>VWZZ01000416.1:524642-854535 GCA_013399095.1 Psophia crepitans
GCCCGGGGCCGGGCCTGGCGCAGGCAGCTGAGCTGCCCGGTCTGTGTTAGGACGGCCCCGCCGGGCGGTGGGGGAAGGCGGCGGTGTCCGCGGTGCAGGTAGGCGCAGGATGCAGCCGTCAGCCACAGAGGGCTGAGGGAGCCCGGCACGGAGCCGGCATCCCGCCGGGCTGCCCGGCCCGGGGCGCTGCCGCCGGGCTCGGTCTCATATGCTCTGGCTGTGACGGAGAAGGGAACTGCACCAAACGTCCCGAACACGGGACGGGGACTGTCCTTTGGCCGGGTCTGCTGCAGGACCCAGCGTGCCCCTGGGATGCAGCCCATTTCCACCCTGGCCAGCCTGGCTCACCTGGAGAGACCCAGCTTCTGCCGGCAGCACTTTCCCCTGTCCGTCCCCAAGCGAGAAGTGCTATGGCTTCTTTTGAAACGGGGGACGGATTAAGAGCAAAGGAAATGTGTGTTTGGCTGGAAAAACTGATGGGGGTCCCAACATAATGGCACCAGGCACAGAATGAAGCAGTGGGGTTCTCGGACAGCCCAGCCAAACAGCGCCTAAGGATGGATCTTGACTGGAGGAGAGAGGTGGAAACAAAGCACCTCTGAGGAAGGAGTCTGGCCGTGTGACACCTTCCTTCCCCTCTCCTGTCCACCCCACCAGCTTCCATCTGGTGATCTCCTCACTGAACAGCCACCAAGGGTTGTGGGACTTTTTGGAGATGCAACGCCCAGCACTGCCCCTTGGCTACCTCTAGCCAGGACCCCCAGCTCTGGGGGAAGAAGCCCCCAGCCTGCAGAGCCCTCACTGCCACTGGCAGACAGGTTTGCTTTATTTCAGGTGGCACCAAGTGACACGGGCTGAGTCACTTGAGCTGAGGTCCCCCTTTGGCCCATGGGCTGCCGTTTCACGGCACTGCACCCCTTCCCATGGAGGGGAACCGGCCAGCTCTGCCTGGCCCCACCAGCTCCACACAGGAAAGCAGCTTATGGAGATGGGGTGGCCAGAAACATCGGACACAACCATGCTGGGGATGGCAAAGCGGGGTACAGAGGTCCATGGGGCGACAGCAGTGCCTGACTCCAGCTTGCACAAGGGCTGCAGGGGCCTGCAAGCCAGCAAAAAGGCCCTGCCTTTGAGCCCCTCCAGCCACGAACGGCAGCAGCAGCGCGCCGCTTGAAGTGACTGGTTTGCTCCAGTAGCCTCTTTACAAGCACCGAGGGACAGCTCCTCGGGGATCGCCGGGTTTTTAAAAGGCCACTTATAAGCTTTAATACTGTGCTGGGGGAGAGGGTAAGGAGAAGGGGGGGGGAGGTCAGGGAGGGGTGGTTGCATTGACTGCTCAGGACTTAAAGCTGTAAACCTCTTCTTCCCTTGCTCATTGCTGGGACGTTTTTATTGGCGAGCTGAAGGGAGACAGAGCACAGCTCCACAACTTGCTCTTCTTCTAGAGGTTAATGACCCAGTTAGCAGCTCTTGGCTGCATTTCCCGACATTTTGCAGACATCAAGACCCGTCTCCCTGCCAAGTACATTCTGTTCCCTGGAGCTCAGCCAATGCATCTCAGATTACTATGTAATGCGACAAAGAGGGAGAGCTGGAGGTGAGGGTGGGGGCTGGAGGGGAGATACAGGAGCCATTGGGAAGGGGCAGGGAGAGGGTGGGAGAAGGGGAAGCACCGCTTCTAAATTTAACATCTGAGATGGAAATGAAGCTCCCAAGGTGCTTATTTGCTGGATAAAAACGTGAATCCCAGGATAAATTGCAGTGATGCTTCTGGGAAACAGATGCAATCAGCAAATAATTCCCCCCTAGGGACTGTGCAGGCCTGTGCTTCCCGGCTCCACTGACAGTCAGGCTCCTGCTTCTGATGCCCTTGTGCCCAGGACAAATACTGCTGGGGAACTGGGGCTGCTTTCCTGAAGGAGAGTCCAATATCCCAAGAGGAACAGGGGCTTAGCCAGGAAAATGGGGAGTGAGGGGAGAGGAGACGAAGACGTTCCTGCGTGGTCTTTTATTTCTCTATTTACACTCACAGAAAAAGATGCTGCTCAGATGCACTGTGCTTGGCAACCTTGGCTGCTTCATATCCAGTCAGTTGCACAGCAAAGGAAGGAAAGGCAGACCTTAGGGAAGGCTCTGTTGGCAGGGGTTGAACATGCAGCTCGCAGAGCGGTTGATCTGTTGAACCTGTTAGCAGCAGGTGCCCACCATTGCTAGAGGCCAACATGACCATACACTCCGCACATGCCTGCAAGCCTTTGCCCAGTGAAGTCTTGTGTCCTCCCCTGAGCCATGCTGGGGTCTTCCCCTGCAGCTCTACTGAGATCCCTCGGCCATTATACGCACCAAGACCATCTTGGCCCTTGCAAACGTCCCCTCTCAGGCATCCTGTGCTGTATTTCTGATAAAAACCACATTGTTTTCTGTTTCCTTTAACCAGAGACCCTCACATGTTGGTAGTGTTGAGAACCAGGTGCCACTTCTGCCATCGCTGCCTGCTCCCATGTTGCCTCTCCCACTGCAGCCGGGCCCCTCCAGGGCACAGCCTGCTGTCGTAGGGCACCAATGGTGGGGGTGCCTCCTCTCCTGCTCCTTGCATGCTCACAGCTGAGCCTGCTGGCACAGCCCTCCTGCAGCAAGAGATGCTGGGAAACCAGGCTTGCAAGCCACCTCTGACTAAGGTGCGCATGGACAGTGTCAGGAGCAGTGGATGAAGGTTGGACTCCACTGAGCAAAGCAGGAGGCCTGGGGAGAGCTCAGGGGAACAGGTTGCCATATGCAAGGTGCCAAAGGCTGCCCACAGGACCTGAGACCCTGCGGTCAAGCCCATGCCATGGGCATGCCCAGCATTAGTCCATGCCCTGCTCTCTCTCCGTGATGTGGCAGGAGTGGTCAGGCAGGGTCTGTGTTTAGGGCTCAGAGAAAGGGGTAGTCCCCAGTGTTGCAGTGCAGCCAGGGTCTGTGCCAGGCAGAGGGTCTGCTTCATCATTCAAGGGCGGCTGGGTGGGAGTCAGGCTCCCTGGCAGCCCCTTGGGGCTCTTACCCTGCTCCCACATGCTCGACAGCCTCCTTTGCCCCCCCTCAGGATGCTCTTGTAAACTGGGAAAAGAAGAAACGTTAAGAGGTCTGGCTCAATGGGACTGCTTATCTTCCCAGAGCAGAGCCCTTCCTCCTCTTCAGGAACTATTTCCTTGAAAGACAAGAAACAGCACAAAACTGCCTCTTGCTCAGCTCCATCTGCCACGCGGGGGCTGGGTGCTGGGAGGCCACGATTGCTCACCGCACTTGCCAGACATGGCTTCAGGAGGATTTTTCACCACCTGCAGCCCAAAAAGGGAATAAGTTGGTTTACCTGTACCAGGAGTTGCTCAGGAAAGTCCTGAAAAAAAAAAAAAAAAAAGGTGTGTTACTGTAGAGAGAAACTTCCTGAAAATCCCCAGTAAATGCTGGCATCTAAAATTCTGGCACTGTGCTACTTCACTGCTAAGCATCTCTCCTCAAGGACAGCCCCACAGAGAGAGTCATCAGGGGCCAAAATGTCCTCTAAAACATAAGCCTAAGCTAACCACAAACATGCAACCCTCCTGACTTCTAAGCCACACGTCGGCCTCCTCCAAAGGATGAGAAGGTCCAGACACAGTCCTGAGATGTAGGACAGCTGGGAGGAGGGCACAGGTTGCAGGAAGGAAAGAGCAGCTCCTCCCCAGAGTACCCTCACAAGATGAGCTGTATGGAAGCATACATGGAGTCTTAGGTTTCTAGCAAAGTCAGCCTTGTCTGTCTCACGTCCTTCCACAGGAGATGCCCTGCTATGGAGATGAACCCACGTCACAGCACACTGTGCTAGATGCTGCACAAACCCAGCATGAAATGGGAGTCCTGGCCCAACGCGCCTGCCATTTTGCTGCCCACCCAGCAGAGCTGTTTGCAAGTGGAGAAACTTTCAGTCAGCAGGGATGGCACAGATGGCGGTGGTGTGCAAATGGGGAAAAAATTGCCAGAGGCACCTCAGCATCTGGTACAATGCTGAGAAGATTTAAGTTAGGACAATTAAGTATTGCTGTTATTACCAAAGCCAGAAGAAGCATTTGAGCCCTTATTGGGGTAAATAATAGCAGATAGGCAACTGCTAAGTTCATGCTGCTTTTTTCCACCCTTCCTTTTCCTCACAGATCCATGCTGGAGTAGAAACCATGGCAGTGGACAAGCACCAAGGCCAACATGTATAAAGACAGAGAAATGTCCCACGCTGTTTACGGACCAGGTCAAGCCAAGCAAGCACCAGCTGGGTCCCCCATGGGACATGTCCTGAGTGGTGAACCCTATCTCAAAAGCTGAGACTTTTTGTGGTTTTAGAAAACTAGCGAAGGCTTCACTCTCGTATCAGCTGGCTCCCGAATTTACCAACTCACAGAAACCTCAGGCAGTTCTTTGTGAAACAGCTACAGACGGTCCAAGCTCCATTTCTCACTGGATCACATTACCCCCAGATCCACCCGCCAGAGGAAGCAGTAACCCAGGCCGAGCCCAGTTTATTAGGCCAGTGTGGGCAGGGCAGGAAACAAGTGCATCAAGGAAGGTTTAACTTTGGCACTATTTCTAAACATCTTAACTAATAAGCACAGTTAAGCACTGAAAAGATTGCCTAGGGAGACCATGAGAGTCTGCATCCTCAAATGCTTTCAAGAACAGGACAGGAGCAAACATCTGTCTGGGCTTGTTTGGGTCCAGCTGGCCCCATCTTGTGGCATGGTACGGACTAGGAGACCTGTTGTTATGCATCAGCCTTTCCCATGCCGGTTTCCAGGTGTGCTTGTTCAGCTTTGCTGTGTCACACGCTGTCCCCTCTCTGTATTCGCAGGATGTGTGGCACATTGCTGAACCTGATGCTGAGCAAGTTGGTCTGACTTGTGAAATCATATTTTCCTTTAAATTAGAATGAGTTTTGAGATATACATAAATGTATAGAATACCAGAGAATATTTATTAGGTTTGAAATTAACATTGATTGATTTGATTTTTGCTGATTAGGTAATTATGAGAACTAAAGGGGTAATCACCTTTTCAACGAGGAAATGAAACAATCATCCAAGCTAGGCAAGTCCTGAGTTTCTAATTTGAGCAGGGGGAAAAAAAAAAGCTACAGGTGAAGATCAACGAGCAGTATGTATGCCACATTGCCTCTCACTCCCCAGGCAGAGTCTCCCAGCAGAGACTGGAACTTTTCCTACCACGTTCATCTCAGTTTTATGCATCTATGTGGTGCCTTGCGAGATCAAGCAAGGAGGTATGAAAGGGCTAGCTCGGGAACAAAAGCAATGCAAGGAGAAATTCTCGGCTTACTTCATGCCTAGAGAAGGAAGCCACCTTCCCTACAGCTCTCCACCTCACCAGAAGTAGGGCCAGATTTGTCAAGTCGCTGAGAGCTGCATGAGGCTCATGCAAGTGGGCCCTGCGCATCTGCAGTCCATTAGGGCCTCTCTCTCCCTCAAGGTGACCCCAGGTGCCAGACTTGTTTGCTGGATATTTGGGAGATCTCCAGGGCTCACATCTGGCACTCTGGGATTCCTTCCCTGGCTAGCAACATGGGAAGAGGGCACTGAGGGCAAACCTCAGCCTGACACCCCATGCTCAACAACTGCAACCCCTTGTTGGCTCATGTACGGTTGGAAATCCATGCAGGTGCCATGACTCCTTTCCCCTGCTCCCACCTGTATTGTAATGGAAACCAGGATGAAGCGAGGCTCTGAAAAGCCAGCTACCATCAGTCCTTTAAAAACAAAACAAACAAAGGCCTTTTCTCAGCTGCAGTGGCATGAACAGAGCTTAGTCCCCTTGGCCCCGCCAGGATGTGGCTGAGATGTATCAGGGAAGAGCAGCTGTCAGCATGGATGTGCCTAAAATTAGCTCAAAGAGAAGGTTTCCTCCATTTATTTATTTATTTGCTCCTTAAAAGGCCCCTTCTTATTAGATGCAAATTCAGCACAAAAGCTTCAAGCCAGTACAAAGCCACTGCTAGTATTTTTCAATTACACTGAGGGGGAGGTCGCTGCACTCTCCCTTTGAACTTCTGCTTAGTTCTAGATGCTCCTGGGATAGAGGCTGGAGCAATGAAGTCCTTGGATTTTTGGCTGCAGGAATGTCTCTGGAAGAGCTGTACCAAGTGCAGCAGGTTCAGCTGGTGAGTTTGTGTGCTGAAGACCAGTGTGCCATTTATTTAATGTTATAGGTGCCCCAGGAAGGCATAATGGAAAATGGGTCTCTAACCTTAATATATCTCCTTTCTGATCTATGCTTCCCCTGAGGTTTCTTATTATACATAATGGCATTATCTGCTTTCATCTGTTTGCCAGCTTTTCCCTACCATCCATCTTTCCACCCTCTGATAACTTCAGGACTCCTTCACCAATTTCACTCCCTCAAACTGGAGGGAAAGGAAGGGGATGAGTAGAGAGGTCTTAAAGATACTAGATTCCAGCAAGTTTTTGTTAGAGAGAAATACAGCAGTAAGGCCTTCTGTAAGCAAAGGACTGGAGAGTGAATTTGCTCCTTCTTAGCAAAAAATCCACATATGGCACAGGTCCATAGGAAAGCAGGCTCAATGACTTCTGCTGCTCAGGGGACCAGTTGTTAACTATAGAGCTCAAAAAAACCTTCATCTCATCTCCTCTGTTTGGCTCATGCCACGTGAATTGAAATGGGAGTACCTGTACAGACATTTAGAAGTACTGAAAAGAAAAAAAAAAACTACAAACCTTTATGGAACAGCAAAACAAAATTTCTTCTGATATGCCTGTTCCATCCCACATATCTATCCCAGAAAAATACAATAATATTTCTTCATACTTATTTCTGGAGTGGGCCTTACAGGACACCGGTATCTGCCTTCGAATTCTTCCCGACATCAAGAGCTGGTTTCCTGAGGCTGCTGCCTTTGTGCTGACATGCTGCTCCCCGTGCTGCTCTCCCAGCTGCCTTTCATTTTCTACTCTGCTTATCACTTTTTCTACGGTGAGGAATTGTCCTCGCCATTGCACTAAGGCACTGGGTGAGACTGGGGCAGCTGGTTCCTGCTGCAATATGAGTCAGTTAACGAAGCAGGCAGTAAGTACCAACAACAGTTAACGTGGCTTCACAGATGGTGATCACCCCTACACACAGTCATGCTATAGTATGTTATAGTCTGGTCTAGCCTCATCGAGTTGTGCAGTAGTCTTTGGCTACTGAGTCTACAAGTATTTGGATCCTGGTTTTTGATTTGGGATCCATGGGATCCCATGGACTATGACTATGGGCTATTAGAGCATAAATAATAGGTGGGCTGGAGCACTGGCTCTGACCAGACCCTTCCATCTAGGGCCAGTCTCGGTATTCAAGGTCCAGGAGCAAAGTTTCCAGACTGCAGCTTCATTTTTTTTTCCAATCCACCAAGTCAACTGGATGTGCAAGCACGCTGGACTCTGAAGACTTTATGGCTTTTTAATGAGAAGGTGAGAACTATTTATACTCTGCATAAGCTTTTCGCTTGAGACAGCAATCCTGGGCAGGGCTAAAGGTCTGCTAGACCTACCTGCCTATTGTATCTTTATCCTCTTCTCCAGGAAACTGCATTAAAGAGCAGAAAGTCAAGCAGCTCACGGTGCGACTGGCTTAAACTCGCCCCCCCATCTCACTCATCCGTCTGCTCTGATGGCATCAGTGTTGCTCTGAACAGCACTGCAAGTAGTGCTGATTGCAGAGCAGCAGCAGGAAGATGGGAATTATTAAAGAGACTCAGGCAAAGCCCTGTAATTAATTAGTTAGAAAAGCATCTTGGCGTTATTAGAGAGGCCTCGGAAGCGACACCTCCGTTCTAACAGACTCACCTTCCGCCAGCGCTGCTGCTGCCACGTTTGACATTGTGCTGGTGTAAACAGAAATTAGAAGTCTGTGTGACAGGGAGAGGAGCTGCCGGCAGGCTCTGCCCTTGGCCAGCGCTGTGCTGGGTGCCAGGGGCTTTCTGCGCTCTGCTCACAGCAGAAATCAGATCCTGGATATGGCACAGGTAGGGACGATTGCCACTCAGCCAGGAAGACCCTGATTTCCGCTGTGATTAAAAGCAAGCCCAGTTTTCCCAGGGTGCTGAACAGAAGGCTGGTTATCCAGGTGTTTGTGGTTATAAACAGCCAGCCATACACAAAGATGTCACCCAAGGCACCGGGAACTGGTGTCTCCTGGGACCTAGACACGCGCAGGATGCTGCTGTCCCTGGCAAACATGCACAGCCTGGCTGCACGGAGAACTGGGCCATGCTCAGAGCTGCATATTCATGGCATGCAAATGTTAAGCTACTTGCAAACTCCCACAGCTGTCATCGGCACACAATACCATGGCCACGAGCCCCAGAGATGGAATAACATCCTATGGGGAGCAGCAGGATGGTGCAAGATCCGTGTGTTGCTGAAAATAAGAGCATCAAAAGGAAGATGGAAACACAAGACTGAAATAGCCAGGATTGCTTTAAGGACTCTTAATTTCCTTTGGGGAAGGAGGCCGGGCAATGTGGCTAGTACATGGGGCAAGGAGGCAGGAGGCCTGGCTCTTCCACTGACCTGCCATCATACCTTTGGCAACTCTCTCTCTTCCCATGTGCTAATTTTGCCCTTTCCCCGCTTAGTACTGTCAGCCTCTAGGAATTCCTAAGTCTTGAGTTGGGCCTCCAAACACCATGATTTTGGCTTAAAAATCAAGAGCTATAAGCATATACATATGAATTATGGGCCCTTTTGAATGGCCTTGTGGTTTCTGACTCTTTAGGGATCATATTTCCAGTGGGTCAGATTTTTTTTTTTTATTATGATTATTATTATTTTAAATGAAAGCCAAGAATTTCACATAAACACAGGGCTCTGGCAGCTCGAGTTGGCAGCGCTGCCCGCTCTTCGTGTGTCCTGCCTACTTAGACTGGGAGCGTCTGAGGCACGGGCTGTCACTGGCCATGTCTGCACAGCATCAAGCAAAACCTCCCCAATCTCACTTGGCTTCCTGCACTTCCCCGGGACGACTGGCAACAAACAGCCATTCCCCAAGCTGTTTCCAGTGAGGGTGGTAGGTGGGATAACTCCCCTGAGCTTGGCCTGCATTAGAGCACAGGTGACCAACAGGCTCACAGTGACCCAAGAATAGGCTCCCAGGGGAGATTTTTGGTGAATCCTATTTTGGCCCTGCTGTTGCAGCAAGGTGTTTCAAGTGCTCTTCAAGGCAGCAGAGATATTAAAAACTGAGAACACGACAGTGCGTGCATTTGCTGTTCTGTTTGTTGAGTTGCGGTCAAGGTGCTGGTCATCATCTGGGCAGATGTTTGAGTGGAAGACTGTGCTGAGTTGAACTGCCTTGCTCAGCCCATAGTGTTGAACAACTCCAATCCTCATTTTACCTTGCAGATGTGTGGACGTGCCACGGAAACTCCCTGTCTGAGCAGCTGTCACCAGCTCTGCAATGACAAGAAGCATGTCTTTGGCTCTCAGCTCTGGAGCTTACCTCTTTACAGTGGCTGTCAACAAAGACGTCTGATTAAATGAACAAACAGAGATCCTCAAATGAACAACAAATTCTTCCTCAGGTCAACTTTGCAAAGGAAGCAAATATTTCAAGAGAATATGGTTACTGGTCATAGCTCTCTGCAGCCAGCCTGCTAACTCTTCTGCGGTGGCTGTAAATCTGATGGTGGTTCAGTTTAAGGACCTCACAGATGCTATTTCAGCCTCATATAATGTACCATAAATGGGATTGAAAGCTCCCATCTATAGCAGACAAAGCCCTTCTGGTTCATTCAAACACGGAGGAAACTGACTATTGTATATACGCACAGTTGGGAATCATCCAAAAGTGAGTGATAGGCGAAAGAATTTACACGTTCCTTGGCTGGGGAACATGTTGATTTCAGAAGGCAGCAAAGGTAACACGAGGATACAAGGGAGACTCCCTTGCCTGGCATTTAGGATTTGAATCTCGTCCTTTGACTCACCTCAGGCTCACTGAGGAGGGGAAGAGTCCCAGAAGGACTGAAGAGCCCCCACCATATATAAGATATCCCTGGTTTAGAGGCAACAAAGTATTTGGTCTCCATGGGATGGCAAGCAAAGAGAAGCTGCTCCCACAGCCTCAGGCTGAACTTTAGGGGGTCCCTGTCTAGCTAGAGAGATGTAACAGCACATACCACAATCAGCTTGTGCAATGCATTTCTATAAAACTGCATGGAGAACCAAGTGACTCCAAAAAGGTTTGGGGGTGCCGTTCATCAGCTCTCAGTACAGCTAGCAGCCACCAAACGCTGTGTAACAGTGAAGGTTAAAAGCCAACAAGTAAGCCCAAACGCACACTATGGCGGGGCGAGGGGGAACCTGCCTTCAAAGCGTGAGACCGTCTCTAATTAATGGGGGTCAGGGAAAGGTTCCCTGGGGCAGACCGCCACACCAGCGGTACGGCGGGGCATCCTGGGAAGCTGAGCGTCTGGCATCAGTCCCACATGGGCCACAGAACGAGAGGGATCCTTGGTCTGATCCTGCCTGGCAGTTTCTGTGCAAAATGGGGCCAATTTGCTGGGAAGCTTCCCACCCCCGAGGAGGGAAGAGGTGGGCCGTGAGTTTAACAAACATTTTGGTATTTGGAAGTAATTCCCAGCTCTGGTTTAACACACAGACTGCATTTCCCATTGCTAACTGGCAGCAAAGAGCTCATCAACATTTAAATAAGAGGCTTGTTAATGCCAGCGTGAGGCAGGTTTGCATGCCAAGGCTGGCTAAGGTTTCGTGCCAAGGATTTTCTAAGAGAGAATTTCTCTAGGAAACTCCTTCAAAAGGAAGAATTCACTTCTGGTTAAAGAGAGCGAGGGCTTAATTTGAAGAGGTGCTGAGCTGGTTAAGTCAAATGAATGGTGCAAGAGCTGAAAGCCTGTGAAAATCAAACTCTGGCTTTTTAAATCAATTAGCTGAAGAATGGCATGTAGTGTTTTGCAACTGATTATGCTTTCTGCAATGCAATAACTGAAGGAAAAAACAGGCTATGCATAACCTCTTCCATCACTGCCCTGCCACTGACTTGCCCATCGATGCTAAATACGCCAAGGCGAGGCTTTAAATGCACCTGTTACCTGCGTGCGGGAATATTGTTTTCTACAAATGGTCAAATGCCACCTAGTACAGGGAGGATCCGCAATATCTGGCTCTGTTTCTAGATCTCAAATGAGTCCTATAAATTCCAAAGAATTTTTACTCTGTGACTTTGTTGTGACCCTTTCCCTATGGAGATGGAGCCCCTAACTCAGAGGGAGTGGAAAGAGAAGGGTGCAGGTTTCGGCAAAGCTGGAGCGTCCTGTACTATACATCTCTACAGCACGGTTTATTGCCTTTCCTTGTTCTGTCATATAACAGGAGTAATGTCCATGGTGTCAGAATATGCGCACGGTAATTGGCTTTTGCTGTAATTAAATGCCTCGGTGCCAGCGTTTAATCAGCCGCCAAAGCCGTTTATTGCCTCATATACTGCTGTACCATGAGCATTACCCCTTAATTAGTTGCTGAAATAATGATGATTTAGCAGCGTCTTTATATTTATACTTTAAGACAGCAGATTCAGTCCAACATCAACAATATTGCAAGATAAAAAAGCAGACCATTTTGCTGCGCAATAATTTGGGCATATTTATTTTTCCTTACCTTGTGGAAGACAGTATCATGTGCATCTCCCGGTGACCCCGCACTGGAGGTGCGGTTAGCACTTTGAAAGCACTTTCTACGTCTCTGCTCCGCTCCAGGACTGACCTTGTGTATTTTAAGCAGATTCTGTGTGAATAAAACATTGTCCCCAAAATCTCTCAGCAGCAAAAGAGGTGTGGGCTTCCCCCGCTTTGAGTCACCATTACCAGGACCGCCTGGATCTGGTCCAGGAGGCCAGAGGCAGAGAGCTCCCAGCCTTCCTCCCAAAAGCTCTCTCGGGAAGGGAGCTCCTCTGTGTCACTAAAGGAGAGGCACTTTGTCTTGCACAACCCTGGCAGGTTGTGACAGGTGACACTGATAGCAGCAGCAATTCTCCTGACAGCCCCAAACTCCTCTTCCCCCTTCTCCCTGCTTGCTTTTGCAGCAGAGGTGGTGCTTGTCATGTAGCCACTTGCCATTTTGTGGGGAATAGAGCAGTGACAGAGACCACTCACTGTGTCCATTTATCCTCTCCAATTTCAGTTGTCTGAAAGCAAGAGGTCAGGTCTATGCTGGTCTTTCAGAGCCCCTCGTCAGTTAATGGAGAGAGGCATCTCCAGAAAACAGTTCACCCTGCCACGAAGGAGGTGTCTAAGAGATGTTGGAGAAATGGCCCTTTAGACATGTCCATCTATCACTGAAGGAGTCCTGCAGCTCACTTGAATTGGACTCTTCTCTCCCAGACTATTAGAGATGGAGGAGATGAACCCTGCCCAGAACACCAATACTCCCTGCTAAGACCAGCACTGTGGACAGATTCCCCAGCTTTCCAAGTCTCTTCCCATCTTTGAAACCACCTGAGGAAGCTTACAAAGCCCCTGAATTTCTTCTCAAAACTGACTAGAAAGCAAGTCATCCTTACTCAGTAATAAAACTCCATTTGTGATGCAGAGGAAGTCATACAGCAAGTTAGCCTAGATACCTTCAAGATAAACATACAAGGCCCACTTAAAGCCAGGTGGTTAAATCTACAGTAGCCACAGTTAAGAGACAGCCGTCGCATCAGGAGAACACAGCTGTAGGACTGCTTCTTCATTTGACCAGGAATGTCACCAAGCTGTGGGGCTACCAGATGGCCTACACCACCTCCACCCCACCCTAACCACCCAGCACGGCTAGCCTTGGCACCTGAGTTTTTGATACACTTCACTCCCAAAGCTTTCATTGTCTTCAAAGGATTCCCGTTGCCTTTGATTGCAAGGAAAGCAGTGCCAAATTATCAAATTAATAGCTCCCCCACCCTTGGCCCTCTCCTCTGGCCCCTGGCCTGCTAATGCATTTTGATTTGTGTGTGGATAACATATCCCTGGAGCTTTTCCATCGTAACAAGTTTAGGAAAAAATACCTTGTGCTATAAAGGAAGTAATAATATCGAGTTTGGAAAACTATATAGCAGTTTAAATGGACTTGAAAGCCTACACCATCACACTCCCTTTACTGCCAAGACAAAGCCTGTCAGACTCCCGTGTCCTGTAGGAACAAGCTGCAGAGTTTGTTCTTTCCTGAGGGAGAACACAGGCCTTTCCTAAAGTCCCCTGGGGAGGGGGAGGAGGAGCTGGGAGTGAAGCGTCTGCTTGCGCCTCCTTCCATGGCTAACAAAGCATCCCCTGACAATACATAACCTACTAAAGAAGTCCTTCATGTTCACTGGCGGTGGGGAAGGAAGTATGAAATTTAATTTCCAGCCAAGAATGTTTAGCCTGGACAGTAGGAAAGACTGTCCAAGGGTGAAGACAACGCCACTATGGAATAGACTGACAAGGGATGTTGTGGCATCTCCATCTGCAGATGTCTTCAAGGAGATGCTAGGTAATGTTTTGCTGGGAGTGACAAATGGGGAATGGGTGTAGCTGTACTGTGTGCCTTGGGATCTTCCTACAACTCCACGAAAAACTGTTTTAAGAAAACTACTTTTGCTCATATGAATGGAGGACAGTACTCATATCATTTAACCATTAAAGACATAAAATAAACCTCACACACTCACCTGAAGATGACAGACCTTCTCCACTGACTACAGAGGGCCACCTTGGACAACAAAGCTGTCTTCCAGGCTGAAGTCCATTGAGATGAATCCCACTTTGAAGACAGCCTGTGCAACTCTGCACAGAAGATTTCTGTGAGCAAAGGGCTTTTATGAAAAGGTCCAAGGTTAGAGAGAATAGAAAAACAAGAGGCTGTAAGTAGGGTGCAAATATTTAGCAGGTAAGAAATGGTCATTGGAAAAGCTTACCAGGATACACTGGATTCCCCATCACTTGAAGTGTTTCAGACAGGGAAAACATTTGGTGAGGTCTTAGTGCTGTGTCAGGTTCTCTGGAGAGGTGAAGGTCAGGCTGTGTGGCAATCAGTGGTATCTTTGAAGCAGAGTGGACTGGACCAGGAATAATTCAGATTATTTACGGGATTGGGAACAATCCAATTATTATTTAACATGACAGCCTAGAAACAACTCCCTAGAAGAGACAGGCTTTGCAAGCCACACTTCTTTCTACTCTCCACATAATAGTTTGAACAATGTTCCTCCATCCACCTGCAAAGACAGGCGCTTGGCTCTACTGTCACCTGATCACAACCCAAATTTGAGAATACTTGTGGGCCACCTCCGCATATAACCCACCGCTGCAGATTACCTCACGGATTAGGAATGGGATGCTCTCTACGGCAAAGGTGCGCGTTTTTAAGAATGGTGCAAAACTCATCAAGACACGGCCAGTACAAGCAGGGGGTAGCCTCCCTTGTGACAAATTTCTAGCATCCTTGCTTCACCTGACAGTGAAAGAGGCTCTTGAATTAAGTATGTTGAGGAGCCACACAGTGCAATTTTGAACCCAAAAGAGAGAGATGGAGGATACGAAGCATAATTGCAGGTGGAGGTTGGGAGAAAGTAAATACCATTTGACTTGAAAAAATAATTTCACACGCTAGCAAACAAAAATGAAATTTATAAGGAGTTTATTGGATTGGTAAAATGTAATAAAAAAGCATTTGTGATACTTCTTCTGCAAAGAAAAAAGGCATCTGGTGATTTTGCATATTTATTTTCCCTTACAAAACATTCGAAAAGCATAACTGATAAAAAGGATAACAACTGAAAGAGCAGAGCAAAGAGGAAAATACATCTCAATATAATTGGATAATGCATAATAAAAATACAGAAAACACGCTTAGAACAGCTTTCATTCTCTTAGTGTAAAAAGTCATTTTATGTGTTGAATAAAAATATATATGCTGGTTGCTCTGAAAGTTGCAGTTTAGAAGAGGTAACTAGCTGAGAACAAAATATATATATCTATATATATTTATAAATATAGAAAATGTGTATATGCTGCATCTGTCCTCAGAACAAACTGGAATAAATGGGTTTTGATTTATGCACACAAGTTACCAGAGAAAAAACTTCATATATTACCTAGCAGACCAACCCTGTAAGGTGCTGATTGCATTTCCTGAGTGCCCTTCAAAGCCCTGTGGAAGCAGTCAATGAAGGAGACAAGTGGCCAGATGGGTTCCGTGACAAGGGAGGCTACTCAGCAGCTCACAGGAGGTGCACTCAGCCAACTCACAGGATTCAGAACTCCAATGGCAGCAGGATTGGGCCCCTCACAGACTCAGGTAGTGCTTGTGCTCAGCAAGGAGTAAAACTCTGGTACCCCTAAGCTCTAACAGATAGGAGGTCAGTCCTAAAAGCTCAAGTAATGTTACTTCATTAGGATCTGAGGGCACAGAGTGTGCAGCAGAAGGCACCCCTCATGTAGTGAATGCCTCCTTGTGCCCCTTTTTTGCCCAGATACCTAAGGTAGTGATTCACATTTAAAAGGAAGATGCTTCCCATACCACTGAGAGCCTCTGTCTGCTGGCACAGGGCAAGGAGTAGTGTGGTCACACTCCCCTCCCAAAACTGCAACAAAGACAACAATGCAAACCCTTCTCTATCTCAAGGGCTAAACCAACAGCTACCATAAAGCTGAAATACCACCTCAAACTTGGCCTAGTCATCTGCTATGAACTACTGCACAAACAATAAACATCATCACCGGTGAACAGACAGGTCTATAGTTGGTAGGGATAGACCAAAGCATAGTAGCTACACAGGACAAATACATTCCTGGAGGCACTCCTTCCTTGCAGTTTGAAAGAGCTAAGCCAATCTCCCAGCCCTTGGGGGCTTTGCCACAGGGCATTTAGCCAAGAGGAATCCTTCTGGAATGATCCACGTGTGGTTCAGACTCCCTTGTATCAGCTCACGGGTAAAGCCAGTGTGAGGGATTAGGCTTTGAAACACAACAAACCTCCACTGTGCTGAGATGGAAAATGCCGTTACCAAACTGCAGAATTAGTACTCCTGGTCTCTCTAACTGGAAGGCACTGGAGGCCGCCCTCCACTCTCTGATGGTCCAAAACATAACCTGTGGCATGGGAAATTATAGGACTCCTAAGGAAGTTCAAGTCTCACCAAGGCAGATACTGTCTAGCAAGGTAATGAGAGAGTCCCAAGTTCTCAACTTTGGTGTGCCCATACCTCTACCAATATTCAGTCCTCATGGTTCGGAGGGACAGCAGAGAAGGTCACAGTGGTGCAGTGCTGAACATCTAAAAATCAAACCTTTCCCTTTGCTGCATTTCCAATAAACTTTGCATTTCATCTCTGACCACAGCAGGGAAAGGTTTCCTAAAACATGATTTTGGGGACTGAAAATGAGAGCACATCAGCCTTTTTAATATGGAAGCACCAATCAAACACCCAGCCTTTGGTTCACCTTCAAATTTTCTAACATGATATAAAAAAATGATTAATGGAGAGCCTATAAGAGACAATATTATGCAAATAAAATTGCCAGATATGAATGATTCTGGAGTTCTGATAAGACATAGACATTTGAGGACATATACCCAAGTACCTCCGATACTGAACAGTTGCCTACCAGATAATGAGGTGTGTTAAGCAAAATGACAAGCAGTGCTGATGGGATAAAGCCATTGCTTTGCTTAGCCCAATGGAGAACAGATGCTCAAAATTAACCTCTTGCTTCTGTTCTACATCATTCTCACGGTTTCCATCCCTGCTCGGCACTAGGGCTATTTCTCTGCTGCCCACAAATGAGAACCGCAGGTCTCTGAAAAGGCACATAGTGAAGAAAGTGGAATACACTTTTTGTAAAGACAGCTCAGTTAATAGCCTCCTCCTCACCTTGCTGGTTGTTCTGCTTAGATGCTTGTCAGGTGCTTAGCTACTTAGGCATTAGGCACATTAGGAATACTACTTTTTAGGTGAATAAAGCAAAGAAGTAGATCAGGCTAAGGGAACAAGGCAGAAAACGTCCATTTGCCAAACCGAAATGGGTTTCCAACCCATACAGAGCTGTCAGTAAAGCACTGGCAGATATAAAAAAGCGCCCCAGTTCTGTATTTTCAATGGGTACCATCTCAACATAGTTGAAACGCAAACCACAATCTCCGGCTGTGCATTTCAGTGCAAACTGCTCTTATCTCATACAGCCCTGAATGAAACATTAGCACAAAGGCAGCCTAATTGGAACAGGATCTTCTCCTCCCTCCCTGCAAATCCTAATCATTGCACACAATCCCATAGCTAAAAGCAGAGAGAAAACACCTGTTTCTGGCAGAATACTTGCACTAGGAAGGCAGGTTCAAGCCCTAGGCTGGACACAGACTCACCACAGGGAGCAGCTCTGACTATGAAGAGGATGAGGTGGATGTTGCTTTGTTAGCTGGCCTGCCCCGCTCTCACTCTGCAGCAGTGTGGTGAGCTGGAGTAAACATTTGCAGAGGAGGTGCTGGGTTCTGGGTCTAGTTTAGGGAACACTTCAGAGGGTGGCTACCACCAAGGAAGACAATAAAAGTAAGAAGAAACTACACTGAATAGCTATTTCCCTTTTGTTTTGAAATCTGAGCACTTTCCCAAATACAGGCATTCCTGCCACCTAGAAATCAAATTTTAAAAACCTCCCTATATCATAATTGGGAAATATTCTGATTGCATTTTCTGGTCCTAAACTCTAGGTGAGCTTTTCTAGACAGAGCTCCTAACTTCATTTTAATTCAGTGCCCAAACCAAAATGGCTCCATACATACCAGGACCAGAGCAAGGCTAGGACACAAGAGACGACAAAAATAATTTCACCATGCAAAATTTCACCATGGAACAAAATTAGCATGAGATGAAGGAACAGCCGTTAAAAAAAAAAACCAAACAAAAAAAACCAGTGCAATTATGCCTTTTCTGTTTGGCCATGTTTATTATTTTCACCTCTCTCTCCTCACAGATGAAATGGGGCAGGCCAGGTCTTTTGCCTATTCAAGTCAGCTTTGCTCTCCGGGCTGTCACGCTGCTGGCACAGATCTGCGGACACAGGACTTCCCGCACTTCAGGGGAAGGCTGAAGTGGGGCGATTTTTTGAACATCAAACTATTCCTGTTCACCATATACTCTGCTTCCGAAAATAAAACAGATATCCAAGTCTTTAAACAAGTGGACGGACCCTTTAAAGTTTCATAGCAATGTTTTTAACCTGGGGTAGGAGGGATGGGAACAGGAATACATTTCCCTGCTTATGGGCAATAACGAAGAAACCAACATTTCTGGATATGAAATGCTGGGCAATTACAAGTCAGAAGTCTGTTGCTGAGCCCACTCTGCCAGCCAGCCCCTGTGAGAAAAAGACAGTGAGAAAAGGGTTTTTTTGCACTGATGAACTTAAAATGAAAGGAGGGGCAATACACAGGAAGGAAGAGGGTAGACAGGTACGTGGCACAGAAATGACTTGCCTGGAGCAACCACACAAGTAGGCAGAAAAATGGCAAATATAACCTATCTTCTTATTCCCTTAGCCCTGTTCCCAAAACAAGTTTGGGAATGAATTGGGGGAAGGGGAGGAGGGAGCAGCAATTTGAACACGGCAGATGCTCCAGTTTAAACCATATCTTCCCAAAGAGGAACTGAGGGTGGGGGCAGGGGAGCTGGCTATTATTAATGTCCTTCCGTATATAGCAAAGCAGACATCCTGCATAATGGCAACACAATACATCAATAATAGCCCAAGAATAGCTTCCTACCATTTTTTTTCCCCCTGACAGTTAGAAACATAAAGAGAAAAATCAAGCTGCTGAGATAAATAGCTGAGTCTCCACCCCCACCTCAAATTGCCTTGGCATATTTTAAGAGATAAATGGTTCTATGAGAAATTTAAATAGCTTTCTCTTTTCATTTTTGGCAGCTGCAGGAACTGGGTCAGGTGTAGAAATTATTAATTTTGAAGCCCGAAAAACCCATGTTTGAAAGTAAGGATTTTTTTCCTTTAAAGCATCAACTTTCTTAGAAGTAGAGTTAGAAAAAAATTTAAAAATAATTGAGTTTCCTTTTTTAAACAGAAGTCAGACAAAAAAAATAATTAAATAATAGTGTGAGCTGTAGAAAAGGGACAATTTGCATAACAGTTTAATGGCCATTAAAAATACCTGTAGTGGATTGTTAATAGTGTTTTTGCATAGAGTATAGTATCTGCACAATGGCTTTCGTTCCTCTTGATCAAACATCGCACTGGGAGTATGCCTTGAAGAAAAAGACTGAGGGGCACCATTCTGTAGTTTTACCCGAACTTCAGTGCACGTTTCCAAAGAGACAAGAGATTACTGCCAGAGTGACCAGCACCAAACACTTTCACAAGGAGCCCATTTACTCATTGCCAAGTCTCTGGATTGACATCGCACTGAGCTGATCTGCCTGAGGCTGTGCTCACTGCTGCTTGGAGCTGGTACCGAGCCACGTGTAAATCACTGCCTCCCCCCTTCCGCTCAAGTTACTCTTGCTTTACATCGATACCAGGATTTGTCATTCAGCTTCTCTGCATGATGCCAAAAGCCACCTCACTCTTCGTGCCATATGTGGAAGGATCTCTCTGCAACCGTAAAACCTTGAATCTTACAGAAAAGAAAGGTCAAATCCTTGTAGAAATTGCTCTAAGCAAAGAAATGCCGATACATAAACTCCCTCACACGGTAGTACACTAGTTAATACCTGTAACAGGTTCAAATTTCCAGTCCTACAAAGACTCCAAGATCTTGACACATACTCAGCTGGCTTGCAGCCCACCCTGCCACACGGCTGGTAAAGTCCCCCGATCCCTGTGCTCCGTTCTGTGTCCCACGTCAGGCGGATACCTGAAAAGGAGGACGACTCCCTCATTTAGACTCGCTGCACCTCCGCAGGGCTCACG
This sequence comes from Psophia crepitans, assembly GCA_013399095.1. NCBI lineage: Eukaryota > Metazoa > Chordata > Aves > Gruiformes > Psophiidae > Psophia > Psophia crepitans. The sequence continues at coordinate 544,612 of VWZZ01000416.1, forward strand.
GCTTGTGCTCTTCTTCCCTTAGCGACCAATCAAAAATTTAAAAGGTGACAAAGACACAGATGTAAATAGAACTGCGGTGCCTAGAAAGTCAGAGCACAGATAGGATCAGAAGGCAGACTGTAATTACAGGCCCTGCTACCTATTACATAGGCCAGTTGTGCTACATGAGCCTTCGGTGGAAACTTCCTGTGTAATTAATAAAGGAGAAACAGAATACTTTTGCAATCACTTTTCTAGCTTTCACGGTGGGGGTCCAATCCTGCCATCCTGGATTAGCTCTAATCATAGTCAATCTTTCGCTGCATAAACTGAAGGCATCTGTTCTATAAAACTACAAAAAAAAAAGGCAAAAGGAAAAAAAAAAGGGAAAAAACCCCTCATTGCAAACCTACACCATGCAATCAAGAAGGAAAGGAAATCGATCCTGAAAACCCCCACCCAGATTGTAATCTGACAATGTTTTCAAGGCATCTGGCAAAAAGGAAGAAGAAAGCTATGAAATATTTAAAATCCTACTTCTGTCAGGAATATGTAAGAAGGAAAAGGTGAGTTTGAAAGGGATGAATTATTTGTAATACAAAGCCTGAAAGCACCACCTTTTGCATAGGAACATGAGATGCCCTTGGCCCAAGCCAGAGCTGTCCTGAGAACAAGTACCAGGCACTGATTCAGCAGCGACTGGCACGACAAAGTCAAGGCCATGTCTGAGCAGGACCAAAGAAGCTGTCCTGCACACCAAGGTATGTACCATGGTATGTCAAAGGTAAAGCAAACCAGAGAGTTAATACAGTAAAATAGCTGCATGTTCACAGCCCATAACTGATCCTCCTCATCTAAAGCTTCAGTCAGATTTTCCACAGCATGGGAAATAGGGCATCCCCAAGGGAGGATTCCTCCTAAAAACACTTCTCTTACTGCTGAGACTCTTACCAAAGAGGGACATTCAGGGAAGGAAAACTGCCCTGTGAGATCTGGAATGCACTTAATGGCACTTTGCTTTGCTCCTGCACCCAGGATCTTGCTCTCTCCATCCTCAGATCCCGACCACGGTGGAGCACCTTTCCAGAAAGATCTCAGCCAGGCCTGACTACTGCGCTAACCATAGCTGTCATACAGAGGAGAGCAACCAAGCAGGCACTCAAGAGTTAAGATGCTCAGCTGCGCCTCAGCCTTGGTCACATCCAACTGCTTGCTCTACAGTTCCAGTAGAAACCATAAAAGACTTCAGGACAAGCACTGGATGCACAAATGGGATCAAAATGGTCCTGATACACTAAAACAAAAGACACTTTGGAACAAAAGTGGCACAGCCACAATCCCCACAATGCTTGCATAAGATAGAAAGAACGAACCCCTAGAACGTATTTATCAAAAGCCATTTTATGCAGATTTTTCCTTCTGAATATTTAACACATGGTGAATATTAAACTTCAGAGATTCTTAATACGTTCCAAAGCCCCACGGACCTTTGAAATGCTAGCTCATCAATATGCAACATCTAATCTTGTCAAGGAAAAAAAAGAAAAAAAAAAAGAAAAGCTATTCATCCTCTGCACATAGAGGTTACAGCAAGAATCCCAAGGAAAAAAAAAAACACAACTTCCAGCATCTTATGCAATAGGTTAAATTTACTCTGGTTGGGAAAGTTTCACTTTCTGCAAGAGGGAAAGTGCCTGTATGTCCACTGCTGCTGGAAGCTTCTTCTGAAGTGTGAGGCTGAAACTGTGTAGCTGGATTACAGTAAGTAGTTTTATAAAAAAAAAACCCAAGGCTTGTGGCTTTGCATCCCGTTCCAGTCCAATGTAGTCTCAGGATCCCCCCTCCAAAGGCCAGCAGACAGTGCGCCACCTAAAAATCCATTCTAGTCCAAAATGCTGTGGTTGAAATGGCTTTGCTTGTTTATAAAGTTTAGTGTTTCGTATCGCTTGCATCTGACCTTCAGCAGAAAGAAAAGCTCAGTTAAATTGTGCAAATATGTACCAAATGGGAGCAAGGGAAGGCAGCCAAAAATGCTGCATGAGCTTTTGCAGGGCTGCAGCCTTTTAGGAGCACCAGCGAGATGAACGGGATGAGAGGCCAAATTGATTTAGGCTCCAGGCAGGAGCTTAAAACACCATGACATCCAAATTCAGAAAGAAAATGCTCTGTTACTGCAACCCCAAATTTCCTGCACATGAAAACACTATTTTCTTTCATCTTTAGGAGATGCTCGTTCCCTAATCCGACATTTAAAAATGAACAAACAAACAGGAGTCAGCTGACAAAGGGTTCTTGCTGGTGAATGGAAGTAGGTCACTCCGAGATTTTTGCCTTTACAGTCTGGCTTAATATTAGTGTTGTACGTAAAGCACTAACAAAACTGCACCAGACGCAGAGAAAGACTCTAATTTTGTCTTTTCTATGAAAATGAGCATTAACATTCTGCATTAATGTGCAATGCCTCCCCGGTACCCTATATCTGGATAATTAAAAAAAAACAAAACAAACCACCAACAAAAAACCCCAAACCCAACCACAAAGCAAGCCACACACTAAATTAAACAACGACAAAAACCCCTTACTGGTCAGCCTGCATCTAAAGACATCTAAGTATGAGTAATCGGGCAGAGAGGAATTTTCCTGAAGGAACATAAAAGAAAATGAAAGCTCTACATATAAGACCAAATAAAATAATCTGTCTCTCACAAATGCAAATTCTGGCTGCCCTTTTACACAAACATATTAAAGGAATAAAACTGGAAGAAAAAATAAAAGGGGAAAAACTAATAAATTCATTTTTGGAGAAAAAAAAAATTAAAACCAAACAAACTATCCTTCAAACAAATTTCTTCATGATAAATCCCTGCAATCATGTGGTTCTAAATTGCATGGTTAAATATGACTGAAAAAGTAAGGCACAATTTCATAATCATTTAAAAAGCAATAATTATAATAATTTTCTTTGATATCCATGCGGCAGGCCACTGATACTATGGATGCGCAAAACTACTTGATTAAAGATCTGGAAAAGTTTTTCCAACTACTAGCTAAGACTCACAATAGCTCTGCGAAGTAAGTAACATACCATCTTCACGGCAAAGATGAGTGCACGTTGAGCTAATGGAAAAAGCAGATGGGCGAGCTGCTTGCGGACAAAGGGAGGCAGAGCCAAAAAAGTAGAGACAAGTGTCATGTTCCCAGCGAGGGACTCTAACCACTGGAAATGTAAAGGTAATGCCACCACCTGGGGCTTCTGTTTCCTTCCTCATTTTCTAAAGGATCTAGGCAGGATGAGAAACATGGACAAGCAGCAGAAATAAAAAAAAAAAGCTTGAACTGAGTGCTCTTGCTACCAGTGATCAACCCCATTGCTTCCCCATGTAACACGAAGCCAAGGAGACCGGGAATCCATAGCCAGGAATAAAGCCCAGTGGGGTTTAAGTAGCAATGCTCAATATTGCAGCCTGTATTTCTACTCAGTTGTAGCCCCACAACCACCTTAGGCGTGCGTGTGACTGCCCGTACCAGAGGGGTCTGCAAGTGTTTGAGCTTAGTTTTCTTCAGACCACAGTAGAGAATTTCCAGGCTGAAGTAAGAGCTGTTCCCTAACGTCCACCAGGAAACCTACGGAGGTTATGCTTTTTCCCTTAGATTTTTAGATGCTGGGTGAATGTTACAATTTCACAAGTTTGAAGTCTATTCTCTCTCATGCTACAAATGTCAATCGGGCAATTGACTGTTGCAAATTCAAACTTGAAACGCTAAGGCAGGCAGGTAGTATTTCTAGAAATGTTTAAGGAGAAATGCCACTCCCAAGCCCAGATGTGGAGATGAAGTTCAATCAATATCTCTTGATCTTCACAGCTATTGCCATAATGTGCTTATCTTCTTCAGTAATTTCAAGCGGGTAGGGGGAAAAAAAAAAAAAAAGAAGAAAAAAATTGCAATTGCCACAGAAAAAGACCCTGGGCACTCCCCATGCTCCATGGCTTTTAGACAGGAAAGAAAAATGAACCCAACTGAAGTAACACTGTTATTTTAAGAAGAGTCACATTATTTTGATTGTTCTAACAAAGGAAACAGTGACTTCAAAGTTAGCAAAACTAGTTAAAAATAGGGAAAAAAAATTCTTGTGAAAAGTTTCAAAGCTTTTTTTACTTCACCAGGTCCAATATTGAACCATTTTTCAAGAACACATGTGCTTGTTTTCAAATAGGATTATTATCCAAAGAAGTGTTCAAAATCATCACAGGAACTTCAATTTACCAACAGAAATCATCCAAGAACTATAAAAAAAAACTGAGAAAGATGACATGGGTTTTTGAGAAATGAAAATATTTGTTAACAAATCTGAAATTTATTTAGATAAAAATTCAATATGGTTTTAATTATAACAGCAAGAAAAAAAACCTGTTATGGATAACATTGCAAAAATTGTGACCAGCTCTAACTGGAAATAGTTTTCTCACAGCTCTTAATTTGCACTTTACTAACCTACGTAAAGTACTAAGTAGTTCCTGCTATCCTTTGGCAACAAACCCTCAATTACCATCACTAGCGTTTTCTCGTGGGAATTTCACTACAGTGAGATTCTTCAGCATCTCTCTCTGATAGCCCTGACTTACAGTATGGAAGTCTGTACAAGGTGTAATCAACACAACTCAGTGAGCAAATGGCAAATCAACGTAACGAACCAGCTGCAGGAACTAGGTATCAACAGAAACCAGTTACAAACTCAAATCCTTTCTAAGCCATTCAGCTGAAGCACCATGTCTAACATTTCTCTCTGATGCTGAAGGACGGTAAAAACACAGGATTTCCCTCCAGAATCTTCTCTTGGGTCCTGTTATCCCTCCTTTACTGGACTTTCGCAAAACCAAAAGAAACCACCATTTATCAAACCTAAGGTAGGCTTGGCTGACCATGACCAGGCAGCAGCCATAACAGATCCAAAGAGATTTCAGTAGGACTTGTTGCATATTCTCTTCAATAACCACCATTTCTCTAAAAGACACTTTTTTCTCATCCTTCTCAGGCATGTCTTGCTGATACGCAGAAAGTTAACTTAAGGCCTGTGTCTCATCGAAGTCTCGCTCCTGCCGTCAGGATGAATGCTATTATGTAAAGTTCACTAGGATAAACACTCCAGTACTCTCACAACTCTATGATTAAGTCATTACCCAAGTGTTTCGCAGCTGTGATAAAAACCTAAGAATTAAAATATTAAAAAAACAAAATTAAAGGTGCATTATCTGATAGGCTAAGGCAATGGCATTGCTTTCTGTTTTTAAAAGCAACGTTCAGGCAATGATTAAAATAAATGACAATAAAACCATTGCATTCACAAAATACTAGTGTTAGGCGTGGGGATATGCTTAAGGATTGGGCTGTAACCAAGGCAACCCAATCTTCTGGAGAAAGTTTAAGTAGACAGTTTTAAAGCCACGGTTCAGACACAGTAAATCTGGCTGTAAGGCTACTTGTGACATATGGAAAGTGCCACAGCCACCCGACACAGAGCACTGATCTTGTAATAACTCATCCTCCTGTTGCTCAACTGTTACGCTGGATCAGTCACCGGGTGCCCTCCTGCTGTTGGCATAAGGGCGACACGGGAGCGTTTCATGTATTCTGGGTAATCTGACAGAAATTTGACTGCGCCCACATCCATCAAATCTGTATGACTAGGTGATACAGAATCAGTCTGGTATTGATTGTAGACCCATGGCTTATGCCACATCATGCAACGGCTTTAAGTCTGTGCTTAAACTAACCCCGTGGGCTTAAATATTTTGCTAAATTAGGACCTGATCCCAGATCCTCCTGGGCCCTGTTCTGGCCACACAACTCATGGGGTCAGGCCCTACTTATCAACAAATGCTAGACAAAGCCAAAGCAGCATAACCAAAAACTGCAAACTTGAACAGAAATGTCTGTACGATCTTCCAATTCTTTCTGAAAGGAACAGTTTGGACATTACCACAGCCGCAGATGACGTGAATTTTTATCATGGCTAAGAAGTGCACCTTAAGAAAAGCAAGGTCTCTTTGGCAAAAAGACTCTTTCTTTGGAACAGATAAAACATGATATAGTACAAATATGTGATAAATATTGTGATGAAACAATATCCCAGTGGTTTTTAATTGCAGTGCAATTGAGATAAGTCCACCGGCATTTCCTAATTAAATCCTGAAGCATCAGAGGGGAGACTTCCACACACAAGCGGGTGATGAGAGCCTCTGTGATGTATGTATATTTATGCAGTATCTTCTGAATATATTTATAGGAATTTTAGAAGCCAAAACCACACACATTACAGAACATAAAAAAGAGTGTTTTGAATGCTCACTTCTTCCAACAGGCAGATGGCTTTAGTGTTTTAGGGGTGAACACAAAAGCACGATAGTACCTTTGCCCAGAGGTGTCAGGTCTAGAATTTAGCCACAGTACCTCAAATATCAACACTGCTCAATCTTTGTCAAACATCTTCCATCCATGGAGTATTTAATGCCTGAAAAGTTTGGCTCTCACCTCCCTGCATGCCAGCCCAACTCACCATAGCACCCTAATAACACAGAGGATTCAGATCTAGATCTCCTGGCTGGCCCTTAGCTTTGAAATGGGCTGGAATCCCAAACCTACATACCAGCAAACTTTTCTGGAAAGAGAAGACAGAACTCAAAAAAATCAGTAGTTTGGGCCAATCTGTAATTAGTTTAATTCCCATAACGTCCCTGGGAAGTTGGAAAGAAGCCCTCTCATGCAGAGGGCAGAAGACGAGAAGCCATTTGACTTGCTCCAAGTCCAGGCTCTGGTATGGTGATAAAAAGCCCAAAGGCTCTGAACTTCGGTCCTCCTCAGTCTAGGTCACATTCTGCAGGAAGGCACAATAGCTCGTTTCCATCAATTACCCCAGTGTTATTCAGGAGCATCTCAGTCACTTGATTTACACTAACAAGAGTAAGAAAGATCAGAGCTACATTTGCTGCCTGATGAACAGCTTATTCTGCACCCAAGTGCATCAAGTCCTCCCCTACGGTGGCATATGTAAAATCCTCCAGAGGGATACAATGGTGCTAACAATCCCAGCTCTGACCTTCAGTGTTTTTGCAGGGTTAGTTCAAACTGGATTTGCTCAATAGTTGGGAGGTTTTTTTGGCTGGTGGTGGTGCAGACTGCATGTAAAGAAGCGAGCCTGAGCTTTCTCTGAAGCTGTGAAGGTACCTTACGTGCCATGGTTCAGGGAGCAGGAGCCCAGATGGAACCTGGCAGGAGCCATGGCACACAAAAATCTGGCAGCAAAATTCTTGAAGGCCAAAGCAGAAATCTAGTATAAAAAAAGGCAAACTGCTTCAGCACAGCCACTATGGTGGAGAACGATTTCTTTTGCTGAATGATGCCACCCTTCTACAAAGAAGGATTCATTCTGAGCTGTGAATGTTGGGAAATTTCCCTGACACTGGTGGAGTTTGCCAACATATAAACCATGTAAGGAACAGAGGTTTCAGACTGGTATTTCTGTACTTGAATTTACTGTATACAGCTAAAGCTATTAAATTTCACAGCGCTCTTCCATAAAGGTTAGTGCTAAACTGAAAGGAAACGCACCATTTTCAGGAGCTGCGGTATCTCAATTTTTTGTCTTTGTTTCTTATCAGTCTAGCTCATCTAATTATTTTTTTTTTTCAGCATTAGTGGGTATAATTATATCAGGCTTCTGTTATGGAGAATAAAGATGAAAGTACCACATCCTTATGGTTTTTCAGTGAAAAAAATTCTTATAACTTACTCTTGAAAAGTACCAGTTTGTCACTTACATGGTCAATCAGCCTGCAACTGTTTCAGTTCTGCTTCTTAATTTGTTAAGTGCAAAGAAAGGTATTTTCTTTGATTACATCTGCAAATAAGATATTAATGTCAATTCAGTGATACGAAAATTACTCCCTCACTATGTAATTTGCACCTTAGTTATTATGGGTTTCATGAACAAGAATATTACAGCTGCTCAGAGTGCTGTGGATCTCAATATTTTTTTTTTTTAATTAACCAAACTAAATAAAACCCCCACCAACACGAGAAAAAAAGATTATCTGTGCCTAGCTTTTATTTACCTTGGCATACATATTAATTCTGGACTGAAGATGAAAATGCTGCTGCTGGCCCAGCACTCTTCTGCACTGATATTTCACCAGAAAGAAGTTAAGTGGCTGGGATGAAAATGAAAGAGGGGGAAAAATAAATGCTTACTTTTTGGAACAGCATAGAGAAGGGTTTAATACCTTCTTTAGCTTTCTTAAGATAAAAAAAAACCAACAGCATGTATTTAAGAGGATCCTTTATGCTGTTGTAGAAATAAGATCCTTGATTTTTTTTAATAAGAACTCCAGATCAAATGTCTTAACATCAGAGGAATGTACATCGCAAGGCCTGATTCAGTCCCTGCTACAGTTGAAGGAAACTACCCCCACTCTACTACACAGGAGATGGAACAAGACTCTATTGCTTAAATGTCTACTGAGAAACCAACACTGCCAGCAGTCCCACTAGAATGGGTTGTGTGAGTGGCCCAAGATTTTTTCGAGCATCGCTTTGCACGGCAGTTCAAAGTTCATTATGTAGTAATATTTTTAATTTTTTTTTTAACCACTGGGATTTAAAAAATGTGTTTCCAGCCTCACATCTTTAAAAGATGTTCTCAACAGACATGATTGGCTTATACCTCTGGTAAATCAAAAGCACATTGTGTGTGTGTAGTGTAGTGTATAGTGTGTGCAAGCTCACATCTTTCTGTGATTGCTCATATGTTGTGAATTGGAAGCATCACTATGAATAAATTTATGCAATAGCAAAATATAATTTCATAAGAAAGAGAGAAAACCCTATTGAACTGGAAGGGACTGGAGACAAGTAAGGGCCTAAGACAAAAGATATAGATGACAAATCTGTGTCCCAAGGAGACAAGGTCACACCTACACTCTTAGGTGCAGAACAGTTCAGTTGCATTGTGTGTGTTGTGATGAGAGGAGGACTTCTGGGCAGTGGAGCTACTTCTGCTGGTGATCCAGGTCCTACTAAAGTCAAAGGGAAGCTCCCCATGACTTCAATGAGAGCTGATCAGGTTCTCAAAATAACTTGAGAGAAAGAACTAGCTCAGCCATCTTTCACCTTCTACCTTCATGTAGGTGAAGAAACATGAATCAAACACAGAAATATAGTTAGGCTCATGTTCAGACCTCCTTCTACAGGCAGATGACAGGTGCTGTGACCACTTATCTCCATCAGCTGCAGAGACAGCAGGTGGTCTGACTCACCCGTTGCCCTCCTGAAAAGTCATGTCTAAATCAGGTGCCTGTCATGGGCAGTCTGAACATGGTCCCTTGAATTGCCCTCTTGTTCCAAGGCCTTCCAGTTTTACTTTTTTTTTAAAAAATAACTTTCAAAACAGAAATTCAGACCCTAGGCTGGAAAGAAATCATGCAAAGCTTGTGCAATATCCCCCAACGGGCATCTGGGGAGGGTCACAGTTGATACTCAGAGATCAGTGCTGGCCTTGGCAGTCAGAGCCTGGATCCGAGCAGAGTTGCAGGTTTTGCAAAGGATGTGCCCGTCCAGAGGATAACAGCCCTGATTGTCCCCTTCAGACAGGAGGCCACCACAGTCCTAGGAAATAAAGAAACAGAAAGAACAAAGTAAATAAGAAGGAAGAACAAGGTTAAGCAAAGAATCTGTTAGTCAAAGAAACTCTCTCCTCACTCTCCACCCTGTAACAGGATCCAGCCTGAGTCAGCGTAAAGTGTTAAGCTGAGGTACGTGATGTCTTTCACGATTAAACCATTTCCTGATAAGAAACAATGCTGCAGAGAAGATGGGTTCCCAAGCTCTCTGCTGAATTTAATCCAATTGAAAATAAAAGAAGATTATTCCCTTCACATTCCTGAGGATTGGAAGGTCTTTAGCATTGGAGAAAACATCAAACTTAAGCGCTTATTTCTTAATACAAAAAAGGATAAAAAAGAAGCATCACTGGAGGGAAGTTTGGTACTGATATCTGACTACAGGTAATCTCCTTTGGAAGAATTCAGGCCACAAAGCTGTAGTGTCCATTGCAGGGGTGACAGCTGAGCAAACTCCCTGCCTGCCTCCCTTTACCAGACTCGTCACCTGTGTCTGTATTGCAATCGGCCCAAAAGTCTGTGGCTGAAAGGAGGACATCACCGAGACAGACACATGGAAACCCCACTAAAAGGCCCAAAACCTTCAGAGACCTCAGCCTCTAAGTATAAAAAGGCTAAATATAGCTGCTAGGAAAGTTGGAAATTATCCCTCGCTGTGTAATCAGGCAATCATTTGGCCCAAGGCTGCTGATGCAGCTGTGGTGAGGGGATTATGGCTTGCTTAGAGGTCCTGCCTCTTCATCATAAATCTGTATTTGTAGATATACCTGGCAAGCATGTGATGGAAAGAGAAAAATCATTGTTTTGCCTTTTGAGATAGATGAGGCACGTGGAGATCAAGGCCAAGTGAGTGTTCTTCACTGCATCTCCTTCTGACATTCAGGTGTGTAAAGCCTAGGTATCTCAGCAGCCAGCACAGGGACATGCTGTATGATGAATTAGACTCTAAAAAAGTAGTGTAGGAGTGCCTCAACATCTTTAAAAACTGGGCTGAAGTAATGGGCAGATAGGTACCCTGGAAGTCAAGGTGATATTGAGAAGCAAACCAGATGCCTCAAGTTTCAGCTTAGACCTTTAAGCCTCAGTCCATCCTTCTTTCCAGTTAAAGTTATTAAAACCTGCAACCGTGATAAGAAATGCATTTGGTCTCATTTTCTTAGCCTACCATCTGGCTGATGTATTATCCAACAAGTAACACTTGCATTGAAGAATTCTTGAAGGTTCCCTAACACAGCTGTTACCACATGTTAATTGCTTTAAGGTGATTTTTCTTCTCTGTCTTCACATTCTTACCATCAAAATTATATGAAGTGTGTAATGAAACTGAACAGGAAAGTAGCACAAAAAGCATTGCACAAACCAAGAATGATCATGTTTATATGTCCATTAAAATTCTTCAACCCAGAGCCATATGTTGAGTTTCCTGCACAATCTTGCTCAAATTCTAACATGCATTAGCTTTCATTTTAAGAACATAAACATGAGCAATCTTTGTGTCCAAGCTATAATTTATGAAGTTCTCAAGTATTAAGCCCTAATTACCTGAGTCACATTCTCTTGCTCTCCTAATGAACCTGTTATAAACAAGGGACCTGATTTTCTTCTCATTTGTGCTGATATAAATGAGGAAAAATTCCTTGCATGCTGAAGTCAATGAAGTAATTTGATTGTAGAGCCAGTGTTACAATAGGGTATGCCTGTCGCGTGTATAACATGAGGCGGTGATGAAATTAGGCAACCTTTGCTTTCTGTCCTCCACGTGATTAGAATACTAACCTCACATCGGTAGCACTGGACATGGAAGTCACGATCCAAGGCGACAATGCGTACAGTCTCCTCTTGTCCTGGGGCCGGCATGATGGGCTCCTTACACACTGAACATCTCGGTGCAAATTTCCTGAAGAAAGAAGAGATGGTCCCAGTTATCCTTAAACTCAGAGCAAAAGCTTTTGTTAACTGCACCAAGGAGCCAGAAACATGTGCATTTGTACACACACATACATACGCATGTGTCACAGTTTGTAGCTTTGCACAGCTGCCTCCTTGGAAAGAAGGCAGGAAAGAGCACTTTAGTTTTATAACGCAATTTCAGACTCACAGGATATTAAAGAACATTTTGCAGACTATTGGAGGAGAGGACTTCAAGAATATCTGACAGGCAGCAACACATATTCTGCTTGCTCTAATTAACAACTAAAGTGGCTGTTGAATGACCCATAATCATGACACCTACACACTGCTGCAACCATGAGCCTCAACCCCCAGCCTAACTCTAAGAAAGTCCATGCAAATCCTAAGGTTAGAAAGGTGACCAGAATCTGCTTCAAGAGCATCTCTTGGAAAAAAAACCAAAACAAAAACATAAAAAGTAAAATTTGGAGATTGGAACAAATAGGTAAAAAGTCTTAATAAGGATGGGTAAAAAGATTTGCCTTACAGTTTGTTGAGGTTCATCCCATCCTTTTTAAACTTCCGAGCCATCTTTCCCACTTACGCACACAGAAGCACACTCTGGGCTGTGCTCACTCTCTAACAAGAGGCATCGGGGCGATTCTGACTAGCTGCATTTTCTAGCTAAAACCAGCTCTCAGCTATCCATTAGTGGATCGCCCAGGCTTAAAAGGGAACAGGTCTGAGTGCAGAAACAGACACACCAATGCACCTGCTTCCACAGTCCACCTGAGTCAGAGTTGTACGGGACTGGCTTGAATCAGGGTCAGTTCAGGGATCAACAGGAGGACAGACCTTTCCTTCTCCCCTTATATTTCCCACCATATGTCCTGCTGGCTAATTCCCGTATGCTCTGTATAAGCTCTGGTTTTGCTCCCCCCCAGCTGGCCATGAGAAGTGCCCATCTCTGCTCCTAGGCAGATGGGTATGCTTGAGAACATTTAGCCTGTGATGAACCGTTATTTGCTGTTTTGGTTCAAAACCTATGGGTACCAATTCCCTGGCTGCAAATTCTGCTCACAAAAAAAAAAAAAGGAAACCTACACTTACAGAATCTGCTGCCATGTAATGACAGCCAGGGTCATGGGCCATGGAGCAACAGAGGGCAATGCTTATGGCAGACATCAGAACACGAGAAGATCAAAGGCCTTTCTGTTCCAAAACGCCTAGGAAAGATTGACTCTGCCACCCAGCCTGTCGCATGAACTACCTCAGAATTAACTAGCTTAGAAAAGAAAAAAAAGAAAAAAAAGAAAAAAAAAACCTATCTGTACTAGGAATAAAGAAAAATATTAATTTCACTGGCAGCAGATGAAAGATGTCTGTGTAGCTGCGATCTAACGAAAAAATAAATTAAACAGTGGCTACAGCAAGTGCTCTGAAAAGTAACTTAAATGGATCACGATATGACCGGAGCTGCAATCGCAGTTAATTATATGCTGCTTCATGCCGGCGCCTCCTTGTGCCACTTAGCTCAAATACGGTGCTTAAAAATACTTCAGTTGGCCAGGCCACTGTGGGTAATTCATTATGAGCCAAATATTAACCCCCAGGACCCAGAGATGGCTCCTACAGATTTCAGGGGATATAGACGTGCTACTGCAGGGCCTAAGCTCAGGGGTAGTTAAGCAACAGTGTGAGCATCAGGTACAGTTTTGTTGTCAAGAGGATGTACAAGATGTAGAGCACTTGACCTCCAGACCATGAGAATGTGTCATCCCTGATGAATTGCAGCGGTGTTGGACTAGACAGCCTTTAAAGGTCCCTTCCAACCCAAACTGTTCTATGATTCTATGAATTAAAACTGGGCTGGCTGAAGTGTTGCTAAACACATGGTTGACCAGAGACATTGAATGCCACATTAAGTCTCATGCTATTCCCATCATCTTCCCCTCAAACTTTCACTCGACAATTTTGTCTCCTTTCCTTAGATTGACAGCCTCCCACTACCCACTCTCAGAGCCCTGAAGTCCAGATCTAGTCGCTGCCAAAAGACATCAGCATGGGACATCAGCTCTTGCTCCTGAAGGCATCTGAGCCCTTGGCCTACGGGGCTTGAGGAAGGAGCAGTCTCCAAATCATAAATGAGTGTGAGGGAAACCCTTCAGAAGCCAGAGTGGTGTGTAAGCCTTCTGTGGGCCTGTGCTCAGGACCAAATTTAACCTTACACACAACTGCTGGCACAGAAAAGCAAGGCAACCCAGCAGCTGCCAATTAACCCAGCCTGAGCTGCAGGGGAACATCCTCGTGTTGGATATTAACATGCCGCTTGATCGTGGCTGCTTCCCTTTCTGTCAAGTCAGCCTGCTTCTTTGAGCTTTCAGGCCCACACACTGATGTCACGAGGCTCTAATTAGAGTCTACCCCCTTAGAAATTAAGAGATAAATGGTTGAGATGTAAACCCACATTTGTCAGTATTGATTTCCTCTTTTAATTGAGGGGTGTAATGTGTCTGTCTTTCATACAGGGGAAACATTTGTGCTCTGATTATATCTACCTGTCTTCCCTAGATTAGTTGTGATGATGGGGGTGGTAGCACAGCAGTGACAGAAACTACTTGCAACTATACCTTTCAACTTACTTTAAATAGCAGCTGCACTATAAATTATTACCAGGGCTGTATTTTTAGCAGCTTAAAAAAGCTAATTAGCAACTAGAAACAAGAGGAGCTGTGAGCATCCTGCGGCCACCTAGATCCCTCCAGCCAGTAAGCAAACACCTGCCCAGTGCAAGAGTACAGGACCTCTCTTAATTGCTCGGTGGAAGACGGGGGGAGACGCCGATGTGGAAGTGCAGGTACAGGCAGTGAGGAGAAATGTCCACATGCTGAGGCCAGGGGAAGGCAGGGGGGAACGCAGAACATTTAAAACAGAGAAACACAAATGTTATCCACAAATTCAGATCTAAGCAAAACTGAGATTAGGCAGCACCAGCCCCTAAGCAATTCATCTTGTACACCACGGTGTGCCTGCTTAGAACAAAGCTCTGCCTACTATTTAAGAGCCCTGGAAGTGGCAAGCAGGAGTGGAAGGGTTCAGATCTTTTTGGACACTCAGAACTAAAAAGGAGGATATTTAGGCACAAAAGAGAAAGACAATAGACAAAGCCATCGAGAGCAGCTTGGGTCATACTTATGGAAATCCTCAATGCAGTGGATGTTCCCACCGGCATCCACAGTGAAGGGGATGCCATCCAGGCTGCGATGACACATCACACAGGTGAAGCAGTGGGGATGGTAGGCCTTCCCAGTGGCTCGGAGGATCCTTTCCATGATGGGCTTTGCACAGACGCTGCATTGCTCCAGCGTGTTCTGCAAACAAAACAAACAACAGTTTTGAGCACCATCTCAGCAGGATGTTTACAAAGGTCAGTTGGGTTGGAGGCTGCTGATGATCTACTTAGAAGCTTTAGGTACTTTCTTTTCATTTCTTCTAGGCAAGCACAGTAGTCACCAACAGCACAGGCCTGGCTCAAGTCTTCAGTATACTGTGAGAACACAAACCAGAAGCTTCTCTCAGCAGCTCTAATAAATGATCAGAGGTGGCCCATCAGGCGGGTCTGAGACATTGCAGCTTCTGTAGCCAAGAGTCCAGGAGGGAATTACACAACTTGCACTGCTGGGTTTTTGCCTCCGGACTGCCCAGTCTAAATGACCTTTCATACCCGAGCTGATTACAGATAGCCTCCACACTGCGCAGTGCAAAGCCGAAGCTCAAACTCCTGACGCTACACAGAGACCCCCTTAACTGCTCAGCTAGTAACATCTCCTATAAAGGATCTTTATCTGCCTTGTAACAAAATCTTGGTCTTCCTCTCCCACCACAGAGACTACTGGTAAGTCCAGGGAGAAAACAAAGCAGCGTCTGCAATGAAAGCACCATGAGGACAGTAGTTCAGGATAACCTAAACTGGTCAGTTATCTCTGGCCCATGATGTTGGAGGTAATGGCTGTGAAATACCAGCTCTAAGGCCATGATCCTTGCTGCACAGGTTTTACATGCTCGCCTGCTCCTGAAGCACTGGAGCCAAAAAAAACCTCAAACCACTCCACCTTTCAAATGGGGTCCATTGAATGATTCATCTCATTTCAACCCCCACTCACCCTTGCAGTCAGTTATCAAAACACCACCACAGTTTTGCTTACCCTTCCAAACCAAACACCTTAAAGACACATGCCATGAGTAAAGGATGCAACCCACAGACAGATGGAAACAATAAATCCGTGGCGATAATTTGGGTCATTTTACTGAATTTTGGAAAAGAGAACTTCACTCACTACTCTTGCTTGATGCATCTGGAGCTATCAAATAACGTTATCAACAGATGTTTGCATCTTGGATGAGGTAGAAAGCCTACGATTACAGTATTGATTATGATTAAAATAGACAGAAATAAGAGTGGGGGGAAAAAAGAAAGGAAAAAAATCTAATAAGACAAATATAAAAAGGCACTGGAAGGCTTCCTGTGTTGACAAACACAGGAAGGCTGAAGTTGTTCTGCTTCTTCATGCAACAAAATTCCCAGGGAAAGTAGTGCTTTGACTGACCACATTGTTATTGCCTCTTTGAGCCAATATTCTCAGGGGCAAGATCCAGCCCTCACATGTGCAGACAGAATGAACTGTCAGGAGATGAATCACCCAGGAGCTCAGAGAAGGTACTTCTATGCTCATATTTGTTATCAGACATTATCTCTGGACTGCAAATCACTGGTAAGATACAAATACAGAAATACACAAGTTTGTATCAGAAGATCAAAAGGATTGTTTTTGGAAAGGCCGACATGAAAAGTCCTGAATTCCAACCCATATGAGAACCGCCTCACACATTTGTTAAGAGAGCACAGCCAGACAAGCGTTGGTTTCAGACTGCATTTTGCTTTATGCCTTGTAATAACGGGCAGGAAAGAATTATTGCTGGCCTTTCTGTCTGGTTGCTGTCACCATCATCATCATTATAACAGTAGCTGGTATGCCAGAAAAAGCAAGGTCAATAATTTTCTCCTTGGAGAAATAACCTGGCAAATTTACCATTTTGCTCTGCATAAGCAGATCACATCATCTCAGTCCACATCCATGCTGTTCTCTATACTGCCAGGAAAGGAACGCAGCATACCTGCAGATACCGATGGAAGATTGTGCCACTTGTAAGGCATTTGCTAAGGCATCTTCTGAACATGCGCAGATATGGAGTATTTGCCTCACCAAGTCACTACTTGCTTCATTTCCAACAGTTCCCAATGACACAGGCCAAAGTATGAGAGCAGGGCAAGCAAAACAGCAGTTCCTTAGGATATGCCGCCAGCCTCTAGCAGTTTCTGGCTTAGGGACTTCCTGAGACACAGCTTGACTTCTCCATACTTAGCCTCGAGCAGGTATTTCTCCCACGAACTTTCCTGACCATGTTTTGAATTCTAATAAACATTGAGGACCCACAACAAGGTCAGGAGTTTCACAGCTTGCTTACCTCCACCCTGGGGGCTGATCTGCTAAAGCAGTTGCCCTGGTCTGCTACCACAGCCTATGTAAGAGCAACACTGAGCACAGCCTACCTGGTACTGTGTCAGAGCAGAAACCTGCAGCTGCAATCCACCCTGCAAAAGGCTTAGCCTAGAAATGCTCTCACTACAGATCTGATACAACTCCTACTCACTCGTTTCAGACACACGGAGTTTAAGACAGCAAGGGATTGTTACAATCATCTCGCCTGACATCTCGTGTTAACGCTGACTTTGGTGGGAGTTTTGCAGTGACCGGGACAGCAGGTAATCACACTTCAGAAAACATGTCTTCTGCTCCAAAATCTCAGCTCCATCACACTGACATTCTCATAGCCAAGCAAGACAAGCATTTTAAATTAACCAACTCATGATTAAACCTTCTATACCACCTGAAAATCAGACCTGAGAAATTTATTCTTTTTATCCTTCCAAGTCTGTACCAGTGAGGAAAAACAAAGTCATTAGTTTCAGACTCCAGATCACTCCCTGTCTGGGAGTATATTTACTTAAGCCTTTTTTCCTTGCTAGAACCCTGGCTCAAAACCTTCTCTTCAAGGTGTTACCAGAAGATGCCAAGGGAAAAGCTTCCTTGATTCACACCCATTTGACATCAGGTTGCTGTAAGGCAGGATATGGCCTGTGGAGCTAACAGGGTTTTCTTTGATTCTCTAATCAGGTTATCCCACATGCCTAAGTGCTGCCCCAGCAGCTAATAACCTGCACAAAGGTATTTCTGCACATTATGGGAATAGCATCCCTGTAGGATTATAAGTTTGGCTTCTTGATTTTGCTCTTTTTCACAGTTTAGCTAACTCTCCTAGCACCTCCTGGAGCTATCAGACCTTCAGAAAGCCAAACAAGATGAAGAAAAAACAACCTTAACAGCCCTGTTTTTCTTCTTTTCTTCCAAGAAGCCATTGCCAGCCCTCTCTCCAATCAACACGTAGAGCTGAGCGCATCTGATGAGCTACAGAGGGCCAAAACAAGGTGCAGAGAAGATAGACAAGAACCAGCTAGGAAACATCAGACCTCAGGGCTTGTAGCAAAACTCACGTGATAAGAATATGGACCACAAATCCAGCATGGTCTGAGGGAAAAGGTTACCATCCTTTTCACATATTTTTGGCTAAGAGACAGGGAGTGCCTCCTTTTTTGGAGACACCTGTGTCTCCAAATACAACTAGTTTTGGGGGTTTGAAAAGGATGGGGAAGGTATCATCCATCTCTAAATGGAAGGTTGGCTGAGTCTGGGTCCATGTCTCTTGAGGACAGAGCTGCTTATTCATGGCAAAGAAAGAGAATCTCACCGAGAGAGAATAATGCACCTTAATATACCAGTAAGAAAAATAAACCCCAAGCAAAGATATACTAAAACACAAGGAAAGAACCAAAAAGACCTGGGCACAAAGCATCCACTTGCAAGTAAAAACTAAGAAACTTTAATGTGTACAGCACAATCAGCAAAGTGGGAACAAGTATCTGACAGTTGTTCGAAGGCCTCCCTGTAGCAGTACTTGCCCCTTCAGAAACCACAGAAAGCCAAAGGGAATTGCTTTGCAGATATTGGGTTTAAACGTGGGATGCAGAGTGAAAATCCAAACCGCTGGAGAGACTTCTGGGGTACAAGAGCCATTGAAGACTGGAAGTGGGAAGTGTTCGAATGCCCTCCTGGAAACTTCACATCCCAGATGAAAAGCTGGCAAACAGCTTTGGGGAACAGAGCTGCAGTAACAGCCTGTGGGCTGCAGCTCATCCGGCTTACCTAATGCTGTAGATTATAACCCCTCACAATGAAATTTTGGGTGACAGCAGTAGCTCACAATATAGCACAGCCTAAGGACCCTCCCACAATGACCTAGCAACGAATGCAAAAGAAAAGCCACACAGAGATTAGTCATTGCTTCTTATGTATTGGCAATTCACCCAGAGCTCTAGTGAACATAAATAATCTCTCCTGCACTCTGAACAGCAGACCGAGGAGAGCTCATGCACGGGGACTTGAGCATGGTATAGCTCATTTTACTGGGAGATGGGAGGGAAGTTGCTAGAACAAATAACACTGGCAACTCATGCACAGGGACATGAACTCACTTTCTGTGAGCACTGCCGAAGAAATACATTTTTTGGAGTGACTGCACAGAGGAGAATGGTATTAGCTGCGGGAATCAAAAGTGACTGTTGTGCTAAAAACAGGCACATGGTCAACTACTGTAGTTGAACTGTAACTTAGTAAAGTGCGGTAAGTGAATTGCTTTAAGTCTTGTGACTCCATCCTTCATTTCCTCAGACTGTGAGGAGAGCAGAGCAGGAGACATTTTCCCCATTGTGGGATAATTTTTGAGGCTTGAAAATGTTTCCATGGTTAAGTGAAGACAGAACACTTTAATCTCAAGAAGTCTGGTGAATTTATAAACCCCAAATTAGATCAAGGTCAACTGAAACACTGCACTTCAAATAATTTCAAATGGTTTCATTTAGGTTTTGGGTCTGCAAATATATAGTTGGATTATAAATTAAATATAAAGCAGATATTGGTGGAAGGGTTAAGTGTCAAGATGTAATTTCAACACTTTCAAAACCTTTTTTTTGGCATTATTTCTAGAAAAGGAAAATCCAAGACCTGATTTCCCCCTCAAAATCCCCAGCCATCCCCAATTGCTATCTCCACAGATGGGTAAATCTTGGCAAACACAACATTTAATTTACTAATGGGCAGCATAAAATTCCTTCCTCCATATTTGAGGAGAGAATCTGGACATATGTGAGCTAATCTTTCTCAGTTTGACCAGCTGGACACATTATTAGCAGTGGGTGACACTCTTCTTCCCTTCCTGCTGCTCTCAGAGGGGTAGGTCCGGCAAGCGGGAGCCCTAGGGAAGGACCTTGGCCGATTCTCTGACCTTGAGGCCACTCTGCCACAGCTGTGTCAGTGTGTTGAGGCAAGAGATGTGACCCCTGACAGCCCAAAATACCCTGGCAAAACTCCCCGATTCACAGTGATAAGCAGCGAGGGTGCTCTTTAGCTGGTACAGCTTGTTTTGCTGGGAGAGGGGAGGAAAGATACTGGAATGGGTGGCTTTGGCAACCCTGCAACCTCATCAGCATGATGTGGGTCTGAGCTGGGCATACAGCTACCAGCTGCATAGCGTAGACTCAGGCCCTGGAGGTTGCTGTATTCAGTGGCTTCCAAATAGTTCTTCCATTCGGCTCAGTTTTTAGTGGCTTTCCCAGCACAGTAGCAATACCACAGCTGGCATGCTTCCCCTCTGCTGGAATCTGCTTTTCTTGTTAGGAAAACTGAATTCAGCTTTGTATTTTTGGACTCGGAGCTGCTGGAGGTGAATCTGGCAGAGTCCTCCCAGCATCCAGGGCGGAGGAGTCCCTTCCCCTTGCTCTGTAGCTATCAGAGACAGACTAGATATATTTTACAGCTTGCGTTAGTAGCAAAGGTGACAACGACATGCAATTGAGTCCACAAACGTGCGATAACAAAAAGGCCATGAGGAAAATGGAACAGGGCTTGAGAAATGCTTCACAAATGATATACAGATGTCAAAATGTGCTCTGAAGTGAGAGGAGCAAGGAGCTCCATTTGCACCTTAAAATAGCTGCCTTATCGAGTGAAAGCTAAGGATGGCTTTGCCATTGTCTGAGCACACCGAAGGCTGGAGAAGGAACCTAGAGAATGCTGATAGATCCAGCAGGCTTACCGGCTGGCCGTACTACTTGGAGAAAGGAATATGTTTTTAATGGTGAACATAATTAATGTTTGGAACAGCACAGGCAGGGATGGGACAACTTCTCTGTTGCTCAGTGCCAGTTTAGGTAAGACCCATGTCCATTTTTAGTAGCACCGAGTTGGAAGTGATGAAGGAACATCAGGGTTAAACGGTCTGCTCTGCGTTAGGCTCAGTGTCCAACCACAATCACACTGATTCCTTCCAGCTAAAAATCCACAAGAAGCCTGATGTTGGAAATCACTTAACTACTTTCTGGCACTCACAGCTACTCATCTTCTGTACATTCCTTGCTCTGACAACACAGAGATCTTTGTCACTTTAACACAGCACTGCTTACAAATGTAACAAATGAAGGGTTCCTTCTCTAAACTGGTGGGCTGGAAGATAAAATGCCTGGATTTTACTTCAGGCTTTTCAACCAAGAAACTACCAGAGGCAAAGCACTCCCGCGCTCTGTGCCTCAGTTTGCCTGTACATAAAATGGCTGTAAAAGTTACATATTCCAGTGAGAAACTGGATGCTGTTAGGTTTGATAAATACTTGAAGCACTTTGTGTGCCCAAATGGTTATTTGATGGAAACAAAGTATTTTTAACAGCAAAACTTTTTTTTTTTAAAAAAAAAATCTGTAACAATTGCACACACCTCAATAGTTAACAACGTCTGATTTTGGGAGGTACAGTACTGGGGAACAGCATCTGAGCTCTTAGAATACTCCAATGTGGCTACAGCCATTTGCAAGAGTAAATGAAGTATTTTAATACCAGAGAAATGCTTCTAGCTTACAGCTGACTAAGAGAGCATAGAGAATAAAAAAGGTCTATGTTGACAAATTTTTTCAACCATGATTATAGTCACATACAATACTACAGTAAGCCAAGCAACTGAAAGCATCCTGAGCAACTACTACATAAAATAACATTGTTATATATGTTGATAATCAGCTTGATAATCAGCTCCCATTTCTTCAGTAAAATTATTGAAATTACTTCATTCTAGTGAAGCTGCATTTCCAAACCTTGTCACACCTTGTCTGTCTGCTGCCAGAAAAGAGGAGCTGCACATTCCCCACGAAACTGAACCAGTGCATTGCGCACGCTGGTGAGCACAGCCCACGCTCACTGTTAGGACTGCTGCGCACACCACGCACGAACCCCACTATAACCGTGTGAAGTCAGTCACGGTACACCAGGACTGCATCTGGTCCAGAAAGCATCCAACCACTAAGCTGGGACAGGCTCTTAGAGCGCTGGAAGGATGAGCACACGTAGCACAGCAGCACCAGTGGAGCACGTCCCTCCTTGGCAGGCAGGGATGGTCTGATAAGACAGTTTCCATCTTCAATTTCTTCAATCCAAGGAGATCCTGAGCTCACGAAGAGACCTTCAGCCCTCATTCCAAGCCGTTGCATAATACAACGCCTGGCGCAAGATGCTGATTTTCAAAGATTTCTAATTTGAAGGAAATCCCTTAAAATCCCTCTCAAAATACCAGAGGTAAACAGTTTGTTCAAGGCTTCTGCAGCTCAGGCGAACTGGCACAGAGCTACCACTGAAATCCCTGGAGCCCGTCGCACAACGGCAGCCATGCCTTGGAAGATTAGTATTACTTCATACCACTGGGGTCGCTACCTAGAGATAAACCAGCTTTGCCAGCTGCAGAAAGATGGGTTTGAGGATTTGTCAGGATTCTCTTTTCCACTGGAGTGAACCTTGGTAATTTTAAAAACCATTATATTCAACTAGCTTTGCTCCTAGGGGATGGGGGAAATACACCACAGGTTTTGATAGACTGTGCTTTTACCTGTCATTAACACCCACACATCAGCTAGGAGCACCTACAAATCACAATCATAACTCGGGGCTCTGTGGTGCAAACGTCTCTGGGGGATAAAGCAAAGCTAGTCCCTATGCCCAAGCGCTTCCCATCTCTGAGCTATAGATGCCGTACCACTTGCCTAACATGTTCTTACCATCAAGTTCACCTCTTCCCTCAACAAAAGATGTGCCTGACCTTGCACGCCACCCTGGGAGTTTTGCCTAAATAAGGACCGAAGCATCTGTCCTGCTGTGATTACTTTCTGCGCAGGCAGCAGAATTATATGCAGCTGGGAGATGTGGCAGCGAGCAGATACACTCTGCTCCTTGTTTAGATACAATTGTGGACAACACAGAGATTTCAAGCTTAATTAGCAACGCCAAGGAAGCTGTTAGAGAGGCATTTCAAACCGCTTACAGTTTAAACTGATTAGAACTTTGTGAAAACAAAACAAGATCTCACAGCAAATTGTTAAGCTGGAATTCAAGTCAAACTGAACCGCATCAAAGGGAATACAAAGAAGTAACTATCGGCAAGAAGCGGGCTTTTTTTCCTTTCTTTTTGGTAGAGAATTTAATTTCATAGCCTTTAATAAACCTGACGCTCCAATCCAAGCTTGCGACTCTGGCAAAGAGCTTAACCAAAATAACACTGAAACTCATAGCTGGCAGACCAAAGAGACTATAAATTGGTCAAATCTGGTCAGAATACAACAAAAAAAATTCCAAAATTCCATTCAATCTTCCTGTTTTAGAATTTTGATGTAACTGACCATTGACATGGAAATGTTATCTTGACCTTAACTGCTAAAACTGACTTGCAGAGGAAAAAATGACTGACTCTGTGACATTTCAGTGGTTATTTATAGTTCCCCTCACCCTTCTCTTTCTTGGTATTTTTGCATTAGAAATGAATTCTCGCCTGCCATGCTTTTCCTGAAGGACTGTCTGATCAGTGCAAGAATTTTGACAAAAATCGATCTTTTCTTCATCCTGTTGATTAACATGGAAATAAAATTTTAGTTGGAAACTCTGTCAATAAACTAGCATCCAGCAGAGATCAGCTTTTTTTGGTTACAGATTGAACACCACCAGCCTCTTAACTACAACCTGTTAAAAGCTGGCATTTTAACATGCCTCCTGTGCTCTCCAGGAGAGATTTCCTAGAGAAACTAAGGGAAGAGACAGAGGTACTACTAGGAGAGTCTGGATACTTCTGAAGTTTGTATAAAAGAGGGCAGAATCCTTCCCTCCTTTAATCCTGAGGAGTAAACTCAAGAATAAAGAAAATCATCTCTAAGCCACAAGGAAGGGCACACAACCCATTTTCCCCTGGTTATTTTAGATCACACATAAAGGCATCTCTAAGTTGCTTCTAATAGCTACCAAAGGTTAAATACTTCAGCTGAGTATTAGTTTAACAGCTCCCACTGACTAGTGAAATTGCTCAAGCAAAGAAAATGCAAAGCTTCTCCTGAATACAAGTCACAAGAGAGAGTCATGTTTTTTAAGGTCAGGGGCAGAGCACTAGAAAATAAGGATGTCCGGCTTCTGTCCTTGGGTTCATCAGTGACTCCTTCCAAGAGTTTCATTTCATTATTTTCCACCTCAGTGCTTCACATTATCTGCAGAGTGGGTTTAGTAAGCTATCAGGAGGCCTGTAATGCTCTAACAGAAGTCATGGAGACACAGAATGGTTTGGGTTGGAAGGGACCTCAAAGACCATCTAGTTCCAACCCCCCTGCCATGGGCAGGGACACCCTACACTAGACCAGGTTGCCCAAAGCCCCATCCAGCCTGGCCCTGAACACTGCCAGGGATGGGGCCTCCCCAGCTTCTCTGGGCACCCTGTGCCGGTGCCTCAACAACCTCGCAGTGAAGAATTTCTTCCTAGTATCTAATCTAAATCTCCCCTCCTTCAGCTTAAACCCATTCCCCCTTGTCCTATCACCCCCTGCCCTTGTAAACAGCCCCTCTCCAGCTTTCCTGTAGCTCCTTTAGGTACTGGAAAGCTGCAATTAGGTCTCCGCACAGCCTTGTCTTCTCCAGGCTGAACAAGCCCAGTCACATCTCTATTACAAACACCAAGGTTGGCACCTAAATCTACCACAAAATAGACTCTCCAAACTGACCCAAACAAAAAAAACCAAGCAAGAAGGTAAGAAGATTTTGCACAGAATTTCATGGAGCTTTCACTGAAATACCTTTTGAGTGCAAGATAATTTTCCAGTGTATACATACAAGTTGTGAAATACAGGTTATGGCAACAGTTCAGCATACAAATAGCTGGTTTTAATAGATAATATAATCCAGTATAAAGCTTGGAAAAAAACCCCAAAACTCACAGCACTTGGATGCTGCTGCTACCTAAACTGACAGTGAGAATATGGTTCTCTCAAATCCCTGATGTGTTTCTTAAAGAGTTGCCAAACACATTTAAGTCCCTGATGTGAGGAGAA
Source organism: Psophia crepitans (assembly GCA_013399095.1). NCBI lineage: Eukaryota > Metazoa > Chordata > Aves > Gruiformes > Psophiidae > Psophia > Psophia crepitans. Next base: position 569,730 of record VWZZ01000416.1, read on the forward strand.
AGCGTTGGAGCCTTTAGGGCCACGGGAGACTTATCTGTGTCTGGAACACGAGGGCTGAAAACTTTGTGGGTGCTCTGAGGTCCTTCCAATGGAAAAGGAACCCTTGAGTGAAATGCGTATTTTAGACTTTGGAAGAACACTGGGCAGCGACCACAGGCACTGGCCACTGTCAAGAATAACAGAAAGCAGAATTCAGGGAGTCAATCTAAGGCAAGATTTCTATACTATGTTTCTATACTCTTTCCCCTCTATACTGAGACTAGAAAATTGCCTTTTTTTTTTTCTGGGGCCAGGATTTCTTCAGAGACTTGAAGTGAGTTATCCCCTGGAGCAACACCCATTCTTCTATCTAGAGTCAGACTCTAATTGGAAATAAATGCAGGCTGCTGAGTAAGTACAGGGCCAAATATATCACGTAGCAAGTACTAGGATTATTTTTAGATGTAATGACATCCCTGTTCTTTTCATTCAGATGACCTGGATGCTTGATTCAGGTTCCTGGTCTGGAGAAGCAAGTTTGAGCCACCTGCTGAAATAAGAGTGAGAAAGAAGCAGTGATACAGAAAGGGAAAATGGAGACGACTATGTAAGAATAATCCAGGCAAGACATGGCACGGATAAGAGAAGTCAAGTGAGATATGAAAAAAGTGAAAATCCATCTGCTTTCTAGGTGGAGACTGGTGTTCCACCATGAGAACCCATCCATCACCTTTCCTCCACTATGAGATGGTCTCATCCACAGAGAGAGATAGAGACAATGATTTACATCAGCCCCTCTGCACCTCCAGCCCACCCTCAAGGGTGCTTCTGCTAGAACTCAGCTCAACGTATAGCTGGGGAAAAAAGGATGATACATTATTCCTTCTAACCTTACACACAGATACCCACAATACAGATCAGATCCTTCCTGGAACTATGTGTGAAAAGTAAATCAGAAGCTTTGGGCTACTCTTCTGTTAAAGACACTGGTGGGACTGTTGGGCAGAAGATTCTTCACAACACAACTGCTGACCTAGTTGATTTAACCTCTCAGCACCATTCTTTTGCTCTCAAAGCAGAAAAAAAAAAATCAAGGCTCCCTGTGACAAAGAAATTTTCTTATTTTGGACAGACAACATGGAGACTTGGATATAGAGATCTTGGATGGCAAAGCCATTGGAATGCAAGTAAAAATGTCTTGGGCTCAAAGTTGCCATCAAGAACAGATAGGCATGTCTGAGTAGGTGGTAATTCTCTGGTGTCAGCAGGGTTAGTCAAGGATGTTCAGAGCAGGAAATGTTTACTGTAAAGTCATTTCTTTCCCTTTCTTCACCACAAGAAATTTTGGATTAATTTGGAATATGAAGGACACTGGTCTGAGCTGTCGGGAAGGTTTATGTCAGAGCACAGCAGGCCGAAAATCAAGCTGACAGCTGGTATTTCTTTACCAGGTCTTTTACATCACTTGATGAGACTGCCCTGGATGTTATTTAAAGTTGAAAAGCACAGCCGCTGAACACTGTGCTAGTCAACTAACTGTCAGTCCCTAATATACACTAACCAGATCACTCCCGAGTTCATAAAAGCAACACCAACGGCATTCAGCCAAACATTACATTTTATAAAAGAAACAACAGTTGAGAGAAAAAAAAACACCCAGCAAAACTCAAACATGAATGGAGCTTTTGAAGAAGAGATTCACTTGGGCACACACAGCAGTAACACAAACTCCTCAGTCTTGTGACAGTGCTCGAGAATCAACAAGCAAAGCGGAACGGCAACGGAAGGAGAAACCAACTTGTCTAACCTCACTGTTTTCCTAGTGACAGTTACATAAGAAATGTTGATTTATATAAACAAACTGAATATATACTAGATATAACATGACTAACATGCCCATTCTTTAGTTGATAGTGTCCTCTTAGCGTATGGACTTGGGCTGAAATCACAGTGCTAATGGAATATAGGGGGGAAAAAAACCCCATCATTCCAAGATCATTCTGTTCTGTAACTGTTCCATTCTGTTACAGGAATTTTCTTTCCATAACAGTGGAAAAGACCATGCTCTGGTGCTTCACACAGTATTTTAGAAGGCCTGAGATCACCTGTACCAATGGCTGTGTCTCATGGACATAACTGCTGAATTGCTCATCTCCCTCGTAACACACGTTACTTCCAACTTTCCTTTCTGAAGACCAGAAACTGCCATTTCCCCAGCAAGACCATCTGAACACGCAAAGCAATCTGACCCTCACCTTTTGCCAAGCAGCTCACTGAAAGTAAAACTGGTATGGCCCATATCTTTCCATAGCTGCTGATTTAATGGACCTACTTAGAAACAACAGAAGGAAGGGCCATTCTTCATCAGCCTCTGATTATGGACCAGGTCCAGTTGTACAGGGACAAGAGAGCCTGGTAACAACACGTGGCTCATGTACCTGATTCATCCATCTAACGGAGGCAATATTAACCAACACTGGTGGTCTCCTAATGGAAGAAACACATTTTGTTGCTGGCACCGTATTAACCCACTGTGCAAAGCAGTCCCTCCCCCCACACACTGCTACACAAGCTTCCAGAGAGCAGATGGAGAGGGATGGAGGGACAGGGTGTGTCAGTGAAGGGTGGGGAGCAAGGAAGTGAGCTAGGACTTTGAGTCATCCTCTTTTTCCAGGTTTGCTGCTGGGGCAGCATAGCCCAACTCTGCCCTACCTGTAAGTTCTACTATGGAAAAGTTAACTTTGGCTCCTTCACACACAGCGCGAGTCCAGCGAGCATCCTCCTGCCAGTTCTGCAAGGGCAGCTAAGGAGTCCTGCTGGAAATCTGGCCCCAGAGAGGAACAGCAATGGAAAGCAGCCATTTCAGAAGCACATTATTAAGTCATCAGACCAGTAGCTACAGGATCCCCATGGAAAAGTTGATCCAGGCACTTTGTATAATTACTTGAGCCCTCCCAGAGTCATTTATTCCCCTTTGTGGTTGGCAGAGAAAGTCAGTATCTTCTGGAGCTGCAAAGTCATAGGGCTTTTTGAGAAGCCAGGTCTGTAGGTGAAGACATTTCTCTTTGCAAAACCTGCGCTTGAGTACACTGCTCAGCGGCGATCCTGGCTTTTTGCAGAGCTAATGCAGCGAGTTCAAACGAGCATGGCATGCAGGCAAGTTTAAGCTTTCCGTTTGCTTTACCTGCATATGTTTTAACACTCATTTTTAGATGAAGAGGCATATAAATAGCTGAATTGTGCATACTGCCTACAGTCCTGCTGGACTCCACCTGTGGGAAGGAACTGGAGTTTAAATTTTATTAAAGTTGCAAATGTTTCCAGGAGGTTGCTAATTATCCTGTGTGTTTTATACAGTATTTCTGGCTCCAGGGTCTTTCTGTACTTTTCTGAAAGAAACCCAACACAAAAATATTTGAGCTGAGATCTGGAATGCGCGACTGAAAACCAGGCACTCACTCCAGGGTTCATCTGACCCCATATATCCTTGTTCTTACCAGGCTTTGGAAAGTTCTTTGAGATCTGCTGGTGAGGAAATACTGCCTGGATACTGAAGACCTGTCTTTCCAACTTAATTCTTCTGCTTCCACACACTTTAAACTTGCCTGTTTGCCTGGCATTCCTAGGACCTACAGCTGAGATTGGTGCGTGAATGAATTCACTTTGGGTACAACCCCTCCTTTTAAGTACCAATCACTCACAGTCACACACTGCAAAGTGTCCTCAGGGATGGGGTGTTCTATACTGTAGGGTAGTTAATTCAAACAACCTTTTCTTAAAGACACTCCATGCCTGCAGCTTGAGTTGGGGTATGTTCAGCATCTTGGAAAAACAAAACCAAACAAAGCAGCCCATAGTCTCTCACAAGAAGACAAACCACAGAATGGCCAGAAAGAAGGCCAATTTTTGAAAACACCAGCTTTTACCTCTTCTGACCTAAATGGCTGACCACCTCTAAGTGCTTTTCTTCTGATCCTTGAACAAAGGCAAGACAAATCTCCAGTGGCCACAAATCATCATTCTTCCATGGTATCAGCTGGAGTTACTGACATCTGGACCTGCCATGGCAGTGGTCTAACAAGAAGAACGTGTTAGCTAGTGCCATGTACGGGATGCAGGGACCTTGCCAGCATATGATGTGCACGCTTCCCATCTTCCCACCGTGCCTGGGCTCTGCTCTCTTTTGGGAACATGACAAAAAGAAAACAAAACATGCACTACTCCTTCTACCCCAGACCCACAGTTTGTGAGGTCCTTGGCACTATCACAGCATTGTTTTGGTGCAGAATCACTGGCAACTGATCCACTTACAATATTTAGTGCTTTACAGGTTTGACTAAATCAGGACTTCCACGACAGTGTCCAGGCCTAGTCTGAAGACATCAAGACTTATCACTTACCAGTCTTTTGTTCCAGTAGCAACCATTCATAATGTTACAGTATTTGTCTCATTTCTGCTGTGAGTGTGTTTGGCTACTGCTTCCACCATTGTTCTGCCTTTCACCACTGTAAGAGTTTATCTGTTAGCCAGTGCTAAACTAAAACTGTAAAACTAAACTCTCTGAACTCACTTTAAAGTATTTTCTTCTCCCATCTTTGGCTCTTTCCTCCACCTTCTTCAGTCTTTCAGTGTTCTTCTAAGGCACAGACACCAGACAAGGGGTTCCACTCTCTCACCTACACTGAATTTGATATTAAAACAACTCTGCAACTTAGTGTTTTTCCAAAGGCTGATATCAGCCCTTTTTGCCACAATACTGGAAGTCGTCTTTAGCTGGCTGTACAGAAAGCTCTTCTCCTTCCTAAGGCAGGCACTTTGCAGGATGAGCCTCCGGCTGCAGATAGAGCTAGTGTGCCAGAAGATGATGGTTTTGATCCCGGACACATAGATGGCCTCACAATCGGGTGTATTAAACCAATTTTGCTCAAATGAGCCCAGGAAGTTCATCAGTCCATGCCCCTCCATTTCACTGCTCTGCCACCTTACTAATCCACTAGTTTTATCAGCAGGTTTTTTTTCTTTTCTTTTTTTTTCTTTTTTTTTTTTAATTTGTTGGTAATAACAGATTACAGATAAGCATCACGTATTATCAGCTCTGCTGTACCACACTAGAAACCTGTGTCAGCCATGCTATTTCACATGGTTTCTCTTGCAGGGACAGTCACACTGGCCCCAAAGACATGATCTGGGGACAGATGGTTTATCGCAAGCTGCCTGGTTACCATCACAGGGAGTCTTAAGCAGAAGACATTGATGAGCTGTGTGATCTTATGGCATTTCAGGGTTTGTATAATACATGGTAGTTACTCCACATGTCTACCTGAAATAAAAACTTCAGTGTACAAAAGGTTTTGCAGAAAGATTTAAGAATTGCTTCAACAGTAGGAAAGAGCATTTTACCATACTAAAGGCAAAAAAAAATAATAAAAATATATATATAGCTAATCAGTCTGACAAGCCTCTGGAAAGCAACAAGCTGATTCTGGTTACTATTGTGTAGGTGACAGTTCCATTTAGGTATGAGAGTGACAACATTTACAAAGCTACTGGTGAAGCCTGCTTCTGCAAGAACAACTCAAGATCACCAGGCAGAGATGATCCTAGGGCTGGAAGCCTGGAGAGAGCTTGGAGACTGACTATCCCCCAAAAGACAAAACTGAAGCATAAAAGAAAGTGCATTTCGAATGCTAGACCTTTCACAAACAGAACCAGGTGAAAGAGACACAGAAGATCCCTGTGGAAGAAACTGGGAAGCATCTGCAACAGCCAAAAGAGAGTGAGGGGAACCTCTGAAACTAATCTAACTATAAGGTAATTTTATGCACCTGTAACTCCAACTCTGTAAGCTGCAACTTTATAAATATTTTTAATTATTCAGTGTCTTTCAGATGTTATACTTACTTGCTCTACCCTTAACTGAGTTTGAATTAATGGTGATGATATCATATTAAGGTACTGAAAGTGGAGTACCAGAAGCCTTTAGCGATGCCCTTTGTTAATAATACACTGCTGCAAAGAGAATCAGTTTTCTCCATGCTGTTCTGGCTAGCCTAGGAGATGGTAAGGCGTAGAAGAGAAATTCAGATAGGAGAAGCTCCCAGCACTCCAGGAGCACGGCCATCCAGTCAGCTAAGCTCTCTGAAGTCACACCATACAAGCCTCAAACAAACAAATGATTAACATCAACCTGTTTCTCAGAGAGGTCAAACTGAGGCACAGGGAAGCAACACAAGCTGAGCAAAAAAAATAGACATAAGGCAGCAGAATAATCCAGAGCAGAAGCAAGGGCTGGAAGGTATGGACCCAAGACTGTGTTTGAATAGCTTAGCCCCAGCTACTTTAAGTTAACCAGATTTCTCCTTTCTTTCATCTTGCTTTAGGGCACTGCCAGCGGCTTTGGCATTGCTTGAGGCCAGCACACAGACCTGATGGATTATGGATCTAGGAGCTAAGGGAAGCACTGAGGGGAAGGACTGGAAGACACCTGAACGGACATAACGATGCTCTTGGCAGGAGGAGGAAAAAGCCGTTTCCTAGCTGGCTCCCAAAGCTCAAACACCACAGAGTACAAGAGGCAACCCAAGTACTGGGGTTCTGTCCACATTCCCCTCTATCTTGAGAGGGGAAAACCTCAGGGTTGAATGCAGCTCTAACAGCCTGGCCACGCCACCCCAAATAGTTGGTGTCACAGAAGGGCATAAGGTTGCTCACCTCCCCATATGGGGTAAAAGCAGCATCATAGGGCCGCTTCCTCATGCTGGGACCTCTGCCCCCTGAAGCGCACGAGGAGTTCCTTTGATTGGCAGACTTGTGAAGGCCTGGTTACGTTTTCCTCTCCCATTCCTACAGGCCCTGCCATTTGGCACATACAGCTGACATTTCAGCTGCATGCGCATCTGAGCTTTGCATGTAAGAACATGCTAGCTCAGACATCCAAGATGAACTCAATGTATCATGAAAGAAAAGTGACATTAAGTAGATTCCCATTTTTCAAATCTTTGTCAAGGATTTCACAGGGTAGGGTAGTCTCTACCCTCTGTTTTCATATGCCAGGATATTTTCCAAAATGGCTTGTGCTTTAGATCCTACTCCCTTAAAAAAAAAATATTTTTTTTCCCACCAAAACCTGATGAGAAAGAAGTTTATCTACAGAAATGGGCAGCTGCACCTCGCAGATACGCACAGCTGAAAATCTTTTATGTAAGACTCCCCCTGACCGTGTGGAGAGCTGTTAAGATGTCAGATCATGGTTTGTTGCTCTCAGGGAAGCTGCTGCAGCACTCAGTCAGAACAAGTTTACATCTTGGAGGAATTAATTTGTCTGAATAATGTCATCCTAGTTAAACAAAATGTTAGGGAAAATACTGCAGCGTTCTGGTGCACCTCCCTGAACTGATGCCTATATATGGGGATTAGCCAGCGTGAGAGGGATCCTGCTGAGTCAAACTGGATTATAGCAGTGTTATTTTATAGAGACAGAAGAGAAGGGGAGGGAGGAGCCAAGAAAACCTTGCAAAAATATCAGCTGCTTGACATGTTAAAGCAAACAGCACAGATGTGAATATGCTGCCTGCTTACATGAAGGCATCAGAGCCAGGTCAGCTGACAGCAGCAACCAAAAATAGGTTTTTACCCCTTTTAGCCCTGCAGGCAACCCAGGTCCCAGAAAGAAAGGTGGACTCCAATCCCTTCCCGGGCATCTGAAGACGCATTGGCTGTGTTTCCATCAGGCATCAGTACCACGGTGGCACCCTGGTAGTGTGGACATTCCTCAATGTCTCCATGAGCCTTGCCAGGCCTGCCCAATTGCCTAAACAGCATGTAAGGGAGAAAACAAGTTTGCAGACTCAGCTCTTGGAGCCCGTGGGGAGCTGGTGCAGATGGCAGGAAGGGAAAACACACAGGCTTTCAATAAAGCCCCTGAGGTGCCTCCATTTTTCATCACCAGGCATTCACACAACCATTTATGCGCTGATTGTTCCATGCTGGCTGGAGACTCGGGGCTGGTGACAAGTCACAAGTGGGACATGCCCTTGTACATCTTGTTTGCAGAGCTGGATCTGCAGTGTTTTCTTAGAGTGTTGCCTGGAGGGCTGGTGACCTCTCTCTCCAGCAAACAGCTTGACCTTACAGCAATAGCATCAATTCCTCTGCCTGTCTCTCTCTCTGGCCCAGCAAATATTTACCTGTGCAAAGCAGAAACACTTGCCCAGGAGAAAGCAAGAGATGCCTACAGCAACCATCTGCACCCGGCAGTGCGAGGGGAAAGATTGGAGGCTGCCTTTCAACTCTCACCTCAAAACCAGCCCTAAATATCCTCCTACAGCTCAGGTCAGTGCTCTGAACAGTGGGACTGCACGAAGGGCCAGAGGGTGGGTGAAGACCCCTATCCTGATTATGTCATTAAAAGACAGACCCCGCTCAAGCACAGAACAGCAGCAAACCTCAGGCAGGGGAGGAGATGGTACTGTTCAGGCCAGAAATAGATGCCAAAGTAAGAAGCAAGGCTTGTGCCTCTCTATAAGCGCTGCTTCTATTCAGCAAAGCTGGCCTTGGTGGATCAAAATCCCCATGCCTGCTCCTCCTGGGAAGTGTCAGAGCCTAACTGAGTGTGGCGGATTATGCTAAAAGTTGTGCTTTGCAACACTGAGCTGAAGACCGCTGTGGTAGCAGTGGAAAAACACTCCTCCATCCTCCACTGCCCAATGCCAGAATATCAAATGCAATGCTAGGCTAGCCAGAGCTTACAAACACATGGTTCAAAGGGAAAAATTCAAATAGATTTGAGTCATGGGAGTACAAAAAGAAAAGTTCTCAAAAACCAAATAGAACATATCAGTCATGTTGTAACTTAGAAAGCCAAAATTTCCTCCCAAAGCCAGCAGTGAAACAGTTTCCAAAACTTCAGGGCGCATCTCTGTCTGGAGCTAATATGGACTTCTTTTAAATCCAAGTTTCAAGCCAAGTAAAACCCATTTCTGAAAGTAAGAACCCCTCCTTGGCCAGTCAGCCGAAGAAATCACACCACTCCTCCTCAACTCACCTTTTCCCACAGGTAGCACTGTAGCCCCTAGAGCTGCACCCCTCCAGCATTGCCACTGCCCATCTCTTGTGGAGCAAGACCCTTTTCCATCCCCTTTTTCAGTCGACAGCATTAGCCCTATGCTATTCCAAGTGGGGAGGTGGAGCAGGCTGGGACCCTGTGGTGGGAGGACAGGCGCAGTCCAAACAAGCACTCCCATCCCTTCCCTGGCCCTGCACATCCCGGGATATTTTCCGCTCCTCAGCTGGAGCTCCAACAAGATCTCTCTTCAGAACAGCCTCTCTGCTGATGTCTCCCCTACATCAAAGAAACGGCAGTTCTGGGGTGGTGTTTTGCTCCATTTCAGGAGGATTCAGAGCCCAGGTCACTCATCCCAAGGGCTCATTTCCTAATCACATACACCTCAAAACAGTCTGGGCGTACCACACCTCCACTTTCTTTTCCTGGCTCTGTCAGAGAAAATGGTCAGAACTGCCTTTTCTGGTGGAGCCAGCCCTGAACGAGCATGAATTAGAGCATGACTAAACAACCAGGCCATTTGGGAGCTATAGGTGAAAGAAAACCTGCTTTCTAGGTACTCAGATGAGGCTTGCCTTAAATACACCAAGCAAAGGTGACACAGACAGTGGGGTGATTGCAAGAGGGTTGTAGGTAGGGTGGTTAAAATATTCTTCCCAAAAGGTACCAGCAAGTCTCCATCATCACTTCTGAAAGACGTGCATGTCAGACCAAGCACGTGGCTTGTAGCTAGATGACGTTCTGTGATGAATCCCACCACAGGCATCAGATCCATTTAGTAGAAACCCAGTCGTCCCCAAACCAGACAAAAAATGTCTTCAAGACATGTCTCAAAGAGCTGGCAGTAACCCCCTCCCCCCTCCCCAATTCTCTGTGTGTAAATATCAACAAAAACTAAGTTAATACATTTTGCGGAAAGTAAAACCAGAATAAATGCTTTGCCTCCAACACATAAGGAACATATTACTACCACATTGTCTTCAGTGATTATTCAAGCAATGCATTTAAACATTAAGGGAGAAGAATGTTTGCTAAAATATTGTTATGTAAGACGGGGAAAATGACTAATTCTGCCCTTGATCTTCTCACATTTTGCTCCAAGTAAGAGTCACTAGATCTTATTCTCCAGCTGAAGCAGCAGCACGGTCGAATTCCGACCCGATTCCTCCAGTGGCTTTTACAGTGGGCCGATCCAGTCCCCTGCAGCTGAGTTACTCCAGACATACTGAGCATAACTGGCTTCTAAATCAGTCCTTCAGGGCTGCACATTTCCAAAGACAGGTGGAATAAACAGTGCACATTTCTCCATGCTCTTTTCTGACAGAGTTCAGTGATCATTTACTTCCAGGTCCTCATGACTTGCGTGGAGTCTGGAGCCTTGTGCGTACACCAAGCGAGGTCAACTCCATTGAGCAGTCACGAGCATGCTTTAGTAACTGCTGATTCACAGAGAGAGTTTGCTACACGAATTCCTCCCTTCCCCTCATAGCAGATGCAGAAGTTATTGAAGATATGTCCTGTGGGTATCCTTATTTCCAGTTAATTTGCACCAAAAGTATACATAAGAGACAAATAGACCTGTCTGGTCTTACAGACATTTACTAGAAGCTGCCATTTTCCTATCCTAGTGTAAAAAAAAAACAAAAAACAAAAACACACCACCAGAAAACCACAACCAATCCCTGCCCCAAAAAAACCCCAAACCAACAACCCTCCAAAACACAACCACCCACAACCAACAAACAAAAAAAAGTTAAGAGTTAATAAACTTCCAGTAGTTTTTAAGCTGTGACCCAATCCAACCTGTATTGGAGTGAAATCTGTCCTGCACAGAACAAAGGTGACAATGACCCTGGGTGATATTCTCAGAAGGGCTGTAGCTAGGGCTGGTAAAAAATATCCTGTTCCTGACTTCCCCTCCCAAATGGAAATTTCCATAGGAAATATCCTGACACACTTTTAAGAAGCAGCTTTTCACTAATTGGGAGAATAAAAGAAAAATCTGTTCTTGGGGTTTTCTTTCAAAGCTTTTAGATTCCATCCTTCAAAACATGTGACTAAGATTTTTCCTTTTGGGGCATAACTGGGATGAAAACATCAATTCCCAATCATCTTCAGCTGAAATCCATTTCTTGTGCAACCAAGTACCTGTCGCTAAGTTACTGGAGATGGGTTTCAGTGCTCTCAGGGCTGTGTTGCCCCATCAGGTGATGCATCACATCCCAGGTATCTGCAGTTCTCCTCAGGCTGGGATTGTGTTTTTATCCTTCCTATAACCTCCAAGTATGAGTATAATGCCATGCATGATGAGATGGACTGGACAAGTCTAGGCCTTGTTTAGCTTAGACATCAGAGGGAGGAGAGTTATTGAAATCAAATGTTTGGTATTTATCCAGATATTCCACAGCTCCTCAGAGCTGACCCTATCACATTGTCCCTCTTCTCCTAAGGGCTTCCTCAGATCATGGTTCAAAGGCGCTCATGCCACTCTGTCACTGTATTAACCTGTACCAGTGAGATCTACCCGGTCTGCCACAGAGACCCTAATTGTCACCCACGGAACACCTGCTACAGCACTTATTTTTAATTAACAACAGCAAAAGCAAAATTACCAACTCTGTCCTTGGTGAGCCTGACTTGAATCTGTGGCCCCTCCACAACAGCTGCGTCTGCTGTAAGTGAAGGAAAATACATCAGCCTACGGGATAGCAAGGCAGAAGGCCCCGAACCATACCAGAAAGTTTCAGAAGGCAAACAAGGCTTCTTCTCCAGCTAGAGCATCAGGGCTTATTTTGCTATTAGGAAAGAGAAGATAAAGGGACAAGTGAATTTCCTGCTGTGATGGGGCATTTGCAATAGAGTCCCCATAACTACATCTTGTTTCTAGCAGTACCAATCTACACAGTGCTGGGTTATTATGTAGTGTCTTGGACTGGTTGGCAGTAATAAGCATTCACGGAAAATGGACTGCCATTAGCCACCGGCAAAAGCTGATTATAATAGTGCCAGCACTGGAATATGTTTTCCACCCATTTACAAGAGGAGTAAAATAACAGGAGAAAAAAAAAGAAGTCACATTTGCCAGTGTTTGGAGCCTAGTGTGCTCTACATACAATTATTGAGAGAATGACAGGAAATTGACCCATTTACTCAGAAAAGTTCCTATCGTGTTCTGCACTATTTCATTTCATGCCCATTTGAGAACAAGTCATTTCTCTTCAGGGCAGAAGATAAATTGTCAGCTCGTACACACATCTCTTTTCATTGCCAGGCACAAGAATATCACAGAGAAACATTTCCCTGCCCTCTGCTTAATTTTCTTCTTCTTCTTCATCTTCTCTAATAAATGGTGCTAACTATAAAAGTCAACGGACTGTAAATAAACTCAATTCTATTCCTACCTTACCTTATGATTGATTTTTGGACATAATGTATTCCACCCACAAGGTCTCTTGTCTGATTCAACCGCTCCTCTCAGTACCAGAGAAAAAAATCAGATAACAACCTCTGTGGAATAACTTTACGTAAAACCAGAAACATTTGGCAACTACAGCTTTCTTAACGGCACACTGTAATGCATGCTACATCACATTACAGCCCAGTGGACAGGCTGCCTGTCAGTACCAAGAACGTGTGTCCTGCAGCGGGAATCTTGTGTCTAGGGCCTTTGCCGTGCTTTTAGGCAGAGGTGCTGCCAGCATTGCCACCAGAGAAAAAGCAGCACAAAGTGGTGCTTGGGTTATGGTAGGTATGCGTGGCACAGGGTGTGGGGAGGCTTAGTCATCTTCCCAGCTCTGCCCTTGGTCTTAACCTTGCCATTTGACCGAACCACTTCTCTCACTCTGAATGTGCTTGACAGAGGTGGCAAGAGCAGCATTTGGATCACCATAATAAACAGAAAATTCACACAAAAAGATGGAGTCAGAGACCTGAAGGCAGCAAGGTCCAGTGGGAGAGGCAGCATGTGCAGGTAAGAATAAAAAAGGGCATCATGGAAATATCTCTATCTACATCTACATTCTCAGCTCAGGTTTCTAGAGAGCTCAGCTTGCTGTCCCCCGCTTGCTGCTTTCAAGTGACGATGCTCAGTCCTGGTTAATATCAAGGACATAAATGAACAAAGAATTAAATGGCACCCCCGACAGAAGTGCCAGCAGTCCAGGTCTGCAAGCAGAACGCAGGTGTCTCCCGTGCTGTACGGCTGGAGAACTGCTAATGTAAGGATGAGCCTCGGGCACGCGAAAGCCAGCATGGCAGTAATTTTGTGCTCCCCAGCTCCAGCCATATCCTTCAAACACCCTTCCAGTCACCAGCTGGGTTTTTTTGTTTGTTGTTTTTTGTTTCTTTTTTCTTCCTCTCTTTCATTTCTTGAGGTTTAAGTCAGAGCAGCCCAGGAAACCCTGAGTTTACACAAGCTCGTGCAGTTGGTGTGCTGGCCAGCACACCTCAGCCTATCCTCCCAGTCCTTGCTCTGCAAGGTATAGCCTCCTCTTTTGCATGTCTGTAGTGCACACTAACCATACTCATTTGCTCTAGGATTTCGTATTTAATCTGATCACTCACCACAGTTCTGTCACGTGGATATTAGCTTTCCTGTGCTCCTCCATCCTGGAGCACCATTGCCAGAAGTGAAAACTGTTAACCATTTGGAGCAGGAAGTGAGATGGGGAAGCGAGCCCAAAGTCAGCACCAGCCTCAGTACTTGCAGCACCTCAATCCCAGACACTGAGCAGCAACATCCACGTTTTGTACAGAAACCAGTCATGGGAAATGTTGTTCTGAGCACAGTTTTGACTATGATGGAGCTACAATGAATATGAGCGTGGGAGGTGTCTTGTGAAGGGGAGAACAGCCTTTCTTCAAACAAGCAAAATGTTCAAGATTCTGCTAATTCACATCCAGACTGTTCTTCTCCCACCCCCCCAACAACCATTCCCCAGTTAGAGAAGGGATTAGCAGAGTAATAAAAGGAGGAGTTACCAGGTCAAGAATAATTTGAAAATTAAAGCCAAAACCAAATTGTTGGGGTCTGCTCTTTGTCCCAGGGAAAAGCTGCTGCTGCTTCGCAGGGTTTGAGGCAGCTGTGCTCTGGAGTCTGCACATGCCTACGGGGAACGCGAAAGAGAGGGAGAGCAAGAGAACAGCTCCCTGCCTCTCAGGGAGAGGCTTCTGTTCCCCTCTGGCTGGCAGCACGGGCCTTTGGACATGTGAGAGAGAACAGCAGAGAGCATTACCTGCTTGGGAGTAGGACTGAGGATTCACTCAACCCCCCAGAACAACAGTGAAAGCATTAAGAGACACTTTTACCTTCCTGTCTTCATCAACTGAGGAAAGAATTTCCTGTGGCTAATTACACATTTTAGCACCAAGATAGTGATTGTCCTCTAACTGCAAACATCTGCCTCCAGCCTGCGGCAGAGCCCAGCTCTGACCACAGGACTTTGGGCATTGGCATCGGGCAGTTGCAGGATGGGATGGTGGTCCCTCACCTCCTGCCAAGTGATGCAGACACAGTTTTGGGAACATGAACCCTGCTGAAACAGGATTCAGCACTGGAGGTGCCAACTGTGCAGCCTCCCGATGCATGCCAGCCCCATCCAGTTCTCCTCCCAGGCACTCTTCCTGCCTGCTCAGAGCCCACAGGGGAGGCATTTGGGTCTGCTAGCTACCAGGAGGAGCTGAGCTCTTCCCTCAAGGTTGGGCTCAAAGCCCACCAATCCACGTATCTCTGCCAGTTTTTCCACTGAGGGGATATGGCTCTAGCTTTTATCAGGTAATGGCTTGCTGCTTATCCACAAGCCAGACTCACTGGGCTCTCTCTTCGTCCTTAGAAGATAACCAAATTCTCCCTAATATTGAGACAGGACTCTTCCAATGCGTGCCCTGCTCCCTCTCCTTTACTATTCCTTTGTTTATAAATGTTGAAGTATGAGCTAAACCTCGACTGCTGCCATAGCCCTGAAGTCACCTTGATTCCCATACAAGGGTGAGAGCAGGGATGTGACCCATCCTCCACCCCTGCAGGAACAAAATCCCTTGCACACAAGGAAAATTGCTCCCCAACTCCCCTCCTCACTTCATACACCAATGCTCACCTTCACTCAACACAATTGGAAAAAAAAAAAAGAGGAAGAAAAGAAACAAATATCTTCCTCTGCCAAGACATACATGCATACACATGCACAAATATTTTGGAAAATTGAAAAATCTGTTGATGGAGGGGTTAGTGCCAGATTTTAAAAATTATTAAACATTATGTACAAAGAAAATATAATGAGCTCCTATGGGATGTAGAAAAGATTACCCATGAATGAGGGAAAAATGGATAACCACTCCTGGGTTTGCCACTGGTGAATTATTTAATAATCACTCCCCAGCAGATGGAATATATTTATCCACCCCATTGGAGCACACTTCGCAATATATTTACACTGCTTTAAAATATGATTATTTATTTAAAAAATAAACAAGGTATTCACAAGGGAAAAGGGAAGTAATCACAAGCTAAAGGGGAAAAGAAGCATCTTTTTAGCTTTTCAGTTAATTTTAGGGAATTTCCACTAAAATCTACATGAATCCTCCTTACTTATCCTTGACTTGAAAAACTAGAAACTGTAAACTCTGCTAATGCAGCCAATTTAGATTCCTCACACAATCAAGAGGGTCATTTTATGAGATGGGGTCTGTCTCTTACGCTTCCATTAACCACATTGTCTTGGGTACCAGAAGTCTGATTGAGATCCCACTAATATCAAAGGAAACATTCAAATCAGGATCAGTGGGTGCAGGCCCATACCTTAGACTAATTGGATGTACAGGATCAGGTCCCTTGCCTAATCCAGAGTGACTCTACACCCATGGCCCGCCAAACAGCACTTAGCCTTGCTGTTTAATTAGCTACTTATTCTAAAATGCAAAGGGTACCATTTAGCAAAGATTGAAAATGCAAAAGGTACCATTTAGTACTGTGTAAGTGCATGAGTGTACCGCCTGCTCCGAAAATTAAAATAGCAATTGCGAGCAAAAGGCTTTGCCCACTCAACAGCAAAGTGTGCTACTGATAACTGCAGGGTGATTTGGACAAACCTGAGGGAAGGTCCGTGAGAGGAAGGAATACCTTTCCCTGGCAAATGCCAAGTAATTTCAGACTGAACTCAGGCTTCTAGATTCTTCTTGTGCAAGTCCATATGTAGGTACAACTATACATTGGCCACAGAAGGGAGCGCAGAAACTGGTACTCAGTTGGGCACAGATGCTTTTAGGAGCCAGAAGCCATCTGGGAGAGGAGAAGCCAAGAGACAGACCCCACAGCGTAACACAAGTTTCTATACTTTGCCCATACAAAACAAAAGACAACCCTCAGACTAAAATCATTGTCCCCTCTCCAAAGAAAAGACTAAGTCAATGTTGGGGAAACCTCTGTAAAGTTAGTTTTTCAATAATCCATTGTGATTTTCTTTAAGACCGGTGAAATTTATTTCTAGATTTCAATCGTGGGAGAGTCCCATGGAACAACCACCATCAACAGCTACTGAAGAGGCAACACTTTGAACACTTTCAAAAGTGACTTATTACTAAGAGTCTAAGCCTCATTGCCAAGAGTGAGTTAGCAAATCAAGCAGCAGCAAGTTCCTCAATCATTTATGTGCTTTTAAAAATGTTTCTGTTTCTCCAGGTCTTGAAGATAGTTTCTTTCTCATACCTTCTTTCCTCACCCCAAATCAAGACAATCTGCAACTAATATGGATTTAAAAAACCCCAATATTTTGTAAAACATTTCACTTTAAAAATAATAGAGATCTGAGAGACTAAAATCCAATGCAGGGATGGATATCAATGTTTTACCAGCTAGCTACTTCAGTAAAAGGGCTACTCTATAAATAAAGTGGTAGAGTGAATGCTATAGATCTTTAAAGTTAAAATGAACTACTAGAAGAGTACTACTTGAAGAGTTCAGACTGAGGAGAGCAAATCGATGTGTCCTCCTTGCTAGGAAAGGGTTCAGACATAAGGAAGTCCTCTTGTGAACTGGGAGTGCTGCACTTCTCAACAAGAAAGCCAAACCGAACTCTAAAATCTCAACATCCTGGAAGACTAAAAGCAAGTTCACTGCATATTATTTCTGGAAAGATAGATAGCAGATTTTAAAAATTGCTTCCACCTCAGCAATCTAACACACGATTACGGACATAAGTACAGGCAAGGGAACACAATGCTCCCCTATCCCCTCCAGAGAATGCAAAGTGGAAGTGTCAAATGCCTGATGTGGAGTTATGCACTCATTTATTTTAAAGACAGAAAGGATTAAATACATCTACATAAAGGAAAGAAAATGTGTTTAAACAACAATAAAAAAAGATTTAGTGGTATTAATAAAGAACTCCCTTAAACCAGCATGTCACCATTAAAGTAATTAATAGGGCACGCAAGACACTTCAGCGGAAAGTGAACAGCGCTCACATTAGAGCCTTTTAAGTTTTCACATGACCTCAAGACAGACTACGGCATTTCTGTGCAAAAGTACCCTCTAAAACAGAGATGGGGGCATTCAAGTCTATAAAAAAGTGATTTTAAAATTTAACTTATATGGTCTAAGTCTAAAATGCAAAGGTTAAGGGAATATTAGAAGGGCAATAATTCTATCTGATTAAACTTTTATCCAAAGTGACAATAAAATCTTCAAAATGAATTAAGGATTTTATTAACAGATGCAGAAGCTCTATAAAAGAGTTTGAAATCTAAGTAGCAGAGAGAAGAGGTTTTATGTGGTTTTTTTTTTTTTGTCTGGGTGGAAGGGATATTGCTATAAAACTTTAATCTTATTGCCATGCCACAGTGAAGGTAAACCTGTCGGAGGTAATAGAGGCAATTCAGGACTGCTTCCTCTTCCTTCTTGATGTTGCAAGGACCTCTTTTCAGCATACAAGAATATGCACACATTGCATTGATACTATAGGCGACAGACACATGTAGACGGGTTGTGTGCTGGTGATTCACCTGGACTTACACTGGTTGCAGTAGTCCCAAGGTGGTAAGTACAGGCAAGTTATATGGACCACTCCAAATGAGTGCTGAACACAAATTGGTGTTACGCCACCAGGGACTCTTCAGAACATTTCAGTCTTTCCAAAATGGAATTAACTATTTCAGGAAGATTTCAGATATTTTAGTTTTTTACTAATATCTTTGTGTAATAAGAGGGTCACAGCAATTTCTGAGCCCTTGAACAAATGCCTTTCACTACATTAGAGCAATTAAGTTTGAGCTAGCCATAACTCTGTGAAACAGGATAAAATACAAGACTTTGGTGAAAATTATTACTAGAAGAAAGCTACAGATTACTTTGAGCAGAGCTCATCCCCACCAGGGCAGTTTAGGCACAGTAGCATTTGCCAGGCATGATTTAGGCCATCACTAATTTTTCCTTCTCCCTTACTGCTGCTAAATTTTGGCAACTTGGTTTCCTTGGTGATGGCTGCAGTGTCTGTGGTAGATGCTCTGGAAGACATCTTGCAAAGTGTTTTGGCTTTCCCAGGAGCTTTTGAGCATTTTTGGATGATGGCAGTATGTCTGCGGTGGCCACCTGTGCCACAGTGGCTATTCAGCCACCCCGACACACCAACACCAGCAGAGAGCATAGCTTGGTCCCCAGTCTACACCTGTCCCACACCACATCCTTCATGGAAGGATCCCAACCTCAACTTCTCTCTCTCCCTGCAAAGGTCCATTGTGTGCTACAGCTGCCCCTATTCACTACTGAGGACCAAGTCCAAAAGGCTGCTTCAGGGATGCCCATATCCTTTCTTTTGCCCTACACTACCCACGAGAAAGCACAGCTCCAAAGAGGAGCAACCAACTGCAAACTGCCAGGGAGACTAGGATGTCAAACAAATATTTTTCTTTCCACAACAGAACATAAATATTTGGCAGCACATTTAGTTTAAAAAGTCTAAAAGTTACTCAAATAGAGTGGAGAATGTTGCTATGATGTTCACTCGCTTCCTAAAATATGACCAGTCACAGATGGCTTGCTGTAGGAAATACTAAATAAATTTTTAAAAGTGTTGTCTGGCTTTAACACAGATTGCATTTACACAGATACCTCTGTTGGGGGAACGCCAAGATGGTGTATTGGTTCAAACATGTTCTTAAACAAAAAACTACATTGTCAGGAGCTAATGGAATATTCATACTTAAAATTTCAATCCCTGATAACATCTGAAAATTAATTTACATTTCAACACAGTTCCTGCTCCCCCTCCCCTTGCTATATTTCCCTTCACAACAAGGGGAAAAAATCCTGAGGCTTGGTCAGTAGCACCTTTTATATTTTGGGCACCGTAAGTATTATTTGTTTAGGCTTTCTGAATAGTTTGAAAAAAATACCTATGTAAAGAGCATTAGGTAACATGAGAATCATGTTACAACAGAAGGCCGCGCAGTGTTAAAGAGTCAAACAGCAAGGATGTAAATACAACGAGCCATGGCATTAACCCAACACATGTTAGCAGCTTAACTTCAGCAATACAATAAAAAAAAATCAAAACACTACAAGAACCTTTCCAATCCCCAGCGTCTGCAGGAGCACATTCCTACGGTGGCTGAAGAAGCCTATTGAATCCCTGATTTATACCTGAAACCAAAGATGTTACAAGGGTTCTTGGTTTGTCACGTCATCCATTTTCCCCCACTCAAGCTCCATTTCTGACAATAAAAAATCCTGAAACACCAGCACATTGCATAAGGATTGCCACCAGTTTCTGACTCCCTGCACTTACTGCACTGCCTCAGAGAGCTGGGCAGTAAGCCTGCTTTGAGAATTTCTGCACCAGGTTGCTGTGAAAAACCCACGTTGTGCTTCTGCATCAACCATTTGTCAGGAAAAAGCAGCCAGGAAAAAAACAGGGGCAACACTGTGCAGATCTCATCAAGCATTTTAAGCCATCCGGATGCCCAACCAGCTCCACACTCACCGATGCACAGAGTGCCATCGCTGCCTCAACTCTTACGGATGGTCCCTACAGGGATGAGTGCGGATATAGGGACCGCGGGTCTCGTTGGCCACGTTAACCAGCGTGCTCTCCGCTCCTGTGAAAGCCGCCACCTACCAGTGCACAATAATCTCTTGTCCCCAACAAGCGCTACCGCACCACAGTCAAGCTATAATCTGGTCTTCCCTCTGCCCAAAACACCCCAGCGGATGATTTACCTTTACTGCCAATATTGTATTTGGCCCACAGCTTTATAATCAATGCAGCTGAGAAAAAAACACATGCTTGCAGTGTGCTTTGACCCTCCACAAGCACCAAACACTCACCATACTCTTAGAATCAATAAACTTTTTCTCCTGTCATCATTCACGCTTGTCGCGCTTCCCCTAAACTGGTGTGATTTTGTTTTTTTTCTAGCCAGAAATCTACCAAGCCCAGTGGGGTTTGTGTGCGTGTGCGATGGCAAGTTAAACAGTTTCCTCTGCTGCAAACAAGCATCGCGCGCAGGCAAACTGATGTCCTGGAGTGAAGAAACAGAGGCAGGACGCTAGAGGGAGGATCAACTCACAGACTGAGCCTTTGCCAGAGCAAATTCCTTGGAGTGTGGCTTCACCAAGGAGACGGCTGAACTTGCACGCTGCAAAAGCCTGCTCACCTCCCCGGCACTCAGGCTTGCAAATCGCTGTCTGGACCAAAGCAAGAGGGCATGTGGAATCAGAGAGCGAGTGAGACAAGGCTTTCTGTTCTCTGCAAGGCTGCTAAGGGGAAATCATACCTGCTACATCCAAACACACCCCCTCCCAGGACAGATTCAGCTCTCTTACTGACAGGTTATCACAGCCTAGCTGAAAGGTGTGTGCTTTACCAGCAGCCCTGCTAGCACAGGATCAGTAGTGCAAAATAATCAGAGTTTGCTAAAAATATTAACCCTGTATTTACTTTATTGAATTCCATTTTTTCATCTCTGGACACTATGCAGCACTTTGACATCACTGCATTAGGAAGGACAGAGCAAACTCAATAATACATGGATCTGATAGAAACACACACCTGAATTACAGACCCTATTTCAAATAAATCACAGCCTTTCCAAAATACTTGTCTTCAGCAGCTTGAATTGACAAATAACTGTGCAGGGTTACAAGCAAGCAGCAAGGGAAATCTCAACACACAGCTTGAAGTCCTTGCTAAATGACTTCACCATCCCCTCTGCTGTAGTACGATTCATAAGCAGATCTAGAGACAGGAGCCATAAAGTCCACTGGTCCTGCTGAAAGGGAGACTACTTTCTTCCTAGGAATATACAGTTGGTCAGTGGAATTCACCCTGTGAGGTGAGCAAATCACTGAATGGCAGTATCTGGTGCTTCACAATATCATCTTATGTCAGTTACACTAAGAACTCCCTCCACAAAATTTCCCATTGTGTACTTTTTCTAGATTATACATGTTAAAATCAATGTTTAGTTCATACAATGAAATGCGAAAATGCCTCCAATTATAAAAGCGCAAAGCGGACACAAGACAACAATTCAAGTTGTTACGGCTGCCAATCCAGGAGGAAAGATCTGGATTCTACCAAGCCATCACTAAGATCTCAAACAAGCCCAGGTGTGGAGGAGAAGGTTTTACATAAGAAGGACACATTCTTAAAGATGGACCATCGGAAATGATCCACCCACCCCTAGCAAAACTTTGACCTACCAAAACCTCCCTGAACTTCACAACCAATCTCCCAACACAGATCTATCTATTAAGCTACTGTCCAGCGTTACAATGACTTTTCAAAAAAATATTCCCCTCATAAGACTGGTATCATCAAGTTGCTTCACCTCTACAATCCATAGCTGGTCTTTCTCTAAAGCAACACTCTGCTCAGCTCTCTGGAAAGGCAGTTACAGCAAGGCGGGGCCTGATCTTCTCCATATCTACTTCTATGTCAATCAGCTGCATTCGCAACAGTCAACAACATGAAGGCAAACAGCAACTGTACGTTGAAAATAGGGTGCACTACGCCTTTAATCCCATGAAGTGATTTGGACCAGTTAGCCGAGCACATCCAGCTGCTCTAAGAATAATTTCATCCTCTTTAAGCCACCCTCAGCAGACAAGCATGTGGTCTCACTCAGAGAACATTTGATCAAGGTGACTCCATCACAATTCTTCGAAGACAGGAGAGCATGAGCCCTGCCAAGAACACCAGGAATTTTTCCTTTTACATCCTTGGTTTGTAGACTTCTTGTCCTGTGCTTGTTGGACAGCAAGATGAATTAGCCCTGTGCTCTTTGATATGATCCTCTGAGTCTCCACTGAGGAGCTCTTATGTAGCATACCTCATCGTGGTATGCTTTCTCCCCTTTCTTTATAATTCCAGTTTAGAAGGGATGTTATCAACCTCTGTCCCCTCACAAAGGAATCTTTTCCTCCTGTCTAGTGACAAAATAAGGGGCATAACCTAACCCCTACAATAGCTGGTAGGCCACTGAAAAAAGATGTAGGCTTCAGGTCAGCTAAGTTCAGCATCCATTGCAGTTTTGACAGAAGCTGCTTCATTGACATATTCTCTCACACATATTTTTGTGCCTCCTAGACTTGGATCCCTGGAAGCTCCAGGTGCAGCTTATGCAATAGCACCCCATCCTCCTCTGTGTTATGCCCTGATTGCAAAAGGCCATTTATCACTCAAAGCAGTAGCGCTGAGCTTATGGCCACCACTTCTCCCACAGCTTCCATCTGTACTTTTTATATCAACTGTTGCTGGGTGGTATTAATAGAAAGGGCTGTTACACTTTTAAGGGATTTATTAATTTTTCAGTTTTACAAACGATGATCAGTTTACGAGGAACGACAGTCTTCCCTTGCCATGATTTTTTGGTTTCCAAAGAAATTACCAGCAGGGCCTAGACTACCAAAATTATCAAAGCTAATAATCAATAGGATTAAAATGTGCCTGTAAGCAAACCAAGACTCTGGACCTGTTTCATGTCTGCTGTGCTCATGGACCCCTCCCACTGAGGATAAGAAATATCCAGGGCAGGAGCCCGCTGCTGCCTGGTGCAGCTGAGCCGCATCTCTGCTACGGCAGCCAAGACTTAATGCTTTTAGATCCACAGGTCACAGGTTCAGCTCCCTGCTGCCGATGACTCACGCAGGAGCACCAAACTAAAACTAGCAACACCAGCTTTTTTTCTAGGAGAGGACTGAAGAAGAGCATTGATCTCAATGAAATATTTTGAGGGCAGAAAAATTCCACCACGTAAAGAGTGCGTGACTTCTCTTTAGTTTATTTTATATTTTTGTTCCAGTTGTCATTTTGAATTCAAACTCTTTGGAAAGCAGGCATAATAGTCTTAATGATCCCATTGAGCAGTTTAAATTCAAATTGTGGAGCACTCGCAATACCATGCTGGCAGCACTTTCCATAAATTACTCTCAAATTCAATACATTGCTTGACAAAAACAAGAATAAAGGACTTTTTACTTTAAAAAGAAGAAAACTTGTATCATAAAAAAAAATCTTTAAATTATAGTTTCTCTTTTCTGGTCCAATTTAAATTGTTACATGGTTGCTAAATTAGTGCTGTAATCTCTGCTTACAAATTGCAGAATTATTTTTAAAAATAGATGTAATTTTACTGCAGGGATCAATCTTACACTTTAAACCGTACGTGCTGGAGGTAGCTGCTCTTGCACAGCTTTCAAACAACCACGCTCACGTCCGCACACGGGGAAAGGTTTACAATACCAGCCGCACTGAAGCTGATAGCAGTTTTACCAGAGATTTCAATGAGCACAAATTGAGTTAACGCTGACATTTCAGAACGATTAGCAAATCTAGGCTTTCCCAGGATGCTCTGTGGCATCAGTGGCTCTAGCTGTACTGTTTCCTAAAACATCAGCATTTCTCTTGAGTTCTGGTCTGATCTTAAAGATTCTAATAAGCAAGAAAAACCTTGAAGATACAGGGGGTTTGGCTGTTTCCACACATAATTGTGGAAAAAAGTAAAGAGCAGAGCATTACAATCCTTAAAGCTGGGCAACAGTAGTGATCAGAGCACAACTCCCATGCAGAGTTCTTCCCCCTTCAAGCACTTCCACAGCTCTAATACTATAGAAAGATGAACCTCACCCTGAAAAATCCTTTAAAGCGATCTTTGGGGTAGGGCTTAAGGTCATGTCCTCAATATCTTGTAGCAGAAACAGGAAACCTTGATCCCTGGATCTCCATAAAGCACTGCAGAGCATATCCATGTTCTTCCCCCACTCTAGCTAGACAGACATGAGA
This sequence comes from Psophia crepitans, assembly GCA_013399095.1. Classification (NCBI taxonomy): domain Eukaryota; kingdom Metazoa; phylum Chordata; class Aves; order Gruiformes; family Psophiidae; genus Psophia; species Psophia crepitans. The sequence continues at coordinate 594,046 of VWZZ01000416.1, forward strand.
TGTTTCCTTCTTCTCCTTCAGTCACTCATCACTTCTAGCCCACCACGTCTCTGAACTCTCTTTCATCTGACCCTGGCTATTTCTGCTTCTCTTTGTTAGCTATTTCTGCTTTCTCATACCCTTCCCCATCGCACCATGGTCCTTCCCTCAGGGCCCAGTGGTGGGTCACATTGAGTTGGGTGATAGAAGAAACCCTCAGAGGCCCGGAGCATCTGCAAGATCTCACTGCTTTCTGCATTCATTGCAGGTGCTCAGCACCTCTCAGCCTCAGAGAGTTTATCTCTAACTGCCAACCACCGGACTGCCAGGAAAGGCGACAGAGAATGGAGGAAAATTTCCACATCCCAGAGAAAGTCATCAGGACATCAAAGAACATCCCATTCACAAAACAGGAGCATCGCTCTTGCCAGACCAGTGCGTCTGGCTAACCTTGTGTTCGGTCCTTATGATAATACAGTATTTGGAAATCAGACAGCTGGCACTGCTCTAACATCTTGCTCTTCAATCTTTTATAACAACGCTTGCACTGATACTACCCTTAACCTTCTCTCTGCACTGAGCCCAGCGCTACAATCTCTTCAACTACTTATAGGAAGCAAACCAAATGTTTTTGTCAGTAATTTGCCCTGTAAGGGAATGGAAAAATATACTGATAACATACTGCAGACACAGCATTCATCACGTGTACAGCAACACGCTGCTTACACTGGAAATCCTGTCATGATGTTTCAGATGTTACTTGACTGTCGTAATGACTAGGAGACATCTGTCTCCTGTTAATGCTTTATTTTTTACAGTTACTTTTAGCTCAGCAATAGTGTCTTAATGGAGAAGACTGGTACTCTTAAAAATAACGTTAATAATGAAAGAATCCTTGGATGCAGAGCAAAACCAGCAAACACATTGGTAACAGGGCTCATTGCATTCGTAAGATGTAACAGGAAACAATGATGACTGGCTATTGGGTGGGGGATTTTTGTGTGAAAAATTAACTCTGGTACTCAAATTCCTATTAGGAAAAATATTTTTTACACAGGTGATCGATCTCCTTACATCTTAATTCAGACTTTTGGGGAATTTCATCTTAACTGGGTCACCAATAAATAAAATCGGAAACAACAAAAAAACCCCACCCCAACAACCCTTCTGCAGGCTATTTAGGCTTGGTATTGACTAACTAGTAATTAAATACAGCTTTTTGCAGTAATCTTAATTATGGCTTCACTCCACCACAACTAAGTGTGACATAATAAACTGAGAAGATTAGCCAATTCTAACTGTTGAAAACCACGTATTTTTACTTTTGTGCATAGTTTTTATGCATGTATGGCCACAAGACACACAAGGGAATTACTAAAAAAAAATAATCAAAGAATTAATGATTGTATATATTGCAACCAGGCAAATATTGTAGTTAATTTTCTTTTATATAAATGAAGCAGCTTGGCCTAATGGCTTCCATAATAGGTGAAGAGTTTTAGACTTGGGAAAACAGGAATGTGTGCTAGAAATCAGTGTGAATTAGGTAGACCAGCAAATAAGCTGCACTGAATTACTCAGATTTATACCAGCTGAGAATCCTGTTTTCTCAGCTGGCCACAGCCATGGTTTAGCTGTGCTGTCTTGGGCTAGTGACACAGGCTCCACCTTTCATGGGAATTCAGGTCCACAGGAGTCTGGGTCTGGAATCTTCAGTCCCATTGATTACCTACAGAACTAGAACTCCAAGTGTCCAAGTTATTTTCTGTTAACGAGACTTGGGGAATCTCAAAAAAAAATAATAAAATCAGAGGCCACAATTCAGCAAAATCCTTAAGCACCGACTAGATCTTAGGCAGTCATTAACCCTCATTGACTTAAGTATGACTGCGTCACACATCTGAAGGCAAAAGCATTCAGACTGTGCATCAGCAATTTAAGGGCCCCCAATCCATTTGCAAGAATAACTTGCAAACCTCGCTCAGGCCCTCAGCGCACTTAGGCACTCATCATGCGACTGAAGCCAACACAGACCTCATTTCATTGAAAAATCAATGAGACATGTGCTCTATGACACAAATTACTCAGGCCTAAAGCCAATACCATGGCAGGTGCCTAGATCCCTTGTAGATCTGGCTTTTGGCACAGCAGTCCTGAGCTTTCTGAAGGCTACTGAGACTTAAGACTCCCAACACTTAAACTCTTGGAATTTTTTTTTTCTTTGCAGCTTCAGATTGCCAGATTCCTACTTTCCTCTTCCCACTCACAGCGTCAGCTGTCCGGCTACACGTACGGAGCCCCATCAGCATCACCATCCTTTCGCTGCATGTGCGGCAACAGATGGATCCTGACATATTTTGGGTTAAGTCCATAACCAGGTTTTTGTGGACTGCATGGATAAACATTTAAAGGCCCCTTCTGGTTATATAAAAGAAAGCTATTAAACGTTTACTCTTTCCTCTGTACTCAGAGCTGCAAAGCCATATCACAGAATGTACAAGTGCAGATGCAACCAGGCAATTATCCTTCCTTTATCCCTTAAATAGATAGAAGATAAATTTGAAAGAAAACGAGAAACAGAATCCTTCTCCCTTTCCTTTTTTATCCTTTTATCTCCCAATGTAGGAAGTTTACTGAACCCTTGCCAACAATTCACTCAGGCTAATGAAGTGTATAAGTAATGGGATTAAATAATCTTAAACCATTACTACAGTGGCTAATGCAGATGTTTTCCCAAACTAAAGCAGATGAATGGCGAAGAATGCGTGCTTGATTTAAAAAAGAGGAAAAGAAAGTATCAATCTGCAAGCATATGAAGTCAATTCAAGCCTGAAGTCAGTGAAATGTTTAATTCCAGTTACATAAAGTTGCTCCAATCATATTACGAATGCACCTTCCTGCATTCTGCAGTGTTTTGCACATGGTCAAACTTGTCACAAAATTAGCCTTAAATTTTTTATGGTGCAATCATTTTAGCACAAATGAAGATGGAAATGGTTTAAAAGGTACATATTCCATCAAAAGATCATTTAGTTTTTAAAAGCCAATTAACAAGGCCCATCTATCACTGCCCTTGTAAACAAGACAATTCTCCCTCTTCACATTCAATGTTTCAGCAACAACCCCACGATAAATGCTCTGCAGAGATAGCAAAAATAGTGGGATATTGGTGGCATTTTCAGAAATACATACAATTACTTTAATTATTACTGGAATGCCAGAAATGGCAAGAAAAGCATCAATTTTTACTTTCAGAAGTGCGAATCCAATTCTGGAGGGGTCTCAGGCCTATAAAGAGGACTCCAAATTGGAGGTTTAGAGAAAGCCCTATCAAATCTTTAAGACTGTTCTTGTGCTTTTCTTAGTCTAAATTACAAGGATTATCCCTATATAGTAAGGTCACAGCAAGGTAAGGCCTCAGGCACATTATGTGATGTTTCTTTAATTTGCAACTGGTTCCAACCAGCTCTTATGGGAGCCTCTTAAAGGGTGCAGCTCCTCAGAACCCCTGTTAATTTTTTAAGAGCTTGTTGGAGGCAGGAAATGAAATTTTAGGAGGAAAGCTTCAAAAGAGAGCCAATCAAAAGACCTTTAGCTCAATGGAAGAGCTTCCATGAATATTGTCAAGCAATGCAAAGGTCTAGATTTTAGTGCTATCTTGTATCCCACCTCCTTAATCTTAGTGGGCACCACAATCTATCACAGTTTTGATTATCAGGTTTCTCAACACAGAAAGCTTCTGAGAATAACATTACCTCTTAAAAATCACTGCAGAGTCTGCTCCTTACAGAGCTGAAATAATCACAAGAAGCACTTCTTTCCCCTGCTTTGGCCACTTCTTTTCAGAGATTGGTTAGGCCAGGAAACAAACCAGGAAGCTGAAAGATCTGAGTTCTTCTGAGGACCAGAGAAAAACCACGTGCCCACAGTACTGCCATGGGATCATCAGCTTTTAACTGTACAGCAACTGTATGCCAGTGAAAGAAATCAACATTTCTAGTGTCTGTGCATTAAAATCAGAGTGCAAACAAGCGTGGGTACTTACAATATAGCAGGGTTCACAGTAGGCTTTCTTCTCCACTGCATAGAAAGGCTGTCCCCTCAGCTTGTTGTTGCACATCATGCAGGTGAAGCACTCCACATGGAAGACCTGGTCCATGGCCGTGCAGCCGGTGCCTTCCCCAACAACATTCTCCCCGCAACGGGCACAGCGGCCTGTCACCAAAGGGAAAGGACACAAGTCAAAGCAAGCTCCTGGTCTCAAAAACAGAGAAGGTCCTTTCGTGCACCCATGCTGCACAGCGGGTAAGGAGAACACAGCAGCTCAGTCAACAGAAGAGCTATTTGTGCCACTGCTGGCAAAGATCCAGCGCCACCAGAAGGCATTCCAGTACTGGCCCACATGAAAAGATCTAGAGAGGCTTGAAACTAGCTCCCAAGACTGCACTGCTACCACTGCTGCTGCTTGCCAGTAATCATTGTAAAGAGTGTAAGCCCCAGATGCAAACCATTCAACTATCATCTAACCCAGCTATATAGCCATCCTCAGCTCCTCAGTTAGATGGGATAAACCTGTAGGAATTGCTTTGCCTCCACATGAAAAGATTTTGTGGTAGTCTGCCTCGTAAAGCTGCCTGGTGGTAGCACAATTGTTACCATTTTAAAAGTAGATTTTGCTTGTACAGCTTAAACCAATTCCCCCAATGGAGACAATTATCCTGGCAAAAGGATTTCACTTTTTATGTTTTTGCCAGTATAGCAGTATCAGTCCTTGCACTCTTGCTAACGTGCTGATGCTGAGCTAGTTGATATTTTACAGAAAAAGTAGTAGTTAAAGACTGAGTGATTACAAAGAATGCAATATCATCTCTTACATGGAAAAACTATTTTTTTCTGTTTCAAGATTAATACGGATTAAAATATTGTGTCTATTTAAAGCACAGAAACTGTTCCTCAAGAAACTCGCATGTGGATACTATATTCTTACTGTCCTTCAGGAAAGGTGTATCAGAAGCTGCCAGTAAGGACTCTAAGTAAAGACAAGCCCTAAGAGCTCCATTTCTGGAAAAGGTACCAAATACCACATACAAATACGTATCACACAAAAAATCTGCAGGCACATGTACAAAAGGCTTGCTGCCTTGTTCAGATTGTTGATGAAATGTTATTTGGCAGACAGGTTTAAAGTGAAGACCAGATTTCAGAGCAAGAGGGTTTCTTGGATCATAGGAAAGACATTTTCCTCAGGAAGACTATGGTGCAGAGATGATGGAAGAGGGTGGGTGGAAGGCACACCTTTGCAATTCTCCTTTGCCATTCATCTGTGTTCTAGAGAATGGAGATGGCCCATGTAGGTCTGATGTCCTTACCTAGAATTCAGTGTTGAAAATAATTCATGCACAGAGTCATAGAAGGTATTTAGGATGACCTCAGCATCCTATGCAGGAGAGCAGCCCCACCAAAGGCAATAGAACAACTATGGTCTGGGGCTTTGTCCCACTCAAAATTGTATTCTCCAGTTTGAGAATTAACTGGTGTCCCCAGTCTTGGGACCCCGAGCTTCTCCTTCAAGGCTCTATGGGTGCAGTGGTGGGGTCGCTGAGGGTGGGAAGGAGGGGAAGGGAAGTGAGAGCTGAGGTGCAAGCAAGAATACAGACTGAGTTCAACACAGAATTACTTTCAAATGCATATAAAAATAGTATGTCCCTAATAACAATTAAATAATCCAGCAACAATACGACATTCTCTCATACCACGGTCTGTGTATATTGGCCTTTTCAAACAAATACTGCAAAACTTCTGCAAAACTTGGACATGCCTCGTCATCCCAACAGCAGAGCCGCTGCCCCTGTGCAGTGCAACACCCATGTTCCTGCACTCACGCCTTCTTCCCTGCCTGTCCCAGACTCCAGCAGGCTACTTCCAGGGAACAAAGCATGTAAGCTACTTTTGGATCCCTCAGGATGCAGCAGGATGATATATATACACATTTGAGATATATGAGGAAAGCTTGGCAAAGAACCCAGATCATTCTTATTTGCTACAAAGGCATAACCGTCGCTGGCATTATAGAGGACAGAGAGTTCCTGACTCAAACAGCTCCCAGTCTGAGCAATGTGGAGAGAGAAGTCACCAGATAAATCCAGACAAGCCTGGAAACCTCCCAAAAAAGGAATTAATAATGTTGTTTTTATACGTAACTTTCTTTAGCATTTGTTATTAGCATTCTGACTGACAGTGTTGTGCTTTAATCACTCCACTATAACACTTCTTGTGAGGACTCCTTTTTTTACGAGCAGAGAAGGAATGCAGGGTTTCCAGCATAGTGGTGAGGCTACAGAGCATGGGGGAAGAATGGAAAAAAACACGAGGACTAGGAAGAATTTAAAAAAGAAATCCCACTGGAGAGAACCACGGAAGCAGTGCTGCTCTGGGAAGGAGGCAGAAGCAGCCTACTGTGTACACCACAGGAGTTGCACCTACAACAGGAGAGCACTGCTCGGTCCGGCGTACAGACAAGACCAAGCGTGCTCTGGGGCCTTCTCCAAACTGCTCATGTAGCTGGGCTGTAATACGAAGAGACGTCTGGGGAGCAGTTAATATCTCTATATATAAAACATGAAATTGAAAGCCATTAGTGTATTACTTTACACAGTGTTTTTCCAGAGGGAATATTCCGCTGAAGAATTTATTTTCCCTGGTGTGCCATTCTGTGATCATCCGGTATTATTTTTATGAGGCATTTGGACATGGAATAATGTAGTGTCTATGCAAACACTTCTCAGCTTTCTTTGTTAACATCTGAGTAGAACATGTGGGAATCTTTTCCTCCCCTTCTCCTGACGTTCATAATTTAGCCAGCTTTAGTATACTTCAACATTTATATTCCTCTTTGACCACAGCATCTCTCCAGTTGCTGGAGAAGCTGTCTATATGTAGACCATACTTCTGGATGTACTTCTTGCGTCAGGAGACTTGGGTCTCCTTCCCAACTCAAATACATGCTCTCGTAACCTCTGACAAATCACTTGGTGCCTTTGTACCTCTGTCCTCTCTTTGAGCAAAGGGCATAAAGGCTTTGTACCTCTGCCTCCCAAATGTGCCCTGAGGCTACATCCCGGCACGGCTCCAGGCATTCCCCGACTATGCCCCTGGTGGCCAGGTACAAACCAGAGAGCAGCACAACAGAAGTCTTGGCCAACTTTTTCCTTAGGCTTTCCCTCATCTTTCTGAGTTTTTCCACAGAAGATTCCCATTCAGGCAGCGACAGACTTAACCTGTCTACATTTATGAGAAGTCCAGCTTCTGCTATTACGGACACGGACAGAGATGGTCCTACACACGGTCACACAGAAAAGCTTAAAGAAAGCTTCCTTTTTCATAAGTTTATATGCAAATTGTACCACTGTGGCCTGGAGCAAACCATGTTTTTCATGAGACATGGCCACTCTGGTAAGAATCAAAACATGAGCTCTGTGCCTAGCAACACCCCCAACTGACTCACTCGCCCGAAGGGTGAAAGCAAGCGAGCCAAAATATTCAAATTTGGGTGCTCACAGTTAGGTGGCTGGATCCATGTAAAGGCATGTGGGCAAATACAGAACTGATCCGGCTTGCAGTGATGTGGCCGTTAGAGCCTGCAGACCTTGGTGCAATCTGGGAACTCACAAGACTTCTGTAAACCCTGGTCACTTCTCCCAGCTCCTGTGCCTCACTGAAATTTGGTTGAAAACGGCTATTAGTTCCAAGCGTTGTTGGTGAGGGAGGAACTGACAAGCAGACAGGCACATGCACACAGGCAGTGCGATTGCACAAGCCTCATTTCCTTAGAAAACCAGAAAAACCCCACTGAAAACAATGTATCTATCATTATGTCTGATAAAAACAAAACAAAGGTCTGCTTTTCCTGTGTGCCAATTACCAACGGCGAAGGTATTTGTGGTTGGACTCACCACAATTAAGTGCCCACACATGTTCCCCATTTTAATATTTTCACACTGGTTGAAATAACCGAGTCCGCTGTGTGCAGAATACCCATGAGTGAATACAGAACAAGTTGCGCTGCTTATTGGGAAAGAAGTAGCAAAGGCAAAGCTTGCAAGACTCACGAACAAACAGATTGCACAAAAAAGATTACACAAATAATCTAAGAGAAAAATAGCAGGCAGCGTATTACAGTAGAAACATAGAACAACGTGACCCATTTGCTTCCCACAGAGACAAACAGCACTTAAAAGGCTGCTTAAAGACAAAGGACAAAATTAGTGCTAAACTGCATGAAGATGAAACTATGTCATTTGAACATTCTTCTTTTGCCCCTTCAGCCTTTTTTAGGTCCTTTTTCAAGATCATTTCAGCAAAACTAAAAGGTGATACATTGGCAGCAAGCCTGGGAGGCTGGAGTCCTCTATTTTTGAATGAAAGAGGTTCACAACCTTGGCCGTGACCTTCCTGCAGCCTAGCCTGGCTGCCACATGTTGGTCTTACCTTGGGGGGACAGAGAGAGGTGCCTGCAGAGGCCTCCCTGCTGAAACTGCTGGAATTGCCACCATTACTGAGTAGCTCACAGGGAAACACTTCAGCAGCTGAAAGGAAACATCAGCTACTGTACTTTACTCTGAAACCTCCACGTTTACTGTCTCCTGTTTCATAAATAATTTGAAATATTGCAAATCTGAAGGACGAGGGGGAAGGGAGGAGAGCAGCTCATCACATGATGCCATGATCTAACTTCTCATTATTTTATTACTATTATTACATGGCTTTTGCTTATACTGCCACAGATCCTGGCTGATCAGACTGTGGAACAGTCCTATTGTGCTGGTATTGGACAAACAGAGAATTCAAAGAAGGACCCGACGGCAGGAGCTTGCAATCTAATACAAGCAGTAACAACTGGGTATAGAGCGGAAATACAAAGAAGCAATCAGACAAAACTGAACAGCAAGAAAAACTGTGGTCTCAGCACTCTAAACGTTTCACTGTTGACAAGGAGGCTACAGACAGCTCAGCAAAGGAAAAGGTTAAGGAAGAATTTGAAAGAGAATCCAGAGGGAGTTTGAGGGAAGTTTAATGGGATGCTTCTGAGAAAAGGACAAAGACAGCACAAAAGAGAATTTAAGTGCTTGAAGATTGAACATAGACACCTGCAGATGGGAAGGATGAGTTGATATGTCGCTGGAGAATACTAGAGGAAAAAAAGGTGGGAATAGGTCATTACAGGCCACGCAAGTAAAGACAAGAAGGTTCTGTTTGATATGACGCAGAAATGAAACCAGAGGAGAGATTAAGAGACAGGAATGATTTGGCCTAAGTTACAAGCTAGAGAGTGATTTCTGCAGCTGCATTCTAGTTGAGCATGAACAGTGAGAAACTGCATTTTTAGAAAAGGATGTTGTGGAGATTCAAACTTGGAATGCAGGTTTTATCTGTGAAGATGAAGAGGAAAGGCCATAATCCGAGCTGTAATTCAGCAAGATTCTTAAAATTTGGCCAGAGTCTGGGCATGATCTAGAGATGAGGAATTAGATACAGGGTGCCCAACCTTATCAGGGACATGAGTCACTTTTAAATGTCAGATTAAGAATGTCAGCTAATCAGACAAACATCCACCACTGAAGATGGATGATGGAATAGGTACATGCCATACTAATGCTTATGGCATAATATTCCGATAACAATCACACTGGAGCCAAATATGGAGGTAACGTAACTCCATCCAGCTAGCTTGAGATGCTCCTGTTCATACATCCAAGGACTGCATTAGCCTTTTTTTAGGCTACAGCATTATTTGTTCGTCATACCTGCTTAAGACACTAAGTCATCAAGGGCACCAATGGTCTCTTGCTATGCGATGTACAGTGCCTAACAGACAATTCAGGCAACAACTAAGAAATACTAAGAGTAAATTAAGCAGAGAGAAAACGTGCAAACCTCTCTACAAAAGGTTTAAACTCATGAATTCAAATCATGCACACTATGTAGAAAGGAGATAGGGGATAATTTTCTGATAAAAGCATCAAAGTAGGAAGGTTTTACGTTCGCTGAAATGTGGGGGATAACAACATTGGTATCTCAAAAACTTCTGCATGATGGAAAAAACTGCTTCCCACCTAACTGTACTGTGGGAATATACCACAAGGTCATATCCTCAGTGCCTATCAATTACACAATTTCCCTTGATCAGCTAAGTGTATTCCCCAGATCTCACTGCAGCCGTGATACACTATGCAGGAAAGAACTAAAGAAACACAGCATACTGCCTTTACTAAAGACAGTAAGAACATTTAAAAATATGTAAATACATCGAACAAAATATCTTGCTAAAAGTTCCCCTGGCAGCCTCAAGACAGCCAGTATTTCCGCTGCGTTATTTTTCTAATCATCTCTGTTTAGAGTTCGCCAGTGAATGCATTTTAGAGATTCATGACACATTCTGCTTTTGGACAGCTTTGAATCAGCTGGCAGTAAATGTGGAAAAATCATTATTCCTAATGAAGAAATATTGATGACAAAACAGCATTTCGAGGACAACGTTGACCATAAGTCAACTATGTAACAAGATTTCCCCTCTCTCCCTCCTCTTTCCTAGTGACTTTTATCCAAGGGTTTTCAAGCATTTCCCAAGAACGTGGGATTCCTCAGGGTACCTATGTCAGACAGGCATAATTATTCCATTTTAAAGGGATACAGGAGCACAAGTTAATCTGTTAGGATAACAGTGTAACAGCAGACCTTAACTGCCCTCCTCGAGTTAAGTTTCAATGGCAGCGATCCTGAAACTCTTAAGCACCCAATGCGCTCCTGGGTTCCTTGATTTGTCCAAGGGAAGAAAACAGGAATGTCTGCTGTACAAGACCGGATTTATTCCCTTCCTGGGGAACATGGGAGGTAGGTGTCCGATGGTGATGCTGTTAGGGAAAGATGTGTTGATCACATTTGTCCCAGAGTTATTCCAACACTTTGGCACTCGGGGCATTGCAATAATAGTACAAAGGGAAACCCAAAGGTAGTTCATGCATTTTGTAGGAAACTATAATATTTTTCCCATCTTATCCCTGCCTTCCATACCTACCCTTTTTTTTTGCTTTAGAACTCAGACTTCTCACTGAGCGGGAAGCCCTTGGCAATGGTTTATTGTGCCAGCATCTAAGTTTGAAGTTTCGCCATTTGACAGTAGCAGGCTGTATGCATCAGTTGTCTTACACAGCCTTTGGACATGAGACAGATCAATCTTAATTCCCTCTTCTTCAGCAGACGTCAGAAAACACAATCTTTCACAGTAAACAGAGCTTCATGCTGCAACGTGTGCCTGTAACACTTCATAAATTAAATCCAAGGCTGTGATTTAATTACTGTGTCCTGGTTATTCTGCTTTAACTGCGTCGCACTTGTACTCCAGATGTGCCGGTCCCTGCAGTGACCTCCTTGTCATTTGTACTGCGCTTGTTCAGCAGTAGCTGCACTCTCCTGTTGTTTGCATCCCTCTCCTCCAACCACAATACAACCCCATATTCTCACTTCGCTTGGCTGCAAACCTGATACATTCTCAGCATGCCCCAGAGGTCCCATTCCACTCCACACAGCAAATGCACTGCAACTGTGCAGGCTCATGCTGCTAACACTCCAGTGCACCTCTTCAAACTCTTCTCCATGCTGCTCACCACAACGTTACTATCCCAGCCAGTCACGAGCCCTCACAGTGAATCCTTCCAACACCCTGGGAAGGTAGACGACTGTTAGGACACCCAACATACAGGTAAGAACTTGAGACCCACATAGGTTAAATAACTGGCTGAAGGTCACACAAGGAGTTTGTGATAGAGCCAGGAACTGAAACCGCATCTTCTCAATCCCAGTCTAGCCTCTTTAACCACAAGACCATCTCTGAAAAGTCTTGATGGTGAGGCAGGCTTGCAGCACTCCTCCATTTCAGAGGAACTCCCAGCACCAGTCCTGCTGGCATCCTCTCCCCAGCAGGAGGAACACGCTCCCTGTGCAAGCCATGCTGTCACTCTCTGGCAGCCTGGCTGAGCCACGTAGCAACCAAGCACGAAGACTTTTGTGCCTCTGCTACTGTCCTCTCTTTAATGAGAGAGGAAGAAAGACCTATGTTTCCTTCAGCATTCACATGGTGATGGTCCCTGTTCCTTACATATTTACAGCACCCTCTCCTCAGCTCCCTGGGACAAAAGAGACAATTTTTCCTGTCTTTGATATAAAGCAGATTACAATGAGTGCTTACCGACGCAGCAGAGGTATCTTCCTAAATTATTGCAACCACAATGCATTGCTGCCACAAAATAAAGGTTCAGAGAGGAGCACTCCCAATTTTCCCACAAAGCTATAAAAATTCAAGCTGAACAGGATCTTGAGAGGTCATGGAAACTATCTTACTGCCTCGAAGGCAGGATCAACTCTCCCTACATCATTTTTGACAGATACTTGTTTAACCTGTTCCTAAGAACCTTTCCAGCAATGGAGATTTCACCAACAACTTGGGCAAAAAATTTCAGTGAGTACCTAACCTTACTGCTAGCAAGCCTTTCTTTCCATCCACCCAAAATGTCCCTCACAGTAATCTAAGCCAATGCCTCTTTACTCACGATGAACATAAAGAACACAGATAGGCTTGGTTCGGTCTACACCAGTTGTACCGGACCTAAAGCAAAGTTGCCCTCCGCCTCTTCTCAGGCAAGGCAGCTTGCAACGTAGGCAAACGCTGATCTGACCGTGTGCCCAACACCTCGATGAGGTTCCAGTCCCCAGTTTGGGTGATCTGCAGTGAGTGTCCCAGCCCAGTGGGGGTCAGTGATGCTCTACAGTATTTAAGGTCCCAGATGCTTTTTTTGCAGCATGCTCCGCTTTTTTTTTTGGTTGTTGTTTGGGTTTTTTTTGTTACATTCTGTCAACTTTTTGGCACATGTTCTACCATGTGCAAAGGGGTTGAAATAGAGCCTCAGTAACATCTGGAGACAAAAGAAAGAGGGTGGAAAAAAAGAGTGTGAGAGAAGAAACATTCCTCCCTTTGCTGATCGATCAAGGAAATGCAAGGGAGAGAGTAAAATGTACTGTATTTCCTTTATAAATGTTCCCTTTAATGCTGATGAAAGTTGCCAGATGACAGAGACTGCAGTGCTATATCCACTGAAGAGCCCCGGCTCGGCAAACAGAGGAGCGAGCTGTTTGCGTGGCTTCGCCAGCCGCTCAGCCGGGGCACGGGACGCTGCCTCTGGAAGCGACAGCGATTCCTCCTCCAGCCCCTGCCTCCCCCCGGCTCTCCAACACCGCAAACAGGGTGCCATGTCCATGCTGCTCCCTGGGCACTCCTTGCTACCTGCTTCTCTTCACCACTGCTCCCAGCCTGGGCTTAATGCTAGGCACAGATAGGATAAAGAAAAGTAGTTTTAAGTTGCAAGTATAGAATTGAATGGAAAGAAGTAACATTTCAAAGTATTTTTTTAAGTTAAAAAAGATGCTTGTGTTTGAGGGTGAGACTTTCAAAGCGCTGATTTGCACCAAAACCCCCAGCAGACAAATACTCAACTAAGTAAGGAATGCAATAATTTCATTTGCTTAAATAAATAAATAAATAAATGCCTACTTTCACAAAAGTCCTCCACCTTCCTGTGCCATCACTCCTCTCCTTCAAGGGAAACCGATCACATATAGGAAGTTAAAAAAGCAAGAGACATAAAAAACTCCTTTTTTTCCCAATTAAAATGGGGTAAAATTTGTAAAGGCTGTGAGAAAGTGGGGCTTTCCCACTCTTTCAAAAGCTGAGAAAGCTCTTCTTTTACTTTCATAAGAAAGGAGTTTTTAAAACAAGGATAACTCTTCCTCTTGCAACACATCACTAATGTCGAATCTTATTTTTTAGTGAGACCCTGCCATTGCATGGCATCCAGGGCACAATCTCCGCAGCTCTTCACTGAAACCCCGGTGAGGAGTGAAGGGAAGGGTATCAGCCAAGTCCCAGTGGGGCAGGCAGGAAACCTCTCTGGGCAACTTATCCCAAAGCTGTGGGGTTTTGCCCCACCTGGGAGGGACCTTAGTGAAGGGAAGCAGTTGCTGGCAGAGCTGTGGATCAGACAAATTTTGGCAGTTTCAGTGATCCATCCCAACAGCAATGACCACTAAGCCAGGTCCCTTTGCACTTACACTTGAGAAGCCACATTGCGTAATAAAACCTGGATAGTGGAAGTACCAAGGATATGACAGCACACAAGGTGAGCAACCATGCTTGTCTGAATCTCCTGCAGGGAAAGCAAGGCAGGACAGGAGGCAGAAATCACTCCTCCTCCCACCCTCATCAGCGGTGATGGGTGGGGGGAGCATTTCCTGGCTGATCCCCTGGCCCGCTGGGCTCACTCTGTAATGCTGTGCCAGATTTCAGGATCCTCTTGGAAAGCCATAAAATAATACTTCGCAATTACTGGGAGGGCCTGCGGCGGAAGCCCCAGCCAGTGCTACATGGGGGCAGCTCTCCCCGGGCTGTCTGGGCCCCCTCGCAGGTGTCTCTCCGAGCGTGCTGTCCCAGCCTGCTCGCCCACTGACTCAGGAGATTAGACTTGCTGGTAGAGCAGTGGAGGGTAGTTTCAGGGGCTGCTGCACCCAAACTCATACGTAAGCAGCGGCTGCAAAACAGAGCAGATCTGGAGGCCAGACAAGCTGGTCTCCTCTTGAGATGCTTGGTGTTCGTTATGCAACGGTTCATGCATCTTCTCCCACCCACTCCTCCAGGTGGGGAGGACCAGCCACCGGCTGCCCACAGGCTCTTGCTGCTGCTCAGTACCAGCATGCCTTAAAAGTTGATCAAATTCTCCTCAGCATTTGCGTTCTTAAGAGCTGAACCGAGGGTATAGTCAGAAGGGACCAGCAAAGACTCAGACTCATACGGACTGCAGCCTTTTTGTCTAGGTCAAAAAATTAGTTGCTTTTTATTGTGCTCCCAGAGGATTACGGCTAGGTTTGCAGCACGAAAGCAGCCCCAGGAGCCCAAGTGATGGGTTGAGGCCCTGTGGTGGTTGGTTCTGAACAAAGACAGAGCAAACAATGTCCCCTTTCCCAAAGACTTTCACCTCCAACTGCTTCCATGTTGCGCAAGGGCATTTCAAACCACTTCTGTCCCCCAGCCCAGCATACCCATTTCGTAAGCCCAGGAGGACAGGCGCCATCAGTATGTTCACCAGACTCAAGCCCAGCCAAAAATCACATCCACTGCTGGGCATGAATGACTCAATTCACTCTTCCATAGCCTGGCTATGCTCCAGCTGGTATTTGGCAGCTTGTCTCTGCCTCGCTGCATCACTGGGAGGGTGGTGGCATGAAGTGATTTTTACCAAAGGTTCTGTTCTGCAGAGAAGGTGAAAAAGTCTGAGTAGTGGCAAAGTTTTGAGCCAGAGACGCTTCCTGTGCCAAAGGCTCTGGCCTACCAACCTGGCACGCCTCCCGCATGCCTGCCTGGGGAGAAACGTCTGACAAAAAACAAGAAGCTTGTCTTCCTCCTGCCAAAAGTGAAAAGAAAAAAAAAAAAAAGGCGGAGAAAGGCTGGATCCCACAAAGAGTAGAGTCTTGAACAAATGGCAGCTCTCATATCCCCAACAGCTTTGAGGCCTGTGGTTTTTAAAGGTGTCTGACTGCGTTAGAAGATGTCCCACCAAATTTCTACCAGCACCTCATTTATTTAAGGTCTTTTGAAAACTCTGCCTTTCACAATCCGGCACCAGCCCAAAGCTTCTTTGCTGTTTTGAAACACGCGCTGTCTGTGTGTCGACAGCAACCCTGCCATAAATCACACCCATCAGGTGCTGGAAACTGCCTCACCTGTATGTGGACCATCCGCTGTCCCTTGCACTGAATTCCATCACTCCGAATTGCTCACCAGCTGGAATCAACTAACTCTGTTTTTTCTCATTAAAGCAACCTACTGGACAGAGCTTTCCTTCTTTGCCCCAAAAACTGGGACTTTTCCAACCAGGTGCAAGGTCCAATGTTTGTTTACTCTCTTGGACAAGTAACAGGAGCTTTACGACCTGGGATGGAGAGGCGCTTCCATTCTGGAGGGGACACGCAACATTTGTTGCTACTCAGGATGACCAGACATGTCATAACCTTAAAATGTGACATTGCAGTGAGAGCAAAAGTCCTCTTAAAATAACATTTGATGTTGGTGACACCATATCAATTATATAATTATGCAATAATTACAATTCTGCTTATCCTTTGGGTCATGGGACCTGCTTTTACTGGCTGAGGTAGATGGACAGTAATACTGGTAACTCTATTTCCAAAACGACCTCCCTGTGGCACACGCTGCATATCTGGAGTCCATGATGGAGCAGTGTGATATCAAGTATCCAGATAGATCATTATTCTCACCTGACTGTCACATTCTCAGAGCTTGATGGAAAAGGAGACGAAAGTTTTCTTGCTTGGCCTCCATTAGAAGTGAATTAGTGTAAAATATGAGATACATATTTACAAAAAAGACTATTTTATTTAAAAAAAAGTATGTGGAAAACCCATCTGCACAATTGCATGTGTCACACTCACACATCTTACAGCTTTTGATTCATAATTAGCCAGGCATAAAAAATAGTAAGTTAAAAAAAACCTTGGACCATAAAGCCAACCTCTTTAGTGGCCCTAAAACTGGTTTGAGGTGGTGGCTTAGACTCTAAGGCCTGTAGACTACCAGTAGGAGACATGGGAAATGTGGGTTCTGATCCATATTTATCATGATACAGATTGTCCTGACATTTAACCTGAAATCCTCCATGTGGAGGCTCTGATGTTGATCCACATCTACAAAGGCGGGCTCAAAGTATTACTCATCACATTTCTAAGATGGAAGGTTCTTTCTAAATTGGCTTCCCCATGAAGGGCACCAATCCCTGTCTCCTGAATTATTCACACAATTCTTGACCTGAGAATTGCGCAGATGGAAACTGAAACCCCAAAAGCTTTCCCTCCTCGTGACAGGGCTGAACCAATCGGAAAGGACCGATCCGATATCCAGAGGTCATGACGAGTCCTGCCAGTCCAATGTCCTTGAGCGGGCATTAGAAGAGGCTATCATCAGCAGGGATTATAACTGTTTGCCAAAAACCTGGTGCTGAAAAAACCTCCTGAACATCCTGAACCAGTGACGGCAACCTCCATATGAAGAAAGTTGGCAAATCGCTGTGCTCTGAACTTTCAGGTTGCTCTTTACTGGTTTCCTACATATATGGCAGTTCACTGAGAAGATATTTAATCCTCATTAAGCACCTTGGTATGACAGTAGGGAAAACTGATGGACTTGTTTACATGTGATAACAGAATCATTTGAAATCCACTAGACCTCCAAATTTAGATCTGAGGTACATGTAGAGACACTCATTTCAGTTTATCCCAAGCCTGATTTTAACTGAAGTAAACTTAGTCAACTTCAGGTACTTTTGAATTTATATGACCAATCCCGGAAAGCCAACACTGGTTTAAGTCGGTTGGTTTCCATTTGCACCTAAAATGATGCAATTTGTTGTGTTGACAAAGTTAGATATGAAGGGTAGATTGGGGAAGCTATTATTCACACCCCAGCATAGGAAACCGTGTGGGAGATTTTCACCCCAGTGAAAGGGTACAACTTGTAAAAGTAGGCACTCAAAACTGAGAATTGCAGCAATGTGAGACCCAGTGCAAATGTTTGCGACGTCAAACATTTTGTAAATATCCTTCATCGTTTTGCACTGCTCTAAGCATCCCCTTTGCAGCCTCTGCACAGATGAGGACCTGTGAAATAACACGCATTATGCAGCTCCTGGGAAGTCTCTGGCCCATGTTCTAGACCAGATGACCCCAGAAGTGTTTGAGTTAAACTTCAGATCCATGTCCAAACATTATAACACCTTGAAAAAGTCTGAATTCCAGTACTGCTTCATGAGAAAGTCAAAACAACCTCTCCATAACATGGAAGAGAGACACTAACATTTTGGGAATCACAGACTAAAGACTAAGGAACTTATTTTCCTGCAGATGAGCCCTGTCTGAGGTACTAAGGGTCACCATGGGATATTACCAGCTAAAAGGGACACAAAATCAGTAAACCACTTGCCCAGGGGAAACAATACGAATATCTCATTTCATAGCATTATTTTCGCTGCATACTGTTTTGTTCTCCCCTTCCCCCAAAGCACAAGCATGAAGCCACTGCACACACTGATTTCCTGAGAGCCTAGTCTACATTTAGTCCACCAGACCTCTAGCCAAGCTGATGTCAGTTCAAACATCTTCTAGTCAATACGCACCTATTGAGATGTGACCCACTATGCATCACAATTAGACCATGCTCTAAAAGATCATCCTGTAAAATGTTAGTTGTTCTCCCGAACAGCTGCAATTTTCCTAGGACAGAACAGCTCTTGTCATCAGACGTTTGCTGGATGCACACCATCTCTACTTGCTGCCTAACAGCTGTTATTCATAGTCTCAGGACTTTGGTCACTTACAAGAGACTCAAGGCCACAAGTCAGCCACCTTCTCTTCTGTCTTAAATGAAAGAAAGTTGTCCTGCAAAGGGCAATAGGCAGTGAGACTGTGTGTGAACACCTTACAATTGTACAAAACACTAGGAAACCGAGGCTGGCAGACCTGAAACATCTTAGTTATGGCTCCTTACCCAATGCCCTGCTATAATCAGAGCAAAGAAATAACAAAAACCACCAAGATCCCAAGACAAATTGGCTTTCTGTGAAGTATTGTTTTTGTTTAAAAGACCAAGCCACACTTAGATCAATGGGCCCTATAAACAAAGCCCTTTACTCATGAACATGGCATGACCAGGGCTAGCTTAGGGCACAGATTTGCAACCCCTGACCAGCAATGTCCCTCTGTCCTAAGCTTAGGGACATCCTCTTTTCAGACGCCCGTTTCTGACCCTCTAGCTGAGGCTCCTGAAACTTGTGTCATCTGCACAGTTTTATGCCTAAGCCCTCTAGACCTGAAAGCATGTGTCTCTCCCCTGAGTGAGCAAACAGTCTCCATTCCTCACCCTGTAGAGACCCAGTGCAGAAAGCAACTGTAAGAGTTTAGACGACAAGCTTTCACTAGGAGTTGGCCATGTAACTGACACAACCCTTCTGGATCTCCTCAGTCACCCTTCTGAAGGAGGGATGCCATAAAGATGGCAACGCACCAGCTGTGCACATCTGCAGCGCATATGCTGCACTTTCTTCACCGTGTGAATTATGGCTGTGAAAAAAGAGTGGTAATAATTCTGGCCATAAGCAACCCACTTTTTCACTCCCCTCCTCTTCTCGTTGCCTTGCACGGAAATTGAGAATACATAGAATACGACGCTATGGTTGTAGGTTGTGGCCATCAGTAGTGACCTAACGGCATTACACAAGCATGGCACACTGAAGCCTGTGCTTTGACGTATTATCTTTAGAAGAAGACAATATTTTTAGACATACACAGATAAATGACAGAATATTTAAAAATGTCCCACTCAAACATCCACTCTTATTGTAGCCATACCCTCCCCAGTCCTGTCCTCCCTTCCACACCTTCCTCCTTCCTCTAAACACACATATTGTATTTCCCAACACTGGAGATAGTTACACTTCACAAGACCATACAGGCATCAAAAGCTGGATTGGTTGATGTGAGATGTTGAGATGGAGAAGAGGAAAGTAGGGAATGCCATTAGAATTTAGGGTCCATGCAGCATCCTGCACTTATATATATATATGCACAAACACACACACATATATCTGCGTTTTAGGATTCTCACTAATTTCAGCCATGGGACAGAAATAAGAAGCAGCTGCCCAGCTCGTGAAGATGACAACAAGAACACATGACCAGGATTAGCTCCATTTTGGCAATGATGATTGCTAGGACTTTCCTGTGCAGAAGAGCTGACCACACATGACAGTGTTCTGCAGAGCTCAAAGGACCCTTGTTAGCATCCCTTCCAAACGTCTCCCTCCAGGAAAGCTCAGCCAGACACAAGTCCTTATCTCACGTGATCACAAGCAATCCCCCCATTAAAAAGAGGTGGAAAGTCAGTATCGTCATGTCCCAGCCATTCATCAACAGAAGAGAAAATTTGCTTTCTGCAGGCTTTTTGGAAGCTAGCAGCTGAATTCACTTGCCTTTCAGGGCCATCAGATAATGAGGAAATAATGGCATTTTAAAAACTGGGTTTTTTTCAGAATGTAATTTTAAATGACAACAAAACCAATTAAAACCCCCACAAAAACTTCCCGTACTTCCAACCTGCCCTCACATAAAATGCTGCACATCATCTGCCCGGTCTGTTCCTCACAGCACAGACAGAATCATAACACACACTTAGTAGATAGTAAGTTATTAACCTCTCAGGATACTGCCTGGAACCAGAATTTGTTGAGAAAATTGTATATTAAAGCTGAACACTGCTGCTAACTGAATAGAGCCTGATTCACAGCTTTAAACAAATAGTTTAGCGTGGCTTGAACAGTAATTTGGAAGGATCTACAAGAGATAATAATTCACATCCCAAGTCCAGCTGCCTGTCTTTACCTGCAGACAGTGTCTTATTCTTTGGGAGATGGTTGCACCCACACCTCTAAAGTCGCTACAAAGGTGTTTGTTATTGCCAGGGTGTTTTGCTGAACCACTGTGTTCAAAATGGAGATAAATTTTTTCAGCTGCTAAAACCCATACACCTACCTGTGCTGTCCCCTTTTGACCCTGGTGCTGCCTTGGCAGGCGCACACAGACGCAAGGAAAAAATAAATGCAAATGAGCAAGTTCATAAATGAAAGCTGGTGACGAGGTATCAGATGTGGTCTCCCATCTCCGGTTTGCACCCACAACGATCCTACTGCTATTGAAGTTTTCCATTTCCCTCAATGGGGCTGGCTGAGGCAGGGCCACGGGACGGGCACGGTGCTTTGCCACTCTCTCCTAATCAGCTGACAGAATCTGTGCTGGCACAGTCCAGGCAAGTGACATCTTAACAGCAAGTTTCACAAGTCGAAACAGGTTTACTCTCGGTTGCTGGTAACATCCCAAATGTCTGCCAGGGCTAGCTTCTCGTGATCTGCCTGCCAGTCTGGGATGACAGTCTCCTGACTTTTGAGCACCCGTTGTAACCTTGGGTTGTAGCTAGGGTCGTGAAAACTCTGTTCATGGCCAAGATGACATGATGAACAGCAAGGTGCATTTGCAGACATGAAAACAGTACAGCTCGCTAAAAGCAGCAGGAAAGTTTGGCTACTTTTGATTCTTTTCACTCTTTTAATCCTCCCCTATCTCTTTGCACCACTGAGAAACACTCTGTATTGATTATGCTGACATTGACAGCAGAGCTGGAATTTTTTTCTTTTTTTTTTTTTTTTGCACATCTCAGATGAGAAAGTGGGTTATGATTCATCTCACACAATCTGAGTCAAAGCGATTCCTTAAAAAAAAAAGAAAAGAAAAGAAAAGAAAAAAACCAAACAGTTTTGATGCATTTCCATCAGAAGAGAACAGGCTGGAGGAGAACACTCAGCAAATGAGACAGCCCCGTTTAATTTTTTTTTTACCACATTTCACTCTCAGATAAAAATCTGGCCTTTCCCCCCAACTAAACTTCAAATGACACTCAAAATACCCCCAAAAGTTACTGGCAAGAAACAAGCCACTGTATGAAAAAAGACAGCAAGAGACAAATACCACCAGAAGAAGAAATAACAAATGCCACACTGTGCCCCCCACCCACCCGTGTGGAACCGTGATTGCTAGACTGGAAAGTAATAGATTACTAGGGTGAATTATCCATTTTCCTAATAGCCTTGAACTAGCTAAATGCTGAAGTGTGACAGCATTAGTGGGTACATTATATTAACAGCAGTTAAAACTACCAAGTGTGATCCTGGAGTGCTTTTTTCCCCCCTTTCTTATTTTCACAGCTATCTTATTAACCCTGGAAAATAGGACTTGTGATCTGCTGGGAAGAGCCTTCAGATCGGTTGTGATTTCTCATCAGACGAGGCTCATGAGTCCGTTTTGTTGATTTTCACATAAAATAAAGAGTGGGGCCATGGCTGTGGGTGAGGCACAGGACTTGAAGGAATTCTAGGCTCAATTCCCACTTAGCTACTGGTTCTCTGCATGACTCTGGGTGAGTCATCTAAACTCTGCCAGTCAGCTCCTCATTTGTAAATTAAGGACAATAATCATTTCCTGGTCCTCGCTGTATTTTCAGTTTGGGAGCTCTGAGGGATGCATACTGTTTCCTACTTCATGTTTAATTTGCACATAGTAAAGCATGACCACAGTCCTGCTAGCAGGCCTTAGATGTTACTAATAAGCCATAATATAACACGGAAGCAACTGTAAATTTAGTGCAACCAGCTTCCAACAGTAGGTGAACTGTTTTCAGTTTTAAAAAAGCAAAAAAAGTTCATTTATGCCAGGTCATGTGCATAACAAACTCAAAACAAAGAGAAATTAAACTATTTTCATGTTACTGGGACAAAGATTTGTCCAGAACTGCATGGCTGGAAGTGTGGTTTCTAATTACAGCTCCAAAACTGCCTGCCTGTATCTCTCTCCACAACTTAACCATAAGTTATGAACAAAAAAAAGAATGTCTTGAGGCTTAAAACACTCCAAAGCTCTATTTGAAGTGAAAATTATTTCTGTAACACTACAATCCAGAGAAACATTCTCACTCATACATAGACACACATACACACACCCTCTCTTAAAATACCTGTGTGTGAGAATTTAGTGCTTATGAAATCCTGGATGGAAACTCCTGGTTTTACTCGACTCCATAAAACACATCTGACAGGAGGAGAGGGAGAACAAACCTTCTCCACCCTGCATGCCTCTAGACTAATAATCTGCCTTCAGCTCCTGGCCTCCTCAAGGAGATTCCCAACCAGGGGTCCTCCGGGTGCCACAATTTATGTTTTTTAGTGAGGTGATGACGTACCCTCAGAGAACCCCCCTGAGACCAGCCAACTCATTTCATGTGGGGCAGGAAACAGCCATAAGGTAGGTCACATTTTCAGTTCTTAATGACCTGAGTTAGCTACGGACTAATGACCTGCAGCCGAAGACTTGATGGCTCATTTTTAATTCTTCAGGCATTTCAGCCCATAGAGAGTTTATTTTGGGTATGTAAGTTTATCATGAACAAGCTGGATTCTCTTTGAACTGCTTCTTAAGTAAAGGTAGAAAGATTTACTTTGTTTTCATGTAGGACTATTAATTTGGGGAGGTTTGGCCAGTGGACTCATTATTGTCCAAAGTCTTCTCAGAAAGAACTGAGCTTTGCTATCCATTTGTACAGTTCCTAACACACCAAGGGCACTATCACAACATAAGAAATATCTACCACCCTCATGGATTAATTTTTTTTCATGGATATGTTAATTTTTAAACATGCTGAAGAACCTTGTAGTATAGGACTGCACTTTAGAAAGACACATCCCTGATATTTCATTATCACATTTCACTCCTCTTAGAAGACAGCAGGAAATTGTCAGCTTTCATTTACTGACTGTTGGGACAAATCTAATTCCACTCATAGCCTGAAACCCACCTTTCTTTCACTGCACGCAGGTGATCACGGAAATCCCTTTGCTAAAATGCTACCTTGGTATTCTGCACTTATTCTCCATTAAATGACTTCTGCATCAAATCAGCTCTGTTTAAAAGTAAAAATATGTCTAGGTTGACTGCCAGTAATTCAAGCTAAACTAGAGACTTAAGAACACCAAGGAAGTTATGCTGCTTGCTACCTGTTCCAGCTGGCATTTTATCACCTACAGTAATAAAGGGTAATTTTGGTTTTGATGCAAGACTGAGATCACATCTGTGAAGCAATGCTAGTCTCTGGTGAGACTGTGCTTCAGAAACACTCATGATGCAAAGTCTCGTCCACTCTTGTGTGTGTATGAAGAAGAAAACGGGAACGTGAGTCCCCTGCCTCCCGGCACATGTGGGTACCAGGTGCTCAGGGCTTTAAGGAGTGCCATCTTCCTTCATCCCTGACTGTTTGATCTTCATTAAGAGATCTGCACTCCAGACTTTGTAAGACTAAGAACCCTGGCATAAAAAAATCTAGGTGCGTAGCTTCACAAAACATTTTTTCCCACAATTACTGCAGAGTAGGATGCGGATTACAGCAATAGCAGGAAGAACCAAACTTTTGCATTCATTTACACAGTGTTTCAAATGCTGAAAAGCAACTTAAACCAGCTCCCAGCCACTGCGTCTCTGTTTTCTCTCCCCTTCTCATTCCTGGTGATAAAGGCATGTAAACATGGTATATTTTGGTCGCCAGTTACTGACTGGCCTCTTTTTCTGTTTCCATTTTGGAACTGTGAGACAAAATTTGCCCAGTAGGTAGCGTTGAGACTATCCTTACAAATTTGCTCTCCAAACTCTACCCGTACTTGCTGCGCAAGGAAGCCGGCAGTCACAGGACTCCCTGAAAGAAAGCTAATTGGGAGTGGTAAGCATTGACAGAAGTGAGACTGAAGAAACAGGCTCTGAAAGCCATTTACCAGGGTAATTAAAGCCCCTGGGGAGCAGAGGGAGGGTGACTCCCCTTGCGGCAGGCCACAAGAGGGCAGCTGGATGTTGACGGTACCAACCTATGGCCTCCCTGAGCCCAGGCTGCTCCCAGCCTTTGAGGCTGTGCGCAAATGCTGGAATATGGCTTGAACATAAAAAATAATGACTTGAACTACAATGGAGAAAAGAGTCCCCATTATATGTCTGTTCTTCCTGCTTTTGTGAGTGTTACATAACAAAATGACTGTCGGCTCATCAGTCGTTGAAAATCTAACCTACTATTTTCTGACCCAGATGTTGTTCAGATGAGGACATATGCTATCTTGCACCAGAAATCCTGTCTTTTAACAAAAGGCATGATGACACATCACATTACACGGCAAAATTACAATGTAATTATGCTCTTCTAATAATACTATGCATCTTTTAATGATAACCTTTTCAGAAGAGACCTGGGAATACAGGCAAGATATGACAACTTTCATTTTCTTTTTCTGGTGGTAATTCAGATGAAACTAAGAGGCTACTTGAGCCTCTTAGAGACTACGGAAACGCCTGACGAAGACTGAAATGCCGTACGAACATGTTCAATTTAGAGACGCTAGAACTGTTGAGCGCACAGAACCATGTCAAAGGAAACAAAGACACTATGAACGGAAAGAAGCCGTACCTGGACAACCTAGTGTGCCTCCTTATCTGAAGCTTCTGTGACTCTACCACACTCTCTCCCATATCTTACTTGGAGTACTACCTGCCAACCCATGTTCTGTCTCTAAAGCAGTAAAATTAGGGAACACCTCTGACACTATTTGGAGACCAGGTCTCTGGTCCTAAGTGAAGAATTTTTAGCCTATGAATGGAAGCCTAATGGAGACACAAAGCCAGTGAGTGGAAAGGTTGACAGAGTCTTGACAGATTCAGCACTGGTGCCACTTATCATTCTTTAGTCTTAACTGTGACACAGCGTCTCAAAGAACCACTGGAGATGAAGGCTTCTCCGTGGGGGGCACTCATACAACTGCTGCTGTTAATCAGCTCCAGTCTGAAGGACTATGCAGATTAAGTACCCTGCAAATAGGGTGAAAGGGGAAAAAAGGAGTTTGGAAAAGTAAAATGATCTGCCACAGGTCTCACAAGAGGTCAGGATGAGAAGCAGGAAAGGAAGTCAAGCATCCTGCTTGTTGGCATTGCTCTTCAGCCTAGCTCTGCACCACCTCTCCCACTGTCAAAGTTAGGACATAGAGCAAATACACATAAGAAAACTACATATCCTGAATTACCAGCTCTGAGACAAATCAAGGTCCCTTTATTGCACAAGCTGAGTACTTTCAACAGGACCATCTTAGTACCTCTCTTCTTCCCATGTAAATCCCTACAGCACACTGGAACTACAAAAGGAGACTGCTACATTGCCAAATACATAAAACTGGTGGTTCCTTTGGTAGCTCTGAGCACTTACGGTAAAATACCAGCGAAAGTTTCTTCCCACCAGTCAGGGAAACTCCTCTGCTGTGGGGAGTGACTCAGCTGGGACACAGTCCAGAAAGCAACAGGAGATGAGGGGCCCTGATGGCACTTTTCCAGTCTTAATCAGCACTGTCTGCATGGTGATAGAGACTGATAAGCTGCCAGAAGTTATTTCTTTCTTTGAGACTTGAAACAGTGGTCCAGAACAGTTGTGATCTTTGTGTGTGTGTATTTTGGTTTTTTTTTTTAAGGCAAAATCAAGGGCTTTAATTTCCCATGGTGGACAACAATCAATTTTGACTGTTTCATCCTAATCTCCTGCAAATATCCATTTCTCCTCCCCCAACCCTACCCAATTTCCACTCCACAAAGTACTCTTTTTTCCCAAACAAATCAGACATGCCTATCTGCAATAGCACATTTATCAATAAGGAGGGCTGTGGCAGAGAGAAACCATCCCTACTGCACAGTGCATAACGCATTTGGGAATCCTTTCTAATAAAAAGGGATTTGATTAAAGACAGCCAACTACCACAGATCAGCAACTGAATCAGCAGTAAAGAAGGAAGAGTAGCTTAGACTTAAGAGACTTCAGTTTGCTGATCTGCCAAGAATTTTGCAGGAGAAGTCACTCCATAATGTACAGAAGGGTAGGAGGGGACATACCCCAAAGATCGGGGTGTTTAGACTTAGTATGGTAGTGTGGCCTTTCAACAAAACTAAGTTAGGCAGAATATGCAGCATGTACATTTTAACTCCTAAAAATTCACAGCACTTTTTTTTAATTATTATGCTTAGTGATGACATTTCCATGCTTACGCACTGCCTTGCCAATGGCAGCGAGAGGATTTCCCAGCGACTGGATTGTGCTGCTGTGGGAAGTCTAGGCAACAAACAGCTGCAAACTGTGATCTCGCTGCTCCGAAGTGTGTCTCCAACATGCTGCTTCTGGCTCTCACTGTGTGCCCAGGCTCCTCGGGAACGCGGTGTGAACCATGCGGTGCTGCCAGCTGTGTCTGCCTGCATGAGTGATCACTGGCTAGAACAGTTCCCCGATTCTGAAACCACCTCAGTAATTTCCACCCAGGGAACCTGCAGAGAGGTGTAGTGAGCATAGACCTGATGGAAGTGCTGGCTGTCTGGCTCCTGAACTCAGCTCACTTGGTCCGCCAGCAGTACCAGCCGGCATTTCCAGGGCAAAGAGACAACTTTAGTGGCTCCTACTCCTCGTCCCTCCCCAGGATGCTCCACTCTGCCCACACCGGCTCCAGAATCAAGGTGGCTTGATCGAAAATCAGAGATACGGCAAGAGAAATTGAAGAAGGAAGATGGTTACAGAAAAGATACCAGAGTGCTGACGGGCCAAGTAAAATGACCTTTCTTCAGCCTGACAGTTCAAATGTAATTATTCCAACAAATTATTTCCATGACTTAATATAGCGCCTTGCAGCTTTCTAGCAAGGTTAATTAGATTCCTCAATTCAAAACCTATCTGCTCTTAACCAACTTTTAATATGCTGAAATCCAGTTTTCTAAATTCAAACTAATAAAAGTGATTAGCTGACAGCTATCTGGCATGCTACAATTACCATGGCATTTAGACCTCAGGCAGAAGATATTTAATGCAAATCAGAGTCAATGTCTCTGCCCATTTGTCCTTTTTCTGATTATTTGATCAATGTGCCATATGAATCTTGTACAATCCACACTACCATGCTAAACAAATAAAGAACAAAGGCAGAGATATTGGTTGAGACAGTTAACCAAAGTTGAAAGACTCTTTTTTTCCTCCCACACTTAATTTGTTCTTTCCACATGAGCATGAAGTTACTGAAAGGCATTGGCTGACAGCTCAAGTAGATGGGTATTTAGCTCTGACACAGCCAGAATTAGCACAAAACTCCTGGCCTGCACAGCCATATCAAAAAGCCTCATCCACTCTGACTCCAGAGACCATCTTCCCCTGGGAGTAGCTGAGGCTGGAACAAACCTAGGAGGATGAGGGCAGCCCATATCTTTGATTTTATCCAAGCATTAAAAGCAGTTTGGCTCCAGCTGGTTTTGTTTTATGTTTTTCTTGGTAGGTATACAATTAGTTGTGGCCGTGTCTCCCAAATGGCTGCATGGGACACAACATGCTTAGAGAGCTGAGGAGGAGTTCAGCCCAACACCCATTTCTTCTACACATCAAGAACACCAAGGCTGGACACCGCTTCAGAGATGACCTTCAGTGGCACAGACTAAGTGTAATTAGAAGATCAATAAGGTGCAGCTTGTAATTAAACATCACCTGTCTGAGGTAGGACTAGGCTTGTTTGCTTTGCATCTTCCAGCTTGCATCATGCATGATTATTCCATCTTTGATCATGCTACCGCTTATATAAACAACATTGGAAAAATTTCTCAATGCTCTGGAGCCTCCTTTCCATTTTCGTGTCACCTGCTGAATTAAGAGCTATTGGCCTGGCATTGGTCTGACCTCCCATCTGATAGCCAAATTGATGGCCTAACACTGAGAGACTTTATGTTCCAACCCTTTGAGCTATGCATCCCTTTTGGATGAAAAAACTTTGATGTACCACACTCTCAAACAGAGCAGAGCCATCTTAGTGATGCAGCATTAGTCTGCAAACCTGAGCATTTCAGCTTCATAAATACAAGTGCTAAACAAAACTAAAGCTCCACTTTAGGAAGCAATTTCTGAGCTGTGAGGAAAATTAATCACTAGAACAGCTTATCAGGGTAGGTTGACTCACCATTGCTTGAAGTCTTTAAGATAAGATTAGATTATTTTATTATTTTTTTTAAAGTCATGATTCAATCATGTTTCGGGGAGAAATTGAGAATAGGACATCAGGCAGTATAACGGCAAGGTCCTTTCTGACCTTGGAGCCTGTGAATCTGCAAGTTCTTTGTTCACCTGCCTACCTCCTTGGGCTGAGAGGAGAACTGGGTGGGCTTTAGACCATCAACCAGCTCCTGCCACTCACAGCTCTGCATTAAGAAAATGACTGTAATCAAATCTCATGCTTCAGGGCTTCAGCCATTTGCCTGAAGGTAGCAGGGAAAAAGTTTCTCCCTCTTTCCCACCCACGCTAATGGCTAAATACATGTTATGTTTGTTTGGTTGTTGCTTCGCTTTTAAAACATCAGAATGAACAGAAATGGATATGGGCAGAGATGAAGTTAAACGCAGAAGCAGAGAAAACGCTCCCTGGTTTTCCTCTCTTCAGTTAGTCATTCTCGCTTACATCTCAGATCTGTGCTAGTCATCAACTCTGATGACTATCAATGTTTATAGAGAAGACATTTCAGCTGTGAGGGTGGAGACCATAGAAGGTAGAAGGTACTGACTGTGAATGGGGACTGATATCAACCCCATCTACAGGGGCAACATTTGTTTGATGAGAACATCTTGAACTTCTCAGATCCTTGTCACTGCAAGATCTTTGTTCAGTAGTAAAACCTTGGTCCCACCTGCTTTCTGATTAAACCAAACCATGAAAGTTTCTTTAAGCCAGGAATGTTTTTGTCCAACCAAAATCTATTGCAAACAGACCTAGGGAGCAATCTAAATGAAGGTTTTAGGAAATGATAAAGTAAAGGAAGATACAGAATACAAAATGAATGGCCTACCTTGGTCTTAAAAAACTACAGCAATTTTGTAACAAGACAGTCACCCAAGTCTGTAAGAACCTGAGCATTCAGTCAAGGCGCAGTGTTCAGAGGCCATACCATCTGCGCTTTATGTAAAGGCAAGATATATATTTTACACCTATAGATGCCTGAGATAATTTCATTCTATATCACTTAAAAAGGAAATCAGCTGCTTATCTTTTTATCATAGAATCATAGAATGGTTTGGGTTGGAAGGGACCTCAAAGATCGTCTAGTTCCATCCCCCCCACCACGGGCAGGGATACCTGACACTAGA
This sequence comes from Psophia crepitans, assembly GCA_013399095.1. Lineage (NCBI taxonomy): Eukaryota > Metazoa > Chordata > Aves > Gruiformes > Psophiidae > Psophia > Psophia crepitans. The sequence goes on from VWZZ01000416.1 coordinate 623,972, forward strand.
CCAGATTGCCCAAAACGCCATACAATCTGGCCCTGAACACTTCCAAGGATGGGGCCTCCACAACTTCTCTGGGCAACCTGTTTCAGTGCCTCACAACCCTCACAGTGAAGAATTTCTTCCTAATGTCCAATCTAACTCTCCCCTCTTTTAGTTTAAACCCATTCCCCCTCGTCCTGTCACTGCACTCCCTAATAAACAGCCCCTCTCCAGCTTTCCTGTAGCCCTTTTAGGTACTGGAAGGCTGCAATTAGGTCTCCCCAGAGCTTTCTCTTCTCCAGGCTGAACAAGCCCAGCTCCCTCAGCCTGTCCTCATAGGAGAGGTGCTCCAGCCCTTTGATCAGCCTTGTGGCCCTTCTCTGGACTTGCTCCAGCAGGCAAGGAAGATAGCACGGTTCTGAGCCAATGAGTTCAGATTTTTCTTCCTTGCACTTGTTGGACCCAGCTCTGGAGTAACAGGTCCCTATGTAAAACCAACCTGATTGACTCAAAATGGATTTCCTTTTAATCTATGAGAGCACAGAGAAAATGAAAATCCATGCCTTAAGGGCAGAAGACATTTATACTGCCAATTTTTTTTTCAGCTGCAGTGAGAAGGGATGGGGCAGGTGGGCAAGATAGCACACTGCACCTGAATTCAGCCTGGTAGCCTAGAAGCTGGGGACAGATGGTATAAAAATGAACCAGACACTGAAAAATTCAACTTTGTAACCAGAAAGACTATAAACATACAGCAAGAGAGCATGAGATTTATGCTGAAATTACAGAAGAATTCCTATGGATGATTACACTTCCAGCCCAAGCATGGGAAGCAAATCCATCAATATGAATGTCACTACATTAACAGTGCAGCTGCCAGGCTTCCCTGTTACCGAATCCGGTAAATAAGAAAGCGTCTACAGACACTTGTGATATAGCACTGCTCACCAAAGTAGTCATCAGAGGGAGGATTCTCCATGTCATACAGCATTTTCTTGGTCAGATGTTCCAGCTCGTCCTCAGGCCTGAAGGCAGGAGTACTTGATGCGGGTCCAGAGCTTGGATACCCACTCTAAAAAAAAAAGACAAACAGTCTGTGATGTGGTATAAAAGCATTCACCCATAGTAAAAGGGTCTGTTGGCTGTTTAGTGTTGAACTTCATTCTTTGTCTTATTTTTGCTTTTTTTAAAACCCAAGGGGTTCACACAAGTAAACATCTCATTTAATGTAATGAAAATGGACTCCTAAAAACATCCAGTGAAGTGTTATATATCCTCCTAGAACGAGAAGTATTCTGTGCCTCATAATTAGGTGTCTACTGGGTAGCACATAATAATAAATAAAGGAGAAAATTATTCCAGGGATAACTTGATACAAACATTTTCCAACACTGAAAAAGGCTTTGGAAGTATTTCAGTTTGTATTTGGCAAAAGCTCCCATCACTTAACAACACAACATAAAAGATGCTATAACAATCATTCCTACAGTGGTGGAGTACACGGACAAAGACAGATAATCCCGAGCTGCTACTTATGTTCTCTTCTTGTTTGTTTTGACACAAATCCTGCTGTTAACATTAGCGAGAGCAGGAGCTGGTCTACAGATTTTTAGTATAAGGGATACCAAGGTTTTAATAAGTGCTTAGAAACTGAGACCTCTTGGCCTTCATAGGCTAACAGCTGGCATACAGCATTTGCAGTCTGTCTCAGTGAGACTTCTCCCTGGAATACAGCAGAAGTACAGAAATAGTCTCATGCCTAGAAGTTTCTTAGAAACAGCTAAGTTTGGTGTCCATAATGAGAAACTCGGTCATCTCAGGATTAAAAAATGCTGACACCAGCTTTCCTTGCGTGCACTGCTTTCTTGAAAGACTTGCATGCGAAACTAACTTATTTATGAAATGCAGTAGTTCAGTAAAGCAAGTGATTTCATTGATTAATTGGTGCCTTCATCAAGGACTGGACCTTAGATATGAAACTTAAAAGCCTTGGTCTACAAGGAAGCATTTTCCCATGCTCCATATCTACTTAAATGGGAAGAAAATGTAAAATCACGGGAGAAACAACACACTGGGCACTTCTATCTGGCCTATAGACACCACATCTGACACGATGAATCTTTATTGAGCCAGTCATGTTCAGAGTACAACAGCTTTAAAGCACTGCAAAAGAATTAACTAAACGTGTTCATGCTTTTTTCTTTCAGGCAAGAAGGAGATTTCAAATGAGACATCAATCAAATGTAGAGAAGGTCTCAGAACAGCACTTAGCAATAATACTTCAATCATCCACTCCCAGCAACCAAACACCCGTGTGTTTCTGACCTTGTCATATTTATTCTTCTAGGGCCCATGCTAAGCTGTACACCATCACTCCCCTTGCTGTTTGACCTGATCTATCTCACAGGCACAGCACCCACGAGCACAGCAGCACGACTGCACGCCCTGGAAGTGTGGGATTTGCCGTGCACACACAGCGCGGCAGTGGTACCCGCTGCCTGCCTGCCACTCGCTCTCTGATAGAGTAGCAGCAGTGCGCAAGGGAGATGGGTGGCACGGTCCCCTGGAGAAAGTGCACCTGGAATAAGCTTCAGGATGGACAAATTTCCCTGAAGGGCTGTGCGAGGTCTATTTGCCAGACATTCAGCCTCCCTGACTGAGAACACAGACTGAGCCTATCGTACATTCAGGTTTTCCCAGAGATGTTTTCTTTTTCTGCTCAGGGATTTTCTTCTGAGCAATATTCAAGGATTTTGTGCATTTGTCCAGGATTTCTGGATGCTTAGCAGTTCTTCTGAGGAACCTGTTGAACATCTGAAAACCCTGAATGTCCACACACAGCTCAGTACACTCTATGTACGAATGCAACCATGCCGATGTGTTTGGGTTACCACGACTTTTTTTACATACGGAGAGACAGGCCTGTATGGTACACGGGACTCGTATTTGCTTTCTAAGTCATTTGCATGCTGTCTCTGTGGGATATATAATTTTGATGGGGATAAGGCCACTCATATGACTAGGAGTTTCAGAGCCAGGTACTTGACCTAGCACACCCAGACGCCCTTGGCCAGTGCTTTGTGGCTGTTTTTAGAAGGCTAGTCGACAACTATTTCATTAGAAATAATAAATAGCACAGCCCTAAAAAAAAGGTTTATTAATAAGCCAATTAAAGGTGCCAAATGTAAAGCATTTAATCTTGGAACAACCTATTTTTTTCCTTCGCTCTCTTGTTCCTAAGAGCTGATCATGAATCTCGTCTGAACATATATTTTAACACAGCAAGCGCAGCCAAGGATTTATTAGCTTGAGAAATCAATCTGGCAACTGAGCCTCTGAAAATGTTATTCCATCTATTGTACCTATTTCAGTTTCCATGCAGAAAGGAATGGCCATTGCCACCCCATCGAATGAGACTCCCTCCCTAGACTTTGCATGGAGAAGATGGTATGGCATGATGATGGCCTCATCCCTGTACTTGGCCTGTTAAAAATCACCAGTGCGGCACACGCGTGTGGAAGCACCATGCTCCAGCCTTTCTGCTGGGCTCTGTCCACACATAATCTGAAACACTGCTTTTACCCTTGGGCCTTACAATATAAATGGACTGAAACAGAAGGCATGAGCTGCTGTCTATTCACAGGAAAGGGAAGCGCGATGCACGGAGCTGAAGCGATTTGCTCATCATCACACGTGGGCTCTAAGGCAAAGACAAAACCAGGCTGCTGTGAGCCCCACATCTTCAGCCCCACACAGCTAGCCACAGCTGGACTCAGCGTTGCAGACCTGCACTGGCCACTCTCTGACCCAAAGCCACTGCATCTGTAGGCCACCACCAGCCAAACTTTGGCAGGACACCCCGGGCAGGTGGTGTGTGAAGCTTTCATAGAATCATAGAACCATAGAATCACTAAGGTTGGAAAGGACCTCTGAGATCATCACGTCCAACCATCAACCTAACACCACCATTCGTACTAGACCATGTCCTGGAGCGCTGCATCTATGTGTTTTTTGAACATCTCCAGGGAGGACGATTCAACCACCTCTCTGGGGAGCCTGTTCCAATGCCTCACAACGCCTTTCCCTCTCTTCCACGCTGGCTTCCCACACCTCCGATCAGGGGGCCAGCTCATGCCTGCTTCAGTAAGGGCTTGGGCTGTGCCATTTAAAATTAAAGACCAAAATTTGCAGATTTTCAGTTCTGTCTGACATTCTCTGGTTTTGAAGGCCGTGTTCCCTCATACGCACAATAAATAGGCTGCTCTCGTATTTTATCTACATTGCAGTTTTCCAAACCAGGCAGATTTCTTAGCCAGTACCCAATGTCAGCAAAAATAACAAATACCAACCACAATGTTACAAGACGCTAAAACTTATTTTGACTGAAAATGCTATGCCTTTTTGACCAACATTTAAGCAGTGCTAGGCACATCTTCTTCCTCCTTGCATGGCACATGCTGACTACGTGCCTCCAGGAAAATGCATTTCATGCATATGAACATGCTGTTGAGTTTGCTGGGACACGCACGCACACAAACATAGAGAGAAAAGTGTATCCTTAGTACAATCTAAAATGCTTGTTTCAGCAAAACAGTTTCCTTCCTCCTCCTTTGTTAGGTCAGGGTAAAAATATAACTCTGTCTTTCCTTACAAAACAGAGTTGTGTTGTTGTTGTTTATTAAACTTCCTCTATTTTCTCCTGATCTGTACAACGATCAAGGCTGTCTAGAAATCCAATTCGCTGTCTAATCTACCACAGTTATCTTCATGCATTCTCTTTTTTCAGTGATGCCTCAATACACACAAATACACGCTTCCTTAGCTAGACACAGCTCAAAGCTGGGATCTGTGCCAAAATGTGACATGGCCTCCCAAATTCCCTGAGCACCCCTCTGTCTGGCTAACCACGGCAGCATCAGGGGTGATAAACTGACCCATGAACATGCAAGAGAGCCTTGGTCAGCAAAAAGCCAGCGGGAAGGACGTGCTTTACGAGCAGGAGCACTTGAGTCCAACCTTGGCTCCTGCCATCAAATACTGAGCAACCTCAGGGAAGAGCATGACAACTGGAGTCGCATGTTCAGAAGCAAATGCAACCATGAATAAACACTGGCATACGTGCTTATTTAATGGAACGTTTAGGAAAATACCAGCATTCCCAGGGTTAAACCCCATGGCAGAAAATATCTTCATGATATAAGCGAAAGGAAGTGAGATAATCGCCTGTGCCACTCTCAAAGCACTGCAACAACATCTGGCTCATCTTCCTCATTAAAGTTCAGTTCCTAAAAAGCCAGGTCAAAAGAAGCAGTCGCGTGGAATCACTGCATAATTATTTTGGTACACGAAGTTGATACTTGTTTCAGTACTTCTCTGGCGCGTGCTTTCCACTCCAGACCTCACTGGTAACCAGCTATCTCTGATGTAATGGCTGCCCAGAAAAGGGGGCTCTGCAGTTCGTAGGTGCAGTCACCAACATGAACCTGCCCCATCCACATATAAATTTTTACCCAAATGGGTAAAAACCACAGTGTAAAATCTGCAAAGACACCTGAAGATGATGCTGCGGTGAATGCACCATCATTCAGAGTGCACTCTACATGGTCATTTTTCTTGTCCATTTGCAAATGTAAAAGAAACTTTTTCTCTCCGCAAGAAAATAACTTCAATTATGTGTTCCCAATTACAGGAACGTGGAAATTATCTTCTTTTCAGAAGGTAGAATTAGCCCAATTTGGAATTGAAAGGCAGCCAGAAACATCTTTCACTGATACTTACTTTCCCTTTCATTTTTTTCTTCTTGTTCATCTGCATAAAGTTAGCACTTCCCTTCCACTTCACTCACCAAAACTGATCACTAGTTAAACAAACAGTTAAATACCAACGCAGTGCATTTTTTATTCACTGGCCTGACAAAGACCATACTTTTTCATTTAAGTTATTGACTGTACAAAACAATCGCAAACTTTCAGACCAAGAAGTCCAGCGTGGTGCCACATCTCTCATGAGTTGAGCTCCCAAAGAAATATCAAGATTGCCTGCAGCTGTAATTCAGTTTATAATTAAGGCCAACTGATCTCTCTTGCAGAGGAGATACACTGGCAAAAAATATTTTAATTCTTGATTTATTTTCCCAGTGAAAAGTTACAGCTGCCACAGTGCATACAGATTCCTGAAAAGACGATTCTGCCTACACTCCCTGCGACATGTTTTAACTTCACAGCCTGCAATTTTGCCCAAATATCTCTCTTTCTTACACTAAAACCAGGATGCAGACAGGTGGAAGAGGAGGCATCTTGTCTGATAGTTTGAAAAGGAAGACAATAGAGCAAGAATGCAAAACCATTAAAGAGCTGAGAAGATCCCAGGACTTCTGAAAATCAGGCTGCTCATACAGATGCCTGTTTTGACTCTCTGGAGCATAGGCTGTATTTTATAGTCATGAAAACAAAACTGTGCTTTCTGTGTATTGATTCTAAATTCAATAGGATCACTGTACATGCACCTTAATTGCTCTGTAAAATGGGTTTAACAATATTTCTCTCTTAATTAATGAGTGCCTGCAAAGCTCTCAAGCCTTCCGCGATGTGACTACACTGAGACAGAGTGGTTGTTTAATCATCAAGCCCAGTAATAAATGAGCATGACTGTTTTGTCCTTGGATTGTTTGTATACTATTATATGCAAACAGCCTAAGTAGCTTTTCTTGCTATTCTTCACGTTCTCACTAACGTTTTGAATCTGGAAGGGCTGGTTATTTTTGCTAGGTGTTATGCAAGTTGGATAATCTGTAAACACCACTATCTGCTGCTCGCTTCTGCATTGAGTACGGCTGTGTTAAATGACAGCTTCCACTTCAATTATGGAGAGTTGTTTTTTTCTGTCAGACATTGTGGTTTGTTTATATTTTCAGGGTTAACAGGAGATGAGCTCAATTTTTATGGAGAAACATTGGCCATTTCTTATTAGAAAAAGCAAATCAAACATATTTCCAGATAATAAATATCTGATATATCTCAGGAAATGGTAAATTTAAACTATATTTCAAATAAGAACACCTATAAAGTACTACACCTTAATGTCCCATTGCTGCTTAAATGTACATACAGGAACAAGCGCAGTGCCTGATCTTGCCTGGGGCCCCTTGGCCCTATCATTACACAAACATGCTTTACTTGTCAAAGCTTGTATCATACAAAAAGGGGAGAGGGCTGTTTTGTTTTGTGTTTTTCGATTAACCCCACTTACTTTGGTAACAGACATTTCAGGCACTTTTTTAAAAAAAAACAGGAACTCAAGGCACACCTGGATGGTACTACTGAGGGAGAACGAAGCGTTACATTGGATGAGTATAGGGATGAAGAGATTGCACCATTTTACACCTATGTTATTGGCTAGAAGAGCTTGGTCTGCTTCACAAAATTACATCAGGAAGTCCTGTGCTTATTTGTCTATCTGTTTCAAGATTGAAGGCCTTATTCTGCTCTAAGTTGCCTTCCTTTCTACATCTGGGCTCAGAGTCAAGCACTCTCTTACTTCTATGCATCATCATCAGCAGTAAAGACCCAACAGACTGCTTATCAACTCCCTTCCTCTTTATGTCATAATATTGTAAGCTTCCAGGGCTGCCTTCAAAGCATTAATTAATTAAGCATTATATTTATTGCTATCAGCAGGTCAAAATCTGCATTTCAGAGTAGGAGCCATAAGCATTCATAGGTGATGACAGCCTCCAAGCCTTAGGCCCGAGCTGTGTAGGTGGGTTTAAATTCACTTGTCATCTCGGCTATGCGCCTTGGGGTACATAGTGCCATCTAGGGCTTCTTTCCTGGGGAGACGATGAGCCTCAAGACCTGTACAGAGCATCCTTGTGTATAGCCAAGGTAGCACTACTGAAAAACATAGAGCTGTGGGGGACTGTTCACAGCGAGCGGCCCTCCAAAGCGGGGCTCATGGTCCCCCACCAACTGAGCTGCATCCTCATCTTACAGGACAAGCACAGGGGCACACCCAGTAAAAATGGGAATGCTCCAAAATTCATACTGATGAAGAGAGATGAGTTTGCTCACACAGTACACACCTAGATCGGTCAATGCATTGCCACAGTAAAACCACTGAAAAAACATACTCTCCGTTCAAAACCTGCCCTTCCAGAAGCAGCTCTAAAACACAAGGAAATAACCGAGCTTTATTCCTTTTTAACTTTTTCTTTTGCAAAACACTTCACAAAGGCAGAGCTCAACCATTTTCACAGACGATGAACAACGATGCTGCGTGACAGGTTTACACACACACCCCCCCCTCTGGTGCAGTGCCTTCTCCGGCCAACCACAGCGACAAGGGAGCTCACCGCCATTCACCCTGCGGTGCCGGGGGTTGGAGTGGGTGTTTGGGCAATGAGCACCACCTGCCCTGCGGTTCAGGTTCGTCGCCTATTGAAAAAATAGGCTGTCCCAGCTGCAGTGCCTTATCAGGTAACAAAACCAGAAGTGCTGGGGCATCACTTGATTCAAAAGAAAAATAAATCTCACAATTTTAATGGTACTAATTTTGCATGTGAAACTTGCATTCATACTGTATTAACAGTTTAAATATAGCTTTCTTGCCAGATGCCTGAATATGCTAGAAAAGATACTTAAAATATGCAAATTGGGTTTCTGTTTTAATACACAAAGAAACTTAAAATCACATCACTTTCCATCACCAAGACAGGTTTCAATCTAAGCTTTTTTCATGTGAAAACTATAACAGCAAACAAATGGTTAACCAAATGTGTTTAACCCACTCTCTGTAGTCTCACTTTTAGTCAGCTGTGACATGGGCCATTACACTTCCCAGGACACCAGTGACTTAAATGAAGACTACATATTTTGCTTAACATTAAAAGATTATATATATAAATTACAGTAAAAAAAAAAAGCTTCTCAGACTGGAGCGGGTGCTTGGTTCAGCATCCACAGCATGGGAGGGCAGGAGCCCCGAGTTTTATTCTCAGCAATATCCTTAACCAGTCTGATCCTGCACCCTGCTGTTATAAATGCAGTTCATAATACTTGGCTGTCTCAAGAGAGTTTGAGAGTCTCAATGAACTCTTGATTACAAAATGCTTCGAGATCCTTGAATGGAAGATGCTGAAGGACTATTATTAATTATCTTTTGTAGCCAAAGTTGTGCCTCCTTCCACTCACATGTGCCTGCGTTTTGTCTTTTAAGATTATAACATCTTCAAAACAAACACTGGTCTCCCAATACGCTCCTCCAGTCTTGTGTAAATAAAAGTGATAAGAATAATATTAGCAAAAGCAATAGTGTGGCCAAAGCAAATTACATTCCTGCTGGACTCAGAAATGTCTTCCTTGTCTCAGGACAGGAAGATTTCTCCATTTTACTCATGTTCTGATCCCAGAATCACCTGTTCTCTTTTCCTCATGTATAGCTGCTTTCACTCTGAGAGCTTTGCTGTTTTTCTTTTAGCTTTGGACAGGTCATGTTTCTTGAAGTGCTTACTAAGGGTCCCAAACCCTTTTACCAAAGTGGGTACAAGTCCCTTTGGAAAGCAGACGGGGAGCTCCAAATACAATAGAGAGCGTAAGTGCTGAGTACGATCTTTCATTTAACTTTCAGTCCTTCAGGTGACTTAGTCAGGGGAAAGGAGGTAGAAACTTAACAGATAAACTAGGCATCTGGATTCTGCCCAGGCCATCTACTATGCTTGCCCCTCAGCTTAGGCGTGCTTCAAGGATGACAAAAAAATATTCAAAATGACACATCTTCTAGTGATGCAAGAGAAAAGAGAATTTGCAAATAATAATGAGAGGATTGCTACTCTTCAAAGTCAGAGGGAGAGCTAATTTGCTTGCACCTCATAGACTTGTGGTGAAAAATTGTAGAGAAGAGTATCGAAAAGGTACTGACACGGCTCAAGACAATATATAACCAATAAAGATCAGAATCAGTCCTCTAAATTCTGCCTCAGTTAGAATGTCTCTATATTTTATAACATCTATGTGGATGGTTTTGTTGCTGAATTGGTTTATACATCTTTAAGAGACTGAAGCTTTACTGCATTTAAAATAATTAATTCTCCTCATGAAGAGCCCTCTGCAGGTATCTCTAGGTTGCCTGAATCCCAGCTTAGCCATTTAACATCATGTCAAGTTCCATTTGCAAATGTGCATTATTTAATTCATGAGAAGCAATTGCCCGGACCGTCAGTGTTGAGGCTCACAGCAGCTCCCACGTACCACTTCCACCAGCAAGCCCTGGCCTCTCTGTTCTCTCCAGCCCAAGATAGGACAATGGCCTCTTCACAAAATCACCCAACTGGAGTTGATCATAATGACTGGTTATTAAAAACTTAAAGATCTCTCTCATCTTCTGTGAAATGGAGGTGTCCACCAAAAGTGGGCAGTTTGCTTGCTGACCTAATGCTACTCTCCCACATTAGAGTCTGGGAAAGCGTTTGGCAGCAAGCTCCTGGTGCAGCGTGCACCCACAAGGCATTAGGTGTACTTGCAGGTGCTACTGTGATGCTGAGCCCTGCCAGGCAGAAGGTAAAAGGTAGTGAAAAAGGTGCCTTACATTGGCAGTAAGGAAAAAGGTGGTGAAATTCAACAGTGCCGTCAGGAGTAGAGGGAGTCTACACAAGAAAAGGAGGAGGAAAGGGTGAAGGGTGGCAGCCCCCAGTGAACGTCATCTTGATAGCCTAAGCACTGCTGCTTTAGACGAGACTTGTACATGTTTCACTATGAATTACCTCAGGATAATCAGAAATAATATTTTCAGAACAAAGCAGTGCCAAATTCTATACCGCACTTGGGAGAAAAAGGCCAGGGCAAACACCCGTCATCTAGATTATCATTTATTTCACCCAATGTACTTATGAAAATGATCTCTCATTTGGCTCCCAGCAGTAGAAATTTCTCAACAAAGTCATAATTCTCCTGTAATACAGTCCAGGGCAGTTAAGTATTACTCAGATAAAAGCTCCAAGTCTCCCTTGAAACTCTGTCCTTGCTCAGGAATTTCCTACAACCAGACAGAGGTGGGAGCAAAGGGTAGCAAGAGATGAGGAATGATTTTCCCTCAGAGAACCACAGGCTGAGGACGAGCATGTCCCACCTGTGGTCAAATCATGGCAGAAAGACACGGAAGCAGGGGTTATGGACTCTCAAAAATGCTGCAGGAAGTGTCACTGCAGCTATTCAATATTCAAAAGATCTCAACCTTCTCCTTGCAACCTGCTGGAACAGGAGCAAAGATCTGAGTTGGCTCTGCTACTCACAGCTCTTGCGGATGCTACTCATCCTGCTTGTGGAGAGGGCAGGAGATGGCCCTTGGAGGAGAAGGGCCACAGGAGCAGAGAGGTCAAGGTCAGAGCTGCAGGAATGAGGGTTCTGGCAACATGGGGAAAGAGCCAGGGGAGAGAGAAAATTAGCCTTTTCCAACACAAATATAAGCATTAAAAAAGACAGAACTACAAAGGCAAGAGAGAAGTAGAAGTGCTGGCAGGAAGAGGGGAAGACCATTCAGAAGGCAGTGTGCAGCAGGGATTTGAGACAGAACCCAGCATCAGGGGAGAGTATGGGATGAGGCAGACAGGAAGGAGAAGAACATGCAACCTGGCTAGGAGCTTCCAGAGCTGGCAAGAGGCTGTGGAGAAAGCGCTATGTGCACCCACTGCATGAAATAGGGTGGCTTAGGGAAACCTAATGTGCAGAGGAGTTGAATGAAATGGAAGGGTGGACTAACAGCAGACTCCGAGCAGAGAACAAGCAAGAAGGCAAGAGCAAATGAGAGGTTCAGCATCAGTTGATTTTACTGAATTTGCTCCCTTGTACAAGAACTATTCAATGCTAACCTAAAATGACCAGTTTCAGACTATGGGATTGGTCAGATACTTCTGGACACATGTGTGTTTGTGGTTTTGCTGGGGCTTCAGGGAGGGTGGGCACCTAGAGCAGAGCACTACACCTACAGTCTCACTTGATTTCCATATGGAAGGGTTATATGGGGTTCAAATGTCACGTGCTTCCCTCTCTGCTTCCCCTGCTGCATCTAGTGTGTGATCCCATGTCCATCACAGGCACACGATCCAGCCAAACAAAAACTACTTTGCGGTCACAACTGCAGATGGTAAATGCACAGGTGCTTGTGCTGCGGGAATTGTGCCATGTACTGCAGAAGCATCTAAGGTCTTCAAGCCAGATCAGGTTAGGAATAAAGAGCAAAGCAAAGAAATTCCCTGCTCGGCACTGGAGCCAGAAGGCAGTGTGAGGCCCCCTGGATTCTTAGCCATTCTACTGGTTCCCTTGTTCTCTGCTTTGCCATCAGTCTCTTAAAAAGCCCCACGATCTTGGCAGCCAAACCAGGCTGTGCACTATGGAAGGGAATCTGACTTTCCCCAGTTGCAGCCTCTAAGGTTGCCGCCAGCCTGAGGGCGCAGCCACTGCCGTGACATACAGACCTAATGATCTAGGCTGTTCAAGGCATCAAATGCTTGAAGAAACTCGCGCTGCTCAGAAGGCCACGCTCGAGCTGTATTTCTGTGCCATCTTTTGTGTGAGTCTGAGACTGATTTTGAGGAGGTCAGGAAGAGCCTGATGGCTCAATAAATAAGAGACACATGGGAGAGTTAGCAGAACTGACAGCTCAACAAGATCCATGTTTAGCTGTCAAAACATTCCTCCATGTACAGAGATGCAGCTAAGAAGGCTGTCCACGTACCTCCTGGGCTAGAGACGAACTTATCTCGCTAATTGGTCAAGCGGTACTTCATGGAGAATGGAGCAGACCAAAAGAGGCCGTGGCATGTGCAATTACAGCTGAGGAGGCTGAGGGCTGTAGCAGGACATAACATTGCGCCTGGACCACTTTGATGTATTAAAAAGATCCCTTTGTCCGTGAAACATTGTCGTGTCCTGTCCAACCACAACAACAGCAGCAGCCCCCTTCTGTTTTTTAATGATTAAGCAGCTCGCAGATTGACTGAGCAAAGGCTGAAGGGGAAAAACAAAGAGATATATATAATTTTGCTTGCAGAATTTACTTGAAAAGGATGGGCTAGACATTCAGATGGTGCAAATCAGAGTCGCTCCAGGGAACTCGCTGATTTACACAGCAGCGGAGGATCTAGCTCAGCATGCCAAAGTGAGCAATGTACTCAGGTGTACATTGGCTGGTCGAGAGGCACTATTTGAGTCAACAAGGCTGTCCAAGCCTGAACCAGACTAACTGCAGCCCCTTGAGCCCTCAGCTGCATTTGTCTTTCACAGGAGCATATGACACAGGGAGAAAACTGGTTCCCGGGCTGCCACACCAAGAGCAAACACTGCAGACAAAGACCTCACTCTCTGGGGATATGGGTGATTGAAACCTGCTTTCTTGCAGGTGACACTCTAGGGCTTAAAGTCCCTGTCCCCAGCTATGGGCCCCCTCTCAGTCTGGACTTCCTAGACTCCTGCTACTGCCTCTCAGCCCAGACTAACCTGCTCTTCAGGGCCTCCTCTCTTGTTGCTCCTTTCGAGGAGCCCTCTTGGAGAGGGCCCCAGAGCAAGAATGACTCCCCCACCTCCCTTTTCACCTACCTTTGTTCCTAAGAGTCAAGCAAACTTCAAAAGCATACCTAGAAAAAATTTGTGAACATCAAACACTTTGCAGACTCCTTCCTCTTCTTTCCCTCAAAACTACATATTCTTCTTCCCATGGTCCCTTTCTGCCCCACTGTATTAGTTTTACACTATCAAATAGGGGGCTCAGCCCCCCTTCCTTTGAAGGGGACACATCTGAAAATCACACACTTCAGAGGGTTTGCAGTGTTGAGGAGGAGAAACAGTGAAGCCAGCAAAGTGCTGGAAGAGATTGCCTGGGCAGAGTCTGTGATTCCCATCACTGAGGCTTTTCAGAGTAGGAACAAACAAATATTTGTGAAGAATGGCTTAGGCAGAGTTGATCCTGTCTCTGAGCAGCAGACAGATCTTCACGCCTGCTCCAGCCTTATTGTTTACACTTCTGTGATTGTGATAGCAGTTGTGACACATTCTGCAAGGGAGTTGAGCAAAGCCAGCTGAAGGCCCTATGGATCATCCTCAGGGCTGAAGCTGCTTACAGGAAAGGAAGCTCATGTGCAGTATTATGTTACTTTATGGTTTTGCTCCAGACGCTAAATCAAAGAAACTTTGTTCAGAAATGGTATAACAAAGAAGCCGGGTGCTAAACAGGCACAGTGACTGTCCTTTTACCACCCCCGAGACGCTGTATCTCCAGCTTAGACTTCAGGTGCACGAGGCAGGTCACATTCAGGGCGCCCACTGCATGGGCTGTAAATATTGTGTTAGACAAATAGAGGGCTTCTTTTGTCCTGGTCCACAGGAATGCCCATCCGGCACTCGATGCTGAATCTCCATTAAAACCTCCCACAAGCCAGACAGGAAGCAGTGAGTCTGGCCAGGAGCAGGGAAACGGCAGGCAAGGAAGCATTCAGAAAACTAGCATAGGTGCCCCAGACAGCAAGATGCTCCACGTGTCTGCTGTGCAAAGACCCATGTGTGTCTGCAGCGGATGGGACGAAAGAAGTTACTCCAGAAACATTCATGCAAGCCCCTCCCTGTAATACCACCTTATGGGGAAAACAAATGGCAGGGGAGCTATCTAATCTGCTCATCGCAAAGTCTTTAAGCCACAAGACGGTATTTACTTGCTGGTACCAGACAACATTCAAGCAAGAACAGAAAGTCACTTTCCCAACCCTCCTTGTGAATTGCTCCCATCTGTGCAAGAGAGCAATCCAAAGTCCTTATGCCCATGACAGCACTGCAATCACACGCTTCGGTTTTTAAACCCAAAATAGTGCGAGTCAGACCACGGTGAGGCTAGTACATCACATGCAGCTGCGCTGATAAAGAGGAGACATCGCAAGCGGCTCTCCGGGGCGCGGGTTGCTAGGGAACGTCGCGAAGCCGCCGCAGATTTCGCTGCCACTTGCTGGCTCTTTCCCCTCTTCCCACCTCGCTCGCGCTGTGCCAGCTTCTTCGCCCCGAGAGTGCCGTTCTTCCTGTCTGAAGTGTGCAAAAACAAATCTGCCAGCAACAATGGAGCACGATTGCTTGGCATGTGTTCCCAAGGAAAGAAATCTCTCTAGCCTTTGATTTTCAAAGGCAGCCAGCTGATGGGTTGGGGAAAAAAACCACTCTCACCATTTTCTCCACGTCTGTGTGTTATTTCTTCCAACCTGTGCTACGATCAAGGGTGGGTGGAAAGCCCAGGTGGTGCAACTCAGTGGGTTGACTTCATGGGAACCGTGCCTGCTTGCAGCCAGCAAGACATGGTGCCCTGAACGCCATGCTGTGCCCTCTGGACCCCTCCTCTTGCCATAACGTGCTGCTCTTTGGGAGGCTGTTACAGGAGCAGAGCTCTGCGAACACAGCTGGGAACCGCTCCAGTGGGCAGCAGGGCTTATGAGAAAGGGCACACAAGCGAGGGAAGGGCTGCTGGAGAACCAGGAGGGAAGGAAAAGGAAACTTCTACCTTCTCCACAAAGAGCTGGGGTAAGGAGAGACCAGTGACCAAGGTGGAAACAAAAGGCTTTCCAGTATTAATCAATCTTTAAACAATTTGACTGAATGATTAGGAAATGCAATGCTCCCTACTGAGGCATTAGAGATTTATATTTAGATGTTCGGTGTTTTTTTCCACCCTGCATTATTTTTAGGTACTAGATGATGCTAGGCTGGTGGTGGCTGCTGTCGGATCGATGAGACTCTTCCACGATGGCAGCTGGGTGAGAGATGGCAATTGGAAGCGGGATCTCATTTGCCCCCAGATGCTGCCTATTGCTGGAGCCCCACACCACATGAGGAGAGAGCATGAAACAACAGGAAGTAACAAGAGAACAGATTTGGAAGTGATGTTGAGAGATTGCTTAATACACTCCCTTATCCCAAGAAGGAGGAAAATAACATATGTGCTTGAGGGCCTATTAGATATGTTAATTCTGGAGACCAAGGAAGAAGCATTTCATTTTCCTAGTAATAGCACATCACAAACCTTGGGTGTCCACTGTCCTTGTACTCACAACACCCTCTAGGCAAGGGGAAACTCACGCAATCCCCAGGGCAGACCACACAGGCGGTTTCTACCCACTGCAGGGTCCTGTCTTCAAGAGGGACTACAACCCGATGATGAAGTGGTAAAACACAAAAGAAGCATAGAACAATAACATGTTAAGTAGTACGTCAGAAGTCTAATCCCTCCTTGACTCCAGGTAATTTGTAATTAGTCTGCTTTGAGATAGGAGGATTCATGTTTCTTCTCAAAACCGGAGGCTCTTACACAGTGTGACAGCATGCTTTCTTATCTCATGACAAGCCAGGCACGGATGGTCAAGGTCTCACCTTGAACTTCGCTCAGCAGCACAGCAGTGGCACACCAATATGCAAATACCCTCCTCCATGAATTTGTGTTATGTACCGCATGTTAACTTCTGCTCAAACAAGGATGATTCTCATTTTATGAGGGAATACAAAAAATTAAATGCAAGCGTACACCAGCACATGGGCATTCCTACAGAGAACTGGCCCCGCACCACTGCGTCACCCTCCAGCGACCCTGTGGCATGACCTTAAAAACGAGAAATAGTGCCAGCATCTCTTAGAGCAACTGTGTGAACAACACTAGCCCACCTTCATTTCCCCTTTAATCTACATTTCAAAAATTATATTCATCTGCAGAGACACGCGAGGTTGATACATGCCAGGTGCACTTTATCCCTCAGTTCAAGCCATATGGTTCTAATAATAGTGGCTAATAAAGGAAGAGCATGTTTTCACCTGTAATTTTTCAAATCCCATCAAAAAGTGGTGCAACACAGAACACTGCAGACTGCAGCACAGCACATGTGCTCAGTCACATTTTGCACTGCTCTGCACTTGCTCTGCTAATGGCCCTTAATTAATATGCACCACCAAACCAGCATCAAGGACAAAGGAAAAGCGGTACAACTATGTGTTTGCAGAAATGGTACCTTAAATTAAAACAAACAAAGCAATTGCAAGTTTATTAAAAGTGTGTTTTGGGATCAGAGCCGTGTAGCAAACTTTGGAAATAACCAGGAACAGAGGACATCAAGTTATCTAATGGGTTTTTGGCAATCATTTTACTTCAGAAATAAATTTTCCGGTACTGCGGAGACAAATGCTCAAGGCCAACCTTGACATCTTGGTCTTGGCATGTCTCAATAATCTCTGTAGTTAAAATCATCCATTGGGCACTTCCAGGAAAGACAGCCAGCAGATTTCTCACAGAGGAAAATCAGCAAGTAGCAAGCATAGCTAACTCAATAAAGCTTAATGGAAAGGAAGCAAGGGCTACGGCTGGTATTAACACCCTGGTCTAGAGCTAGAGAATTTCCACCTAATTTATTGTGGAAAAAAGTATCATTCACAAAGTCATTTGCAGAGTACATACTGCAACACAGCATTTAATATAATAGCCTGGCATCATCTGACTCCAGATGAAAGAGTAAGAGGATATATTTATACTGCACATGACTCCAGCCTCCAAGAATGCACCTCAAGGCAGTAGGAACGTGGTCTTTTACCCAATGGTGTCCTTAGCCTGCCACAAATACTGTGCTAATCTGCTTCAAAAGCACAAGTGTGTCCAGCCAGGCTTGCTGGGGGAAGGGTGGAGAACGGATAGCAATCCAGCAATCTTTGCTCCACCACTGAGGCACTCACTGTCTTCTCACTGCCTCCCACAACTCTGAATGAGCCTGAGGGCCAAGCAAAATCTTCCAGGTGACCTTTTGCTTATGGAAGAGAAACCCAACAAGCCATAGAGAGGCTCAGCTGGCAGCTGGACAACGAGCTGCGGCAGCCGGGTGCCCTTGGAGATCCCAGCAATACGCACACTGCCAGAGAGGATGCACAGACTCAAGTTTCACAGCTCACCTCCGGGCTGAGCTAGAACCATGTTCTCTGAACCCAGCAAATCCAGCAGTGAAGACAGGCTTACTCCAAAGGACTGAGGGAAGGCACAAGGCCACCTCAACAGCATGCTTTTCAAGTAAAAGCTGAGACATCAAGCCTACACTCAGCACAAAGAGTTCAGTGTAACTATGGTATATAAATTTCCATTGGGGTCCATGTCATGAGTCTGACTTGACTATTATTGAAAAGATAGTCCTCTTCTCTAGGAGCTGCAGAATAAATAGGAACAGACTCAAATTTCTTATTAGATACATGTCTAATTGCTCAGGGTGTCACACATTTCAGTGCAGCACCTAAACATTAATTCCCACCTTACTGTCATGTTTATTGGTTCTATAATTTTTCACCTCATGGGTTAGGAGACCAAAAGATAGTGGCAAGAGAAAGAATAAGATGACCATCTGCCTTCTCAAGCAACTGAAAGTTATTTCCTATCATTCAGGGGATCCAGCTGTATATATTTACTGCACATATATATTCCTTTAAATCCAGAACAGTTTCTATCTACAGCAGAGAGATTTTGCAACCAAAGTGAATGCCAGAAGCTTACATTCCTCTTTTAGGGGTCATATCTCTTAATACACGACCCCTACTGGAAAGCATCCAACTGGGGACATTTCTTGTTAACATCACAGAAAGAATCATTATTAAAAAGCCCAGCCCTCTGGAAAGGGAGGGGGAAAAAATCATGTTGCTAATAATCTGAGTGGCTTGTTTCAAACTATGCATTTTTAGTCCAAGATCTATTTTTCTCTTATCAGCAGCTTTTGGATTTTCAGACCAGATCCCCACCAACACCTGCTCTCTCTGCTCAGTGAGTACTAGTGCTACCATGCTAGTACTAGCTCTAGTACGAGAACTAGCTGCCGCGCAGTTCATGGCTGCCTCCGCATTGCACCCCATGCACTTTCCCAAAGCTAGCTGCTGTGTTTTCAGCGACCTGAGAAGGAATACTTGTTCCCTTCATAATTAGATTCACAGTAAATGCGGGAAGCGAAGCAAAAAGAACACAATGTTCAAAGCTGCCACTCATGGTTAAATAATTAGTCAATATTACGCTCAAATGCTGCCTCCAGTGTTCATGCCAATCTGTACGGGGAGGCATTTGTCCTTACATTACTTTGGCGCCTCGTTTCAGTAATTTCTATAAGCTGGCAGTCTGGCCTCAGCAGAGAGTGGGTCACACCACTGCTAATTCAGATAGATTACTAAATACAAATAAGAACAGAGAGAGATTAAAGGTGGTGAGGTGTTAACAAAGCTTTGGTAACTAATATATGCAAGAAATCCTTTCACCTGATTTTTATAAAGTAGGCCTTATCTAAAACCAAGGGGGCTAATTAGCTGAATGAACCATAATCCTGTTTGGTCTACATGTCTGTTGTAGTTAAACACACAGAAGCGCTATCGTTTCCCGATGAGAGGGATTCGGTTGCTTCTCCACACTGCACAGGAGTCCACTCCTTGTGTTCAGTAGTCAGTAATACTGTGGG
Organism: Psophia crepitans; assembly: GCA_013399095.1. NCBI lineage: Eukaryota > Metazoa > Chordata > Aves > Gruiformes > Psophiidae > Psophia > Psophia crepitans. The sequence goes on from VWZZ01000416.1 coordinate 643,428, forward strand.
CCCTTGTAGGATCCTGAAATGTTTCCCGAGTCTGGAAAGAGCAGTTTGCCGAGACACTGCTCCATCCAGATACTCACGTTGCTCCTCCCAGTGCAACATTTATCATGGCTGTATTTTCCCCCATAGCATTTGTGTGCGCTAGGACGGTTTCCTGACAAAAGAAGTCATGATGGCTTATAGCTGATCTAGAGCAGAACTTTAGGAGTGCTACGTGATGCCTGAATGGATGCTGTTGCTTGTCTAAATAAGCTAACTTAGAAAGAAAGCAAAAAAATTTTATGAGCAATAGGAACAAGTACAGACTAACTCCTGGAATGCTCCGGCATCACCTGCACAGCCTTTCTAAAAGGCTTCCATCAAAGGAATGGAGTCTACGTCAACATTTAGCTTCATCTCCGAGCAGATGCATGGCTACCTAGCTCATACCTGGTTAGGTTGTGGAAGTTTCACTTCCACCTCATGCCACCCAAAGGCAGGAGTACTACAGACATAAATTAACCTGTTGGAGAATGGAAGCAGGAAGAAAACCCAGCTCTGGCATACAGCACCACTTCCAGCTCTGCTGGACTACGAAGCCCCTGCCTGGAAACTGTCCACAAGAAATGACGTTACAATCTTAGGAAAAATTTGCTTCCGATGCATTTCACCAAGACTGAACTCAGGTAAGGGTCAATAAAACAGCCACACACCACAGATGCAGTAACAAATGATGATCTGCAGCACGAAGAAGCCCAACCAAATACCATCACCTTTTCATAACAACTGCTTGCTCCTGGAAAGGAGCCACTTCTCCCTTATCTTTGCCTGGTGCAGAAACTGCTCTGACTTGGGCTACTGTGAGCATCACTAATAAAACCAAGAGCACGTCTCACAAGCCGGTCCTGTAAACACATCCAAGCAGCTAAATGCAATTCTAATTTACAGCACCTGTTGGATATGGGGACTAACCAGCACTGAAGTACTGGGTGCGTGCCTGAGCACCCTGCCCAACCTTTAAGCATGTGAAAGAGGGGGGAGAGAAGAAACCCGGATAAGAGAACTCTGAAATGATTCATTTTGTCTGAGTTTTACGATGCATGCCTGAGAGTGACTTCATTAATCAGATAGCTCACATCTGGGTTGCCACCCTCCCCTGACTGCTTCATCCATCCACACAGCTTGCTGGAGGAAAAGAGAGTGAGATGGGATCCAAAGTAGAAACTATTTATGATTGCTGAAGTAGAAAATTAATTGCTTTTCTTCCCCTTCTTCCCCCATTCTGAAACACCCCTCCCAGGGAAATTTGTGCTGAGAAGTCCTTGTGAACAAACACATGGAGAGTAACAGAACATGGTCCATATGTACTAGCAACCAAAAATAAACTGAAGTCTGAAATGCATTCATAATGTCTATCTCTACACCACGGTAACAGATGGTCAGTGAACTGTTACAAGACAGACCAAGACTAGTTAAACAGATGGGGAGTATTATTTTTATACTGGTTTATAAGTGAATACTTAAGTTTTCACTAGGTTATCTGAATTATCATCAAAGGAGCACACTCCTGCAGTCCCCATCCAGCCAAAACCAAATTCCCTGGAAGCTTTTATCCAAGGAAGCTACCGTGACTTCTTCTTACAGCCTTTCACTGGTGCTGCTAGTACCTGTGGCAAAACTCTCTCAGACCTTAGCAAGCTTGGCCCAACACTGCACGCCTCTGGACATCCTGCTGCTGCCTACAGCAGTCTGGCCGGGGGCCTTCGCTCTCCCCTGCCATCCCCACCGTGCCGCAGAGCTCTGTCCAATGCTGAAAGAGCCGTGGTGGCAGTGGCGTGCGAGCCGCAGGGCTCCTCCAGCTGCATCCCCTCCTCTCTCCTACTTCACCGGGTTTTGTTCCTGTTAGTAATTCACGAAGCAGGAAGGATCTAAACAGCTGGAGCTCAGCCCAGGGGCTGACGGACAGTGGTGGCTAGCAAGCGCCATTACAGAGGGGGAAAGGGAAATGGGGCATTTTAGAAAAGACATGCATTTAAAGACATGTCCATGTTGAAGGAATGCATGAGAAAGACCAAAGACACAGCAGGCTTCTCTCCATTTTTGCAGTTCACAGTACTTTTTTTTGCAAGTCTCTCACCTACAGACACACTGGTCGGGTTCACTTTTCCCTTCTCAGCGTTTAAGCAGAACATCTGGGTTCACAAGAGGGCAGGACAGACTAAAAAATAAGTTAATTAACACCTCACAGTACCTTAAATCACATTCAAAACCCTAAACTAACATTTGCTGAAGAACCTGGCATATCTTGCTGCCTCATGTCTCAAAGAAACTGGGCTTTTTAAAAACTGCTGAACACCCTTTGACAATCAGAGCAGCCCACTGTTTTCAAGGTGGGAAGAAGACTGGAGACAACCACAGTAACACAACTGCAAGAGGGGAAAAATAAAAGTGAACCAAAATTCCTGTGTTCTGTAAGTGCCCATACACTGAAAGAATCTGCCTCCTGCCCACAAGATGGCTAGTTCACATCTGCCCTACACCTTTTCAGCAATTCCTGCAGAGGGCAGGTGCAGATTAGCTATCCCCACTTTAAAACCAGTTTTATTTTACAAACAGAGGGATGCACAAAGGCTTCAAGTGTGATTGTGATTCAGGTCTCCCTTTGGCATGACTCTGCTGCAACCAGATGTGGTCACAATTGTTGGAAAGGTGCCTGGTTTTGAAATCCCACCATCCAAATCCGTTTCTTACCTTTCACAGTGACCATTATCTTCTCACTGTTTGAAATACTGCTGACTACTGCTATGAAGCTGCAGGGTTTTGCCTGCAAGCCTCAGAAGAGCTTGTACTTGCATTTCTTTATAAAGGAGTTCCACTCTGTGGCTACATTATGCGTCCAGCTGCCACCAGAAAATAGCGCTAAAGAAAAATGAAACTCTCTTTGCAAGTATTTATTCTGAATTTACTAAGGGCTAACAGTATCCAGTGACAAAACCCCGAAAGTTCTCATTGAAATATTTCATTTACCTAACAGCTTGAAATCTCCAGGCTGAAGATTATGTGCGCACACACGCCTGTGTGCTAAGTCTTCAATTAAAGAAAATATAAAACCTTTGCAGTTTAGCCACCAGGAGACTTTTAAGCATTTGCAGCCTCTTCTCTTTGCACATGAAATGTTAATGGGGCAACCACGCATGGCTGGCTCTGCAGATAATGGTTCAGATAACAGTGGCTTTGTGATACCTATCACTGGGCTTCAGAGGTGAGGGGGCCTGCCTTGCTTCATAGCTGATGACACCTTGTCAGCATGCCACGTTCTTCAAGTCAGTTCAGGAGTTCATTACATCTAGATAACATCCTTTTTGCTCTCTGGCTCATGTTTATTAATGCCACGCACAACTCGGTGATTCACCAGAGAAGATGGAGTGGTGTTCTGCAGCAGGCAGACAGCATCCAGTTGATCCACTGCCCTGGTTGGAGTTCACCACAGGGCTTTTAATTTCATGAATATATTTATTGCAATTCCTGAAAGTCCGTTGCTGTTACAGAACAAGCTCGTAACTGCACCTGACAAAGGTTCAGGGCTTGTCAAAATTGGTCTCATTTGTAAGTTGTGTAAACAACATTAAAAGTTTGGAAGTTTAGCATTAAGCCTTCACTTATTAAAACGGCATTTTAAAATACGTATGACTGGAAAGATATTTGCAGAACATGTTATTGTTAGCATGGCTGATAGCCAGCACAGGCACGTAGTCTGCACTGTGCTACTCTCTGCTCTTCCACATACAGGACAGCAACCTACTGCTCTTCTCTTAGGCCAAGGGTCAGGGCACTCTGCTGTGGAAATCAGTTTTCTGAGACCCTCTAGCAATTACACAGAAAAGGCTTCGTAGTTTTGCTTAGCGGTTTAAACTAAACCCAACTGAGAAACTAGTAGTACCAAAACCACTTGCAAAATCTATGATGGCTTTAGGCCTGATGCCCCAGAGTTCAACGTTTTGAAATCATTTGCATTAAACTTACATTACCTTTACTTCTTTCACTAGGGCATGCTTTTTCCCCTCCTCTTGCTATCCCATTTCCCTTCTTTCAATCTCAATCCTTGTAACACACCTTTTCCATGCTCTGCTTCGGCTACCAGCAGAAAAGAACTGCTGAGAGAACAAGACCACGATGTTTCAAGAGTCTAGTCCCAAGTACATAGTGTATACGTACAATGTACACATATAGAGGCAGTACAGCTATATAAACACCCACCACCTATAAAGGACCTAAATCACAAATCTGGGCAGCAAAATGAAGCGAGCTGGAAGTGCTACCAAAACAGTATTTAGAAGATCGAGTCACTGGTCTTTGTGGCTAATACAGTCACACGAAATTTCACCTTGGGCTTGTCTTTCTAAACTCACCTCAGGGGACAAGCGCATCCAGCCACGGGGGCTGTGATCCTCTGAGACAGCAAGGCAAAAAGGGAGCAATGGCTCTGCACTCTATACCAAGACATAAGACGATTCTGCGCTGCTAGGTTTTTGGTTTAGCACATGCATGTTTTATAGGGGCTCTGGTCGAGTATGAGAATGTAATTTGCAGGACAACTGAAATATACAAGGACTCTGAAAGGGCCTTTGATGTGACTTTGCTTCACTTAAAGGAAAAAAAATGGTGCTTACTATATCACAGGTGAAATTTTGGCTCAGCCAGAGTCAATGGGAATTTAGCCAAGGGCCACGTTTTCAAACCATAATTTCTCTTCAGATGCTAAAACGATCTAGTGTTGGGTTTATCTTACAGTCTGATTTTATCACTGGGGAATGAGGCTATTTTTGGGAGGAAACACAAGAGTGAGTGTTCCAACGAATGAATATACAAAATACACAAGATAAATATTGTTACAACAAAATACATTACCATTACATTTAACTTTACTTTGACTGATAAATATACTACTGAAAAACCACTGGGCCACAGTTTTCAGTGACAGCAGTCAGCTGAAGAAGCTTGGAGGATTAGAAATCCCTGCTTTTCAAGAAAAAGGGAATGATATCTAAAACAACTGCAGCTAAAACCAGCCAAAATCCATTCCTCTCTGTTAAACAGAGGTTTATTCCTGAAACACACTTTTTAGACACTTTATTTTCAATTCAGTTTGGAGTTTTATGAACCAGCCTGATGTTACGGTGGTTGCTAAAGCAGCTATTTTAGTTGTTACAATTATATCTTCCTTCTACCCAAAGCCATAAACCTTCCCACTTGTTGCATAATGCTGCAATTACTCCATAAACTCTGCTAGTCAGTTCGTTGACTGCAAAATAAGTAAGTGTCAACGAAAGCCACTGGCTTGCACGGAGGAAAAGAATGCAAATGGAAACCAGGGGATTCACCAAACAGATTTATGGACGAGATTTTATTGGCCGTTATCAAAACGTCCACAGGATTCAAACTTTCCTCAGCAAATAAAATTTGCAATTGTAAAACAACAGTATTGCAATGGAACTTTCCACTGCGGGATGTGAAGAGGGAGAGAAAGAAACGATGCTGCGCTCGGGGAGGTCGCGCTCGCGCCCACTGCTGCCCTCCGGTCCTTAACTCCCCTTCTGTAACCCCCAGGGTTAAAAACATCCCCTTGCTGTATGCGGTGGTTGGTCTCTACAGGGGCTGGAAAAGGCTCAAACTCTTTCACGGGCATGAAGAGAAGCTCTCCCTCTGACTAGGAAGAAGGAATATGGACAAAATGCCAGCAAGTTGGTTTTTATCTTCAATTTCTTAGACTACTGCACATTATCAAAAGCCTTTTGCTTCTTCAAACCCTGCAGTTCCTCTTCAGCTGAGCTGTGAAGTTGTTTCATCAACAAACTCAATATAAACTCTCAATGACAAGCCTGGAAGATTTATGATTTTTGTCATCTTTAAATAGCCATCATAAAAAAAATATATTGGCACGTTGCTGAATTCATTTGCTGGAATTGACACTTACTGATGGCTGCTGCTGAGGGATAACTGGTGACCTGCTACAGTAACGACCAGATAAGAGCTGGCAATAAACTGAAAGGGGAGAAGGACTTTAGGTCAAACATTTTCAAATTCACGTGTTGAAGTCAAGCTTTGAAATGCATCTGTAAACACTAAATCAGAGGTCAGCTTTTCTGAAGCGCTGCGTCCCTGAAGCCCCTATTGAAGGCAAATGCATTGTGCTATGGAAAATCATACCTCGGGCTGCTTCTGTAGTAGCCAAATATAGATGTATATGTCTAATGCTGGGTGCCAGAGAGAAAAAATTGGCCTCAAAGGAAAGAAAAACGAGAAGAGAGATTGCAATGTGTTACAGCTGCGGTATCGCTCACTGCACAGTTATTTCTAATGAGAAAGATCAGCTTCTAACTTGTGTTTGCAAAACCAGGTTTTGAGGCCTCGGTTTTATACTGTAGAAGAAAAATCACCATTTGGCAATGGAACTGCAGATTTCCTTCTTTTTAAGAACAGAGAAAACAAGGCAGTCCAGGTCTCAAACCCTCCCAAATCTACTCCTAAAAGCACCTGAGCTCACCGTCCCCACAGCACAGCTACATTTCTACTGATACCAAACTTGGCATGGAGGAAACATCTTCACCGGGGTCTCTTGACAAAAGTATGTGGGGAAAGGCTGCGTGTCCTCGTGACACCACTCCAGCAGGAACTCAGGTCTGAACCCAGCAGATATTTGGTAGCAACAGCAGGATTCCCAAACAGAAGTGACCTTTGCCAGGAGAAGTGTCTGGGAGCTGCTCCCTGGGATGTACTTAATCCTGCTTCACTGACAGGAATGGGATGAGATAGTCTCCATCCCTCCCAGCCATTACATTTCTCAGATTCACTGAACTGAGACACCTTGGGTGACGCAAAGGCATCTGGCTGTTCCCTCAAGAATGTACATTTTTGGCAGAGAGACATCCAAATTGCTCATCTCTGCCAGCAGGAAAGACTTTTGGCTTCCCCTGCTGCTCTCCATGCTGGAAATCAAGATGGAAGGTGCAGCCAGAAAGGGGAGACAGCTGCAGGGACCTATTAGTTATATTACATTGTCACCTGGGAGTTTCCCTACCACCTCTCCCCGCCTCTTTCCACACAGTCACTGGGTGCCCTACACTTTCCCTATAACTCCTGGTCAGCATCACCCCATTTGTTCTATGCTTTCCACTGCTGCAGGAAACAGCATGTAGGAAATGATGCCCCATCCTTAACAAAGATCACGGATACATGGAGCTGATCTACCATGACTGCCCATCTCCATTTTTGTAATGCCACCAAAAGGCAAATAGGGCAGAGGTTGCCCAGCTTGGATGCTGCATTACGGAGCTGCTGTCTTGTGATGGAGCAGAGTTAGGGTGGTGACCACATTGGTACAATTTTGCTTTCAGCACATTAGTGGCATGTTGGGTGCTAAACGCTTCAGTCTGTCCCCATAACATGATCCAAACCCCAAAGAAATCCATTGAGTGTTAATCTTTCTGCTTTATGTGCTTGGCTTTGTACCAAACTCTGTCAGTGTGAATGTCAGTGCAGAATAGCAGCAACATGGAGGGAGTGGTGGATTCTCACCATGGACAAAAGCAGGTGGTGGATGGATGAGGCTGAAGACAAACACCCGGGGGAAACTGGTGGCACGCACAAAAAAGGTCCACCCAGACATCTGAATAGAGGCAGTGTCAAAAAGAAGAGTGATAACCATGGCAAAGAAGTGACTGAAGCTGAAGACAGGTGAATAGATCATAGATTCTGGGGTGCAAACTACAGCCAGATAACCAAGAAGGAAAAATCTATATAAATGCAGTGAGAAAAGCCAAACCTACACTAAGCAAGTCCAAAGAAAGTCAGCGTGTGTTGGACAGTGTCAGAGATAATGAATTAAGGGGAAGGAATAAAACTAACAACAACCTTACAGGCTAACCCAGAGATACTGGGCAAAAGGAATTGGCATCAGCATGAGTTACTGGCTGAGGAAGAGCCCAGCCATGCCTAGGGCTCAGGGATTGGGCAAGAGACACCTAGGAGGTTACTTGCTCTTGCAGATGGATCACAGTGCCCTGCAAGGCACGACATTCACATATTTCAGCACGAGCAACCTGGCCAGCTGCAAATCCTACAGGACTTAAATAAAACGTGGCTCTTAATCAACAGATTGAATGCTGAGAAACCTGAGTGCGAGGTGAGTGCCAGAACCCACAGCCAGTGAAAGTTGTTACGCACCAGAGGACATGGCCAGACCAGGCTTTGAGCCTGAAATGACTGTGATGGGAGCAGCATGTTTTCTCTTTTTAATGCATTGCTGTTTCCTGCACCATGTGGTTACAACAGTGCAGGTGACAGCGCAGCTGAACGGTGACACCGCATACCACAAAGACTTAACTTCTCCCAGCTCTTCTTGGGGTCAAAGTGGTGGAATCTGACTATGGCTTTCATCTGACCCATCTCTGTAAATCCAACAGGATTGCTAAATGAGGTACAGAAATAACAGAAGGACTGTCCCTTGCCTGAAGACATTGCAGGCCTCTCGAGCTCAGGGCTGGGCTCTTGCAACCAAACCGAAGCGCAAACCTCATGTCTGTAAAAACTGTCTCGCAGGCAATAGGAAACTATGCTTCATTAAACAGCAACTCAGCGGCCTGCACATGTGCTGTGTTTTGTAGAGTAACAGATTTAGGAATAGCAATGGCTCAAGTTGATGTGACAAGTTTGGAAAAGACAAAGACAGGAAGGGTTCTCAAAGCTTCCGACAAAGGGGTTTGCAGTAATTTCCCTGTGGTTTCTTAGTTTCTCTCACACTTAGCAGAGGAGCTGCATGCTAGAGCACTGTCAAAACCCTTCCGAGTCACTCTAGCCTAAATCCGAGCACTGGGGTACCTGAAGCGCTGCCCTATGTGACAAGCATTTCAAAGCTGCTTTTGTTTGTGGTAGACAGGAATCCTCCCTGTCCTGCTTTCTCTGAGTCTTTCATTCCCCAGTTTTGGCTTGCTCTGGGACGGAACAGGGCTTCTGTGCTTTTTCAGTGCTTGCTCCTCTACTTTGGTCAGAGTTTCTGCTTTTTCCTGGTGAAACTTTCTACCTTCTCTTCTTCATACAGGAAATTTTATCAATGGTTCAGAGGGCAACACATTCACCTCTAGAATGACTGCCAAATCAGGACTTCACTGTTCTGTTAACAGATCTACATTTTATTTCTGACTGTAGCCAAGGATCACAGAAAACGAGACATTTATAGACTTTTCTACGTGCAAGATTACTCTGCCATTCATTTGCATTTTAGGTGCTGTAAGGCAATAAAGAGACGATATTACTCTTGTTCTTCTAAATGCTGCAGGTTCTGCAGGATCTCTCTCATAGCCACCCCCACAAATGGTAGAAAATGCTGTTCATGTGTGTAGCTAACTCTGAGAAACCGTGTTTTGTAATGCATCCCTGAGAGGGGATTTTTCAAAGGGGATGGAAAACAAAGTCCTTGACCCCCTTGTGATCACTACTGCCAATACATCCTAATGCTACCCTCCAGGTCAAATCACAATTGTCAACATCCATTAGAAGGCACCACCTCCTAAGCTCTGGGCACCCCAAAACAGGTAAGAGCAGCTGGGCGCGCTCCTTTTGGAAAGCAGGTGCACGGGCACATCTGAACGCTGCAAGTATGCAAGAGAAAAATTACATTTCCTTTCTTGGAATTTATTTTCAGCGGTTGAACATTTCACAAAGAGAAACTGTTAGTGCAAACACTCAAAAGGTCAAGCTCTAAATAAACAGACAGACAGAGTGATGAAAGGAGTTAGTTGTTACTAATGAAGCTGAGATGATCACAAGTCAAAAAAAAAGGCAAAGCAGCAATGAAGACAGTGAGGTACGAGCACGCTAGAAATTTTGGCAAGATCACATGTGAAGATACAAAAAGCAAAAGTTACATTCCCCAGCCAGAGATGTAACATGCCCCGAAAAGTCCTTCTTTACTTTTCCCTGGGATTTTCAGCTACTTTTACTCAGTTTAGGAGAATCAACAACTGGTTTTCCACTAAAAACAAGCACCACCTATCCCCACATATATACTCATTCTAAGGCAAAGGATGAAAACAAACCTAATTTGCACCTACTCCACAAACCTTGCCTTTTCTTCATGCCTAAACAGGATTTCCCTCCAGATCAGATGCACATTTTTCTCTGACACCAGTAACACATGGTGTACAGCTCACATTAAAAGAAACCTGTACAGAATGAACTAAGGAAAAAACCCACCACAACCAACCAATGAACTAAACAAGATGATGACAACACTAGACAAAAAATAATAGTTGAAAATATTCAGGGAAACTTTGATGATGTAAATCCTGTTCAAAGCTTTCCTATTTTATTGGTGTTTACTTTTAGGACTTGCTTGTTTATCAGTCATGTGGCAGCATTACATTGACTATAAATATGTACTTTACAGAAAATGCAGAAGTGTAGAAGTTGCAGATTAGCTCTTGGCTCTGAGGTGAAACTCAAATCTGATTACGTATCCCAGTTAAGGACTGGCCTCCTTGCAATGAGCTAAGCCCCAAACATCAGCACAGTCAAAATCTGGCTCCGTAGTTTGTAGCTTGACCCTAGGTAAACCTCAAACAGAACCATTTGTGGTTCAAAACAAACAAACAAAAAAAAAAATCCCTTGATGTTTCTGAGTCATCACATTGCATTATTTCAATTTCCAAAGGTGGATTTGTTTCACTAGGTCAGAGAGCTTTCGGTGGGATCAGTAAGTGCTTTGTGCTCAAAGGTGACTTGGCATCAAGGACACCACTTGTTCAGAGGGAAGACCTAGGTGCCAACAGCCGTGCGCTCACACAGGGCAGGGCCTCATGTGCAAGGCTGTGAGTGGCCGTCTGCAATCGCGCAGAGCCAGGCCCAAGCTCGCCGAGCACAAGGAGAGCACTTTGGACATTCCCGTGAATATTAAACATTTGCTAAAAGGGCAGGATGAAGTCTTCCCTCACACATGAGTAACACCTCTCCGAGCCATCTCACGTTGTGCTGTACGTCTTGTCCTCCTCCTGCTGGCAGTCATCCAGGGCAGTGTAATTAGAGGACACATGGCGTGACAAGAGCAAACAATACGGCAACTACACACAGCTCAACCGCCCCAGCTGCACAAGCGCCAGTGTCCCAGCACAGGCCAACAAAGGTGCTCAAGAAAGCCAGCAGCGCCCTACACACTGAATGACAACGGGAAACTCTCCAAAACAAAGACCGGGACCAAAACAGTTCACACACTGATGAGAAAATTAGCAGGTCTCCTAAGATTCTGATTTGTATACGTGGCACCAGCAAATTTGCAAATAAACCAGGTAAAGAGAGCAATGGATATATGGAGTGGCCTTCCACAACACAGGGGACTGCAGAAACCGGTGAGGCTAACAGCCTCTTGGCTTGGGGAAAAAACTGTGACACAAGGAAGGATTGCTGGTATTACAGATCAGGGTGCTGAGGAAAGAGGAAAGGAAATACCAGTGAACCACTGGAACTCACTGCTGCAAGAAATAACCAGGACCAACACTGCTGGGTCAACAGAGCATCAAATATGATGGAGGCCTGGCCCTGGTCTTGACCTGTCGCCTCTAGGTTAAAACATTCGTGTTAAAAAAAGAACAGCGAGGGAGGGAAATGCTGAAGGTCAACCCTGCAAGGTGCCTGATGCTTTCAACAGAAGCCAGACAGTTGCACAAATTCCTTCTTATCTGTTAGAAGATGCAAGAGGGACATGTAGAGTGAGGAGTAAGGAGTATGGACATCCATTAATCAGCTAGTACTAATGTGTGTTGTGTTGGCAAGAGAGTCAGAACAGGGAGAGATAAACACGCAGGTCTGGCTACACCTTGAGCTACACTCAAAGCCTTTCTTGAGGTTTGTTCGTTCAGTGCCGTCCACAGGAGGAATTTTGAGCTTGCTCCATTGTCAGGCTGCCCTCGCCTTTGGACTAAGACAAGGCAGGGGACAGTGTTACATGCTGTGTGGACAGTGCTGTCCCCTAATAAACAACACAACCAAATGATTGATAGAGATAACGTTTTACTAAAGGCAGCTGGTGACGGCTGGCTGTCCCCTTTTCCTCACGCTCTGAAACAAGCAGACAAGGCAGCTGCACTTTGATGTGCAAACACACACACACACAAACACACCCGTGTTTGCTTTGCTCACTGCCCCGTGCCTGCGCATCCCAGCAGCGAGGCAATGTCATTCTGCAGCATCACCTGAAAGACATCCCAACGCCAGCTCCTGGCCTGGGCTCACCTGTGGTGCCCAGCAGCTCCCAGGAGGACATGCCCTTTTACCGCAGACCTTCTCTGGCAACCCAGCACAGCAGGAAGAAAGGAAAACAGAAAGACTCACTGAAACTTGGATTTGGCGGTTTGGATGGCCTCACACAACAACGCTCAGACCTGACAGGTGCCATCACAACTTCTCCTTTTAAGAGGAAGCACAGACCACTGCGTGTCAAAACCTCTGGGTTCACTTCCCCACTTCAGCACCAACTCACTCTTTGGACTTGGGCCTGTTAATTAACCCAAGCAAGGTTTGGTTTCCCTGTCTGCGTGATGAATGCCAGCTATTCAGAGGCATTCTTACGCTCCTTCCACTGCTTGCACACAGAAGTCCCCAGCTTTCTACCTTTGCGGGCAGACTTAGAGATCCCACCAGAGTCCCTATGAAAGAATGAGTCACCTGAATCACACATGCCTGGGGCAAGCAGGCCTATGTGGGAAATAAGCGTGGAACAGCTCATCCACAGTAACCCCCAGGGGAAGGGAAGGTAATATAGGGACCAAGCTGTCAAACCAAGCTGGAAAATTCTTTGATCAGAGTGTGCTAAAGGCTGACATTAGGCCACCTAAGCTAACCCACGTTTTGGGTGACAACAGCTCACTGCTCGTGATCAGCTGAAGGCGCTAAGTTGCAATCCTCAGCATTAAAGTACTTTTGAACTTCTTGGATAGGAGGCACAAAAGGAGCAGAAGTCCTGGGTGATCACAGGTGAACAGCCAACACCAAGAACAAGGGTGCAACTACTCAGCTGATATTTGCCTACATATCTGCACACGCATGTGGGTGTTAACATCCCACAGCAAACCCCAGACACAAGGTATGTCAGGCAGTTGCCAGGTTGCTTTCTTTTGTCAGGTAGGTTTTTATATTCAGTCTTGTAGTCCCCTGGATTTAAGATTCCTCACAGTTTTCCCAGCACTCAAATCTCTTGGGGTCCTGCCAATCCAAATCTATCCAGTGGCAATCACATAGGTCTGAGGAAAGCTGCACACCTTTGTGAGGAATCACAGTCTCCTGCAATTCAAGTGAAAAATCAGCGCTGGGGAAGAAAGGCATCTGCAGAACAGCTGAGGCAGATACGAGCTGATACGAAACCATTCAGCAATAAACTCTCATCAGCAAAAACTCAGTGAAGCTGCCTTGCTCGCTGTCATCACAATGCTCTGGACCTTGTGTATTGAACCTTGCACATATTCATTGCTGAGGAAGAATGAACAGCTGCCTCTTGTGCAGAGTGTGTAAGAGAAGCAGGAAGAAAAACCCTGTCTGAGAAAAATAGGATGTAAGATATGGAGAAATCCTTCTGGGAAAAATCAGGAGTACGGGAGTTAGAAAAAAGCTTAGGAAGAAACACGTATCTGTAAAAATGGCCCAAGTTTTCAGTATTATTTCTGCTTTTTATCTGTGAGGATGCATGTTTACAAGCAACCCATCTTGATACCTATCTTTGCTCTCTACGTATACTGCCGACAGACCTTTCTGACCAGTCCCACATCACTGGTGGTGTCTGTGCACAAACAAGCCCAACCAGCCACATTCCACTCTGAAAGCTACAGCAAAGCTCCCCAGAAATGGATGGGTATCCACCATGGGGTGTCATTTACCTGAGCTGTTCTGTTACTGCTTCTTTACAGGAACTCACACATGGATACCTTGTTACAGGGGAAGTAAAATCTCTGTTTGCTCATAATCAATGTCTCATGAAAGAAAGTATTGAAAAATGTTAAAGCTAGTTAGCATGCACCAGTCCAAGCTCTCCTACATACCAGCAAGTATAAGGTATCAATTCCCCTAGAGCTAACCATAAAGTCACTGTAATACCCGAATTACGTTCAATGTGTAATTGTTTTAGGCAGGCAAGGAGTAATAGAATAGAAGAGGCTACTCTGTGACTTACTTTCTTCTATGATTCGGTATAGGAGCTGCATATATGTGGTGGTGTATCTGCTGCAGCTTCTTCTGATGTTTGCGTGCTTCCATTCCTGGCTTCTCATCTCATAAACTTCCAACAGCTGGAATTACTGTACGGAGATAGCCTGATTCCAGCTGCAAAACAGCTCCTTTCATAAATGAGTTTGTTTTACAGCCTTCTAAAACCAAATGGGGCATAACGTGGCCACCAAATGTCAGATGAGCCATCCCAGACTGAACACCAAAGGAAACTGGTTAAACAATCCTAACGCTGGGCAACAATATTTATCCTCTTCTTCATTTCCCACATTCTTTGCATCTGGTTCACCATAAAACACGCAGACGCTTTAGTAACAGAAAAGCCCAGGATGCTAGTAGTCACGCCTGATCTCACTGGCCTTTCCCCATGCCTGGAAACAAAATAAAACTGGCATTTATGCCATGGCGAGGCCCTGACTATTCCTGCTCTACGCACACACCCAGCACCTGAGAGAGAGAGCCACATTCCTCCTAAATCCCCCCAAAGCCCTTGGATCCAGACAAGGTCAGAACACTGCATCATTCCTCAAGCCTAGCATGCATATACCTCACTATCCTAAAACTAATTCATCCTTAAAACCGTATGACTTGGTTAATTAATTCAGCCTCCACCTGTGAGACGACCTTTTTGTCTCCTCAGCACAGGTACCGAGCTATCCCTCTGTCACTGCACTGAGACGCAGACCGATGGAGGAGAAAGCCATGTGGCTGCCACCCCTGCGAGCCTGGCTGAGCTACCTTCTCCTTCTGTCAGTATGCGGAAATGACCATAAAAGCAGGATATTGCCGTAAGCCTCTCAGAGACTTTGTGAAGTATTTAGTTAAGATTCACGAGAGCGCTCTGAATATATAAAACACTATGTAAATGCTAAAAGTTAACTGGTTTTAATAGTCACAGATTTAAGAGAGGTCTTTTCTTCGTTTCCGTACAAAGGTACAGAAATATCTTTCATTGCAAATAACCACTGCGCCTGCTGCGAGAGACTCTGCACATGATTTCAATTGCCTTTCACATAGAAAACAGGAATAATACTTCGCATTTATAGACTTTAAAACTACTTTGCAGACAATCAAATCTCAAAATTCCCACTGTGATACAGGAGGCAAACATTATACCCGTCTTACAGAGGAAATTAAGAGGGAAAAAGGTTAAACTACCTAGCCTAGAGCCAGAAAGGAGATATTTGAGAAATCAGGCATACTAGCAAGGCCTATCTAGACTCACATTTGTTTGCTTCCTCTTCTCAGTAAACAGTTGACTCTTCTGCTCCCAAACTTCCATACAGCAGGGTGTACATACTACATGGGAAGAGTGGCCACAGCATTTATCCATATTACCAGCATATTTAATCTTCTATAGATACTTCTGTTGACCAAAGAGAGTGCCTGGAATTGCATGAGACCACTTATTCCATTTTCTAGCATGTGTGGCAGTAGAAAAGTTGTTGACAACTGAAAGTTAACCAAACATTTATTTTTAGAACCTAAGTCCGACGTTACAGTGTCTGGACTTGTAACTACCCATTTGTGTGACATCAAGCTGAGCTACCACATGAAAAAATTGCTAGAATGATAGTATTTCCAGGGCATACTGAGTCACTGTCCAACATCTAAAATGGGAAATAAAATAATTTTTCAGAAACTGTCAGCACAGTGGGAGGTGAAGGTTGCAGAACTCAGCTTGTGTAGAAAATTCAGGTTTCTACTCTAAACCAGGTCCCTCGGCACTAAACACACTTTTTTTTAATTTCCTGATAATACAAAAACAATTAGGTCCCATGATATTGATTTCTTGGCATTATCTTGTATTTAGAACAATTATTAAGCCACACTAGCAAAATTATAATAGTGACAACCAGGGAGTAGCAGCAGCAGCACTGAGGAGACTCAGAAACATGTATCATTTTTCGCTTTGACCTGATCCATCCTAGCGACGTGCCATGGTCCCTGACTGGAGCTCTTTCTGTCCAGTCCCTGGAGAACGATGCTCATGAACCTCGTCCTGCCCTACAGCAGGAATTCCCAGTCCAAGGGTGATCACCTCGGTTTGCCTCCTCAGTGGCCCATAGGGAACGCTAATGTGAAATAGTAGGAAAGTCCCTAGGGCAGTGGTTTTTTACCTCTTTTAATTTGCATACCTTTTTTTTCCCCCCTCCATTGGACGTGCAGGCCCCCACATAATGAATTTAAGCTTCTGACAACAGGCTTTCATAGATCAGGGGGAAGTACAGCTCAGAAGTAATTTGCTGACGCTTGGGATTTGCAAGGTGAAAGCCACAGATCTGCGGGATAGCCTGTCCTCGAGAGAAGCAGCTGTCTATGATCCCACAGTTAATGATTAACTCCTAAAAGGAAGCAGAAGGGTTGATGAGGGTTTACAACAGCATGTCCTTTGTATCCTTTTTAAAAGGAGAAACAGATGTTTCCAACCACCACAAACCTCCATTCCACACATCTCTTGCTCTGGCTGTTACCTTGGGGCAGTGACTTCCAAAAGCTGAATTAAAAACCAAACAAATTAATCATTTTGCTGCAAGGTTCAGAAAAGAGTCCAGGGCAGCGAGTCGGAAGTTGAATGCATTCCCTCACACAGCCACACGTCCCCTGCCTTCTGAGAAGGCAGGAAACAGCACGGGAAAATCCTGTCCTGACGCTGCTTTTTCTGCTGGTGATCAGGGTCTTCAAGCCTGCTAGTTCAACTGGAGAGGAACCCTGGAAAGTCATCTGCTTTGTCAGTGACATGGTCTCAAGTATAAACCCCATCTCATCTGTCAAAGTACGGAGCCTGGATGCTTTCACCAGCGTAATTCAAATTTCTAAACAAACGCCAGACCCTACCAACTTGTGCAATGGTGAAGAGTTACTTTTATCTGAGATGTTTGGGTTTCCCCTCCTTTTCTCTCCTACTTTAAAATTGATACCATCTTCATTTTAAAAAAGAAAAAAAAAGGGGGGATGTTTGAGTGCTGCCTGCAGATATGCATTTTCCATCTTTTAACTAACAAACAGGAGAAAATAAAGTTAATTTTGCTAGCAGCCTGCTGTGATATAAATAAAAATAATAGGTACTTTCACAGATTTTGAACTTTTTACAGCCACTGCTGCAAAAAGCAATTTTAATTTATAACCACAGAGTCTTGCAAAACATATAACGAAGACATAATAAAATGGAATGTTTATCCTGTGGCTCCCATTAGACCTCTTCCATTCGATGGTTGTAACTAATGACTTGTTTTTCCACTTTTGTATTGGAAGCCTTATTATTGGGCTGCACAGAGCATACCTTACTTGATTTCCCTAGCAATGCCTGCACCTCTTGCTGAAGCCTGCAATCAGATGTTTATGAAATAATATCAAAAAGCTGCATCATCTCATCTGTGGTCAAAAATTTAAAAAAAAAAAAAAAAAAAGGAAAGAAAAAGTCAGCAACAAACCAGCCGTGTTTGTATAATATTATACCGAGTACAATAGACTAATGTTCACTCCGGTGCATGTGTCCTTTTGACTAACCACTTCTATCTGACAACCTTTTTTTGGCAACAGAACACATTGTACTTTTTGGATAATTGACTGTGGAATATAATGTTGTTTATTCAAAAGCAGGTCACAGAAAACTCGGCTTCCAGTTGTCTTTATCCTTTTACCTTTCTTATCTTCACGTTGTTTAAATTTATGCTGAATTTCTTTTAATTACACATATGGTTTTAATTGCTGTGCCAGAAGGTGACCTGATGGCGAAAGGGTAAAGAAAGGTGGGTGGGAAGCAGAATTCAGATTTGAAAACTGTATTTGGACATATTTATTGGTGAGCAATCTCAAAAGAAACAAACACAAGCACATGCATTTCCAACACCCTCTGTTATCTACAGGGCCACGTTTGCCTACAATATAACTGTGCTGTTTCTTTGTACTTAAAAGCTACTAGAAAGACTTATCCACCACTTGCTCAGTGATCTGGAAATTCAACAGCAGCAAAAGCCCCAATTTTAAGTTTACGCGTTGGGGGGAAAGCACCCTCAAGGAAAATGATGAAGGAACACGTAGAAGTGAAAAATCTAGATTACAGGAAATGCAGGGAAAGGGTTCAGGAGAAAGTTTCAACTGAAGTATTCAAACGAGGCCAATGCAAGAACTTATATGTTTCTAAAGCATGTTCTTGAGATGCAGCCTGGGGGGAGAGAGGTCACAAGTAAGTGTTGCTTAACAGGAGGGCGAAATGACTTTGATGTGGCAAAGGAAACAGAAGAGCCGTCTTCTAACACAGGCTGGAGAAGGAGGTGCAGGGCACCTCTCATGCTGACCATCAGACCAGGGGAACACGATAGTCACCTGGGACTTGAAGTCTGCAACATTCTCATGAAACTGAGTTTTACAAGAGTACAAATGCTGCAGGGCACTTCTTCACGGGAGATTTCTTCTGTTGTCCGACTTAGATTGAAAAGTAAAACCCACCGGGCTTCCTGGTGACAGCCTAGAAGGAATCCATCAGTGGCAAACACACAGCAGGAGTTTCCTTGGCCACTTATGCAATTTTCTCCCCGGAAAAAGCCATGAGTTTTCACTTGAAGCTCTCTCACAGCAACAACAGAAAAGGTGGTGATTCATTTAATGAGCGACCAGCTCTCACAAAGCTGGAGAAAATCCCTAAAAAAATATCCTTCAGGTGTCAGTAAAAGAGTCTAACTAGGCAATAATGGGACAAAAACTATTACAGCTCTCATAGCTCAGGTGTGGTTCCATTTTACTGATGACTAAAGTAATCCTAATACGTCAGTTTAAGTTACTGCCAATTTGTTTGAGGAAATTTTGTTTGTTTGTTTAGAAAAAGATTTAATTGGGGGGGATGAGTGATACTGACAGTAATAATAATTCATCTGTCTATGCTGGTGCTAAACCACACAGTGGAAAATCCTTGCTAATGCTAGATTGATCAGCTAACACACAGCAGCTCTGCTCTTCTAATTTGTATTATTATTATGTGCTAGACAGCACATTTCAATCTGGACTATTTGGAGGATCCATGTAAAACTAAGTCACTGCAATATTAGTGTGGATAAAGAGGCATATGAATACTACCCAGCTACAAGCAAGACTCAGTTCATTTGATATTTCTTTCAAGCAGAGAGACTACACTGCGTCTGGAACAAAGAAGAAAATGTGATTGGAAAGTTTAGAGCCCTTAAATTAATTCCCTAGACAAAAAGTTGAGGCACCATATTCATAATATCATGTTATGTAACTTGCTCTGGAGCCAGGCAGCTACTAAGTGAAATAGTACAAGTTATAAAAACAAAATATTATTGTGAAAACAATTTTACAACTTTATAATTCACTATTATTTTCATTTAGGAACAAAACTGTCACTATAATTGCAGATTCTGTTTGCCTTGCAGGAGTTCTTTCAGCATGTGATAGGAAACCTCTTTTTTTTTATTTTTATTTTTCTCTTTTCCAAAGGCTGCTACTTAATTTACTATTTTGTGTTTCTTCATAGTTATCCAGAGGTAAATCTTGACAAGGAACCCATTATGTGGGGGACTAAGTAAGTTCAGTACCAGAACATTTATGACCGGTAAACGTAACCACATATTATCAACTATTTCTTACCATTACCCTTGGAGGAAAAAATATTGTATCAGCAGCCATTACAAACTATTTTCTACTCTTTATAACTGAGTATCTGTTTTAGGTGGGATCCTACACGGCTTGCACTGCTCACTATGCACCATGACCATTTTCTAACTTGCCTGCTCATAGAAGTACTAGGCTCAACAGTGTAGCTGTGGACAGTCATGCCCATCAATGGAGAAATGAACCATCTTTTAAACTGTGCACAGTTCCCTACACAAAGTGGTGCTTTAGTAACAAACCATTACTTTAATATGTGTATATATGCCATTAAGAACTGGATTAAGACCACAAACATGCTTCACAGAGATCAGTGGGAAAATCGCCCAAATGTAGGAGAATCCACTCCAAATGACATGACCAAAATATCACATGACCCAAACCATCACTATGAAATGAGCAGTTCCTTATCTTAACACTCTCATTACCATTGGGTCGTAAGCCCAAAGAGTTTTACACCAATAGGGAAGCCAGAGCCCTTCTCACCTCAAACAGAAGAGCCATCCAATAACACCAAGATGCTCCACACCTCCTCGTTCACCCCAGCTCTCCTAATCGATTGGTGCCTCAGCTTGGGCAAGTTTCTCTCCCCATGCGTGTCCTAGCTTCATTGCAATAAACTTCACAGTAACACAGAGGTTACTGGATAGAAGAACAGCTTCACCACATGCTCTGGTGCTTTGGCTTTGGAAGAATTATGATGTGGCTGGACTCGAGTGTATTTTAAAATGGGAGGAAACAGCTCCTCTAGCAATCAGCAGCAGAACCATCACGCACAACAGACGGAGTATGCCTGCGAATTAATTAAATGGCACTCACTTTTATGGGTGCTGCTTTTTGAACTGAAAGCTGTAAACCAGTAGCAAGGCCGACTGTCCTTGTCTCACTGTACTAAAGACCAGGCCACCTACTAGAGACCTGAGCTCAGCCTGCCCCAGGGTTCAGGCAAGCACGATGGCTTGAAAGCCAGCCAGCCTCCCCATCAGATGTTCCTTTCCACGTATAGGTAAATACACACTCATACATTTTATGATCTCAGATACAAAATCCTTATCTGTTAGACTGGAACATGATCTGGCAGTATCTGTCAAGGCAGACACTTGGTTATCAAGAGTTAAACAGCACAGAAACAGAGCCCTTAATTAACTTCAAGGTTGCCCCGTGCCTTATCATGTATGGAGGCATTGTCCTCAGCTTATTTTAAGAAGGAGCAAGAAAGAACATCCAGGTATTATGCCAAAAGCCTCTTTCTCAATTATTCCTCTTACATTACTAACCCATTGTGGCTTACTAAAGGCTAAAGCTGCAAAAGCTGCATCCTGAAGCTGTAAATTTAGTTGGTTTCTCAGTATATGCTGACCTGACTTACTCCTGTAACTGCAGGCTCCCTGTTATCTTTAACTTCAAGGTAATTGTTTGGCAACTTGTTGTTTCTCTGTTTCAGGAAAGCAACTTGAATATATGATTCCTAGGAGACAAACCTGATTAATTGCTCTGTCATCAGCTGGGTCCCGCTAGTGTATGGAATGCTTAAATGACAAAAATATAATACAAAAAACAAAAAGTAAAGTTCTGAAATGAAATTGTTAAACACATTTCAAGCTAAGAACTGGGCTCTTTCAAAAGTTTAGAGCATAAACCTGTCTGTGTCAGATTCCTGCAGTCAGGATGAGCACGCCTTTCCGAAAACACCTTTTCATACCTCTTGCCAGCACCTTTTCACCCCAAAATCCTCAAGAAATCCACACAGATTTTGGTACAGAGATTTATAATACCTTGAAGAGGAAACCAACATTTTCAGTGCCACAGAGTACCACCAAGTCCTAACTTCAGGCTTCTCATCTCATTGTTAAGACACCACTGCCTTCCTCCCCTCCTCCTCATTTTAACAGAAACAAGAGCATTTAATTTAATCCACCCAGAAGCAATGACAGAGCTAGCAGCTGATACACAGCTAGTGCTGGTTAGAAGTCTGAATTACTGTTTTGTGAAGAATGTCAAGATTTTGACATTTGTTGTTATTCTCAGGGTAGAAAGGAACTGCATATTCATCTGGAAATTTTGAAATGTCACGCTGAAATCACAAATTCAACTCTGAATTTTGGAATTTCACCTTTCATTTTACATTAACTTTCCGTCTTTTTTAATTCATTAAATGCCAATGTAGAATATTTTAAATAAGCCTTTTTCATTTTAAACTGTCTCTGAATACCATCCAGTAGAAGTTTTCGATACGTGACTTTTGGGAAGTGGACACTTGGGTGAAGATATGAGATTTTGGGGGAGAAGACACGCAGAGGGAGGGAGGCAGTGTACAGCAAGCTGCCTGCCTTTCTCCACAAGCAAAAAGCAATGCTAAGAAATAATATATCCATCTGACAGCAGGAGGGAATCTGGCAGATTGCATTTATTCATCTGCAGAGAACAAAAAATTCCTAGTCACTAGATTAACAGCAAACAGCTAGAGCATTAGTCTCAGTTCAAACGCAAGTGCCGGAGGTATCTACTTTATGTGAGTGATGGCGGACTGTAAAAATTATTAAACCAGTACAAGAGAAGTGCATCAGTCACAGCAAAGGACACTGGTGAGCAGATGTTTCTGAGGCAAAGATGAAACTTCCAAGCTAATGTCTCCATCACACGTATTAAATCAGTGGAAAAACTGACAAAAGTTGTGCAAAATGAGAAAACAGTGAGCTCTCAGAGTCCCTTTTGGGCACTGCAAGTTTCCTGAGGCCGTGCTGATGCTGGTTGCAGCAGGCAGCAAAGAAACACCACCTCCAGCAGTGCAGAAATGATGCAGTGGTTGAGGTCTGCTAAACACGAGCAGCCACCACCACCTAAACCATGTCAATAGCATAAGTTGCCTCATTAATTTTACCTCCTGATTTCCAGCTGTCTCCCCCACTTCATTTCCACGGCACTCACCTAGAAAGGTACACAACACTGAAGGGCTGTCTGAAGAGGAGGTCATGCTCCATATACACTGACGCCTGTATATGGCTAACTGGGGACAACGGGACCCGTGGCTGGTGTGGGCTAACCATGTTAGGGAAGTCGTTCACTTGTGCCATGTCAGCGAGAACAGACACAGCCACCAAAGGGACACTGCTCCCTTTCTTCTTCCAGCAAATCTGCAGCTAAGGAGCATGGATTTGGATGCTGGGCTAAATCAGAGCAACAGGACACTTCTGTCTCTCCCAAATCAGTAGATTGCTCTCAAGAGATTAATATGCTTTTTTTAAGATTTCAACCATTCTGGACCAAAAACACAAAGTGTCTCAAGTGGCACTCAGTCTGGATGCTGAAAACGTGGAGGTCCCGTTTGAAGGAACGTGGATCCCCAGGTCTGTAAGCAGATTCAAAAAGTGGAAGGAGAATACAAGGGATCTGAGATCTAGGAAGAACAGACCTCCCAGGTGTCTAAGAGTGGCTGCCCCTCAAATACACGAGGACCCACACGAGGTCCCTGAAAAGTCCACAAAGCCACCTGGCAGACACGCAATAGTGTCTCAAAAACACTCAAACGTGACCAAAACCAGTGAAAGAACCTAGACCTACTTGGAGTTATGAGAGCTCGACAAGGGTATTTGGTGTCTTAACCAGTCCAGCACAGAAACATTTGATGATAGCTGAGCTGGTCAGCAGTGGGAGTTTCGTCAACTCTGTTATAGCCGCAGGGCAAAAACATGCGTGTTTTGCCCTCCATGTCAGAAACTGGCTTTGCCGCTTTTTGGGGTGTTTTTGTGAACATCTTGATGCCAGAAATTAGCGTACCTAATGAGTCACTCTGATCTTGTGCCCTCTGGCCTTTGGGAAGGGAGAAGTTAAGAGAGAGGCTTCAGATTTTAAGTTGGTCTGAGTGGGCACAGCACCGCTGGCAAAAAGCACTAGAGTTATCTGGTCACGTCACATGTATCTTTGATGGTCTCATGACAACTCTGTTGCTGCTCCTGCAGAAATCCCTATCACCTACCCCCCAGAGAAGAAAGCTCCTGAGGTTTTTGGCCAGGAATGTGCTTGAAGCACATGAAGGTTTAAATGAGGACATGCACTCCACCAGTTCATTTCCTAACTAGGACCTGGGCATTAATGCTAGATGGGGTGCTACAAAAGACTAAAATGCACAGAGGTTTCACATGCACGACTCTCACTTCCATAACCGGCCCAAGAACAGAATGCAACGCAGCCTTGTGTGTGAGTAAAACTCATTGTTCCCAGTGGGCTTTAAGAACCAGTACAGATTATTTGCTGTTCCCATACCGATCCAGATTTATTTTGGATCAGCAGTGACTGCAACATGATTAGTAGGCAGCAAAAGCACAGAGCCACAGTACCATGAACCTCTTTCTAAACAGAATGCAAACTATAAACATCCTTTTTTTTGTTTACCTTTAAAAAACCCTAAACAAATTTAATGAAAAATTTTACCTCTCAGTGTGACAGATCATGGTCTGTATTAGAATTAAGGATGATGAACTTCTAATCTGAGATGGATTTGCTACAACATCCTTAATACTCTGCCCACAAAGTGCATTCAGAATTAAGAATGCACTTTTTTGAATACATTTATGTCCTGATTTCAGCTTAGCTAGTTAATTTTCCTTCTAGTAGCTGGTATAGTGCTGTGTTTTGGATTTAGGATGAGAATAATGTTGATAACACACTGATGTCTTTAGTTGTTGCTAGGTAGTTGTAGTGTCTACACTAAGCCAAGGACTTTTCAGCTTCCCACGCCTTGCCAGGTACACAAGAAGCTGGGAGAGCACAGCTGACCCAGACGGGACAGAGGGATATTCCCTGCCACAGAACGTCATGCTCCGCACATAACTGGGGAAGCCAGCCAGGAGGTGGGATCGCTGCTCAGAAACAGACTGGGTAATGGCTTGAGGTTTTTTTGCAGGTGATGAGCAATTGTATTTGTGCATCACTATTATATTATACTATATTATATTACATTATATTATTCTCTTCCTTTGTTATCCTATTAAACTGTCTTTATCTCAACACACAAGTTTTTTTTCCCCCATCCCAGAACAGGGAGGGAAGTGTGCAAGTGGCTGCGTGGTGCTTAGTTACCAGCTGGGGTTAAACCACAACAATTTAGAAACGGTTTTATATTTTGAGATCATTCCCTTGCAAGAAGAAAAAATCCTAAAGGTCTTCTCGCATTTTATGTGACATGTATTAATGCCCACTTCTGACCCTGGCTTCTCAAATCGATTTCTTTAACTGAAAGGCCTCAAACCAACCTTGAAAAGCCAAAGCACAACAAAACACAGAAGTCAGCTGGGCGTAGGAAAATACGTCAAAATTAACATTGTAGTCAACAATTCAAATTACAGTGACAATTCTCCCTATTATATATCTAGCCTTAACACAGCCATTTTTTTTTTCTCTTTAAATAAAATCGTTCCCAAAGTCGATTTTATGAATGAGTGAGTCTGCAAAGGAAGAGAACAACATGCGGTAAAACTGGACAACACTGCCTCACTGGCAAAGCATACAGTGTTTTATTGCTGAGCATTTCCTGTTAGATTGTAAGAACACCTTCAATTCTTCACTAATTAAACTATACATGTTACAAAGCAGCAATCAAGCAGTCTGCCACTGATATGTTAGAGAAGGGTTGTAAGTTCAAAAATGAAATAGGTGATAACACAGATATTTTGCAGGCTGGAAGGGAATAAAAGTTCTGGAGGGATTTATCACCACGCAGATAGTCTGGTTTGCAGAAGAACTGAAATTATTTTTACAGAGATATATAAGAAGTATTTCTGCAGGTGTATTTGCAAATGCCACGTGCACACACACAAACATATATATAAAAATATATATATGCACACATGAAACCCCAAACTTGAGCTGAATTAACTTGTCCCTCCAGCTTTGTAATGCAAATGAGACTAACAGGCTTGTGCTGTTTGTGGTTCGAGATCATTTGCGTTTCCATAGAGATGCTGACTGAACTAAAGTTTCTAAATTTTTTATATATATAAACCTACTGGTATCTATAAAAGTCTAAATATGGATCTGCTGTACCTCAGCATTTCCTCAGTGACTCCACTGGAACCACAACGATTTACACCGGTTAAGGTTATGTGCAAATTATGTGTCTTTCACTACTTTCCAATCTAAGCTCTATACTCAGGACCTGCAGAGCCAAGAGCTTATTACTCCTCTCCCCTCCTCCTAGCTTCCTGGTATGGAAAGGGAAGAGAAGAGATAGTAGACAATATTTCAAGGACTTTTGTAATTTATTGCCTTCTCTAAACTGCCTGGAGAAACGTCTTTGCCTTCAAAAGTTCCCACTGTCAGGAAATCTGGAATTCGGGGAAAACAGTCCGTGTGCTGCTAGCAAAGGAAATGCCAAAAGGACAGACTTTCTGTTACATGTCAGGAGCTTCTTCCCCTTTCCCTGTGAGCACCCACAAGCTGAAGAGCAGGGACATGCAGAGATGAGCCAGCAGCCTGGGCAGCAATCGGTTCACCACCTCCCCCTGCCTTGGCTTGTCTGTCCTCACTCTTGAGTGGAGCCTAAATTCATCATACACTATGAGGACCCCACAAAGCTAAAGCATGTGTGTGTCCCCAGAGGCACATTAGAGATGGCCACCAGCAGAAGGGACACAAGCCAGCCAGGGTCAAAGTTTGGGCAGAGAAACCAGGCAGACCAGTTTAACTTTGTATTTCAAATTGGCTTCACTTTATGAAGTCTGGGCACAGGTTCAAGAGGATGGAGGCCACCCGGAGTACCATCACCTGAGAGGAAAATCAGAGCTGAACTCTGTGGGAACTCATTTCCATGTGGTTTCAGCGATAAGTGATGTTTGAACAGCGACACACTAGAGGTCAACCTTTGCAATCACTCTGAACCACAATCAAAACCAGCCTTCTGCGTACCTCCAATCTGCCTGAGGAAAGGAAGGATTTGTCCAGTGAACCAAAGGTGTCCACAAGCACATGGAGCAGAAGCTCAGACACAACCTCTCATTTGATCTTGGGAGGGCCGTGAAGGGAAGACCCAAGTGCTGCCATACCGTATGGAGGCACAGCCAACAAGCTTCTCGGTAATGGCATGTCAGAGGAACAAAACCTCCCTCTGCCCGCAGGGTGACACCGCACCTCCGCACATGACACCATCTCGCCCTTCACGTGACACCGTATTGCCCTTCAAGGCTGACAGTGTTTCTACCCTCCCACAAAAGCCTGTTTTCAAACCAGACGAGAGTTCCCTATTTCCAGCTTTTAAGAAGTGGTATGGAGAGAGACCCATCCTGAGCCCCCGCAGGCACCATATAAACCCCCATGCCGCCTTTCATGGGGCATCCCAGGTTCAGCTTGTGGGTGCCCACATCTCCTACCTTTTGCTGCATTGCAGGCGGCTGTGGGGCCAGCACCGGGTCGGTAATGTAGGTCTTCTTCGTGCCAGGCGGCTGGTAGAGCCCAGGAGGAGCCTGGCCCACAGTGTTACTGGCAGGATACGCTGGCTCGGTCTTCCAGGTGCTCTGCGGCATGTAGGGTGCTTCGGAGCCGTTCCTCCCCCCGTACCCCCCATAATAGGGGTCCTGGTAGCGACTCTGCGGAGGTGCGTAGCCATAGGTGGGCTCCGAGGGCCGGCTGGGTGGTGGGGCGTAGCCATAGTCAGACGCACGGGGCTGCGGAGAGCCATACTGCGGGGCGCCAGGCGGGCGGGCTGGTGGGGGAGCGTAGGGCTGGCCGGGCCCGAGGCTGCCATAGTGCGTGGGCTGCGGGCCGGGCGGCTGGTAGTGCGGGCTGGGCTGCGCTGTCCTCACCTGGATGTTGAAGGCTGGGCGGCTGGGGGTGGAGGCTGTGGCGTAAGAGGCCGGCACCGGCTGTGGCTTCAGAGTGCCAACTGGAGTGACCGGGATGGGTGCCGGCTGCCCCGTGCCCTTGGCAGTGGACTTCTTGGTGGCAGTGAGGGGAGGCTGGTTGGGGATGATCATCCGCTTGTGGCCGGTGACAGGGGTGGACACGGATGGGGTGGTGGCAGCAGAGCTGCTCGAGGTCCCAGAGCCCTAGGGAGCAAGGAGAGAGAGCCGCAGCGTCAGCAGGAGGGGCCGCTTGGGCGTCAGGTCAAGCAGCGAGGGGTTAAGCGGAGATGGGGTTTTACAGTAACATCTGCGCAGTGACTCAAACTGCTTAGGAAAGCAGGAATGTACCTGAGACCACACGTTATAAAACGGTAATAGCAACCTTTCCCCGCTCTGACAGAACAGGGACGGCGCTGCAGCAGCCGAGCAGACCTGCCGCGCGTGGTGTTTCTTCTCTCCTCGGGGTTGTCTCCTCTGCCTCAAAACAAACAAACTAAAAAGTGATAAACAGAAGAAAAAGGGGGACTCGCTGGAGAATAATTAAGGGGAAACCCATGCGTTCCTGTGAAAATGAGAGCATTTTGAAAAGGGGAGAGAAAATGACACTAGAGTCTCTATGGAGGCAGGAAAACAGGATGGCCTGAAAGCAGTTCCCAAGCTGTAGGAATGAACTTGGATCATCGCAAAACACAGAGGTGTCCCTGCCCCTGGCTCTGCCCCTAAGTGCTGCTGGCTGAAAGCCTGGAGTGACCCCAGCAACGGCAAATGTTACGCGTGGCGCGTTAAAGGGCAGAAAGCAGGCCTGGATTCCTGCGGGCTTCAGAAGTCAGCTCCCACCAGGCAGCCATGGAACCCTGCACCGGTGCCCTGGGCACAGCAGCGCTCGGGCAGCCAGGGAAGAGGTTCACAGTGAGTGCCGCTGCTTCCTGCAATTTGGCCACCAAATGAAGATTTAGCGCAGTGACACTGTCCTAATAGGCATCGTACATCCTTCTGCCCAATGCACTTGTTTGCCTGGTTTACCTCTTATTTAAATACCACGTCCAAAAACACCAGCATGAAAGGACGTCTTTGTTGAAGAGCTAACAATGAGAAATAGTATCTGAAGAACACTGAAGATCACCATTAAGGTTTTCCACTAAATCAAAGAAGAGCAAACTTGAATTTGTGGACTTCAGAATTAGGTAAAATTTCTTGCCCCTCTCTGTTTTCCTTTATTACAGACATGGTTTAGTGGTTGGACTTGACAGTGTAAGGTTAACACTTGACGATCTTAAAGGTCTTTTCCAACCAAAATGATTCTATGATTCTATTCCTGTACAGAGATGCATTAAAGTGAAGATATTGCAGTTTAACAGTATTTCTTTACTGTTGCACTTAACTTGACAGTTAAACGAGCTTACATCTCATCCAAGCTTTCTGCACTGGGCTTATTTCACCCATGATCTACTCAATAACCTCACAGCAGCCCAAAGTCTGACGAGTTCAGCTGTCACCGATGGCTGTGCTCACGCTAAGGCATGTGCCACCGTTCCTAAATGACCGATCCTGTATTTGTCTCCAGGTGTTCCTGCAGGCACCCTGACCTCTCCCTACTGCCCATCACACTCTTGCTGGCACCAAGGCCAGAGGAGAGAGCGGTGTGGGCTCACTGGGACACCGCATGCACAAGCTCTACCCAGAGAAATCCTCTGCCTGGTCAGCAGGTGGCGGCAATAAATTGCTGCCAGACCAACCCAGGCCAGTGGCTGCAGAGGAACTTCATCAACCATTTCTCTGGGCCTCCAAGGTTACCAAACTCACCCGCCACAGGAGAAAGGCAGACACCCCACCCCTGCCCCCAACATTTGGCATGAAGAAAAGGGAGATAAGAGCAAGCCACTCAACTTCTAGTCCACTGCCCACAGGCAAGTCTACCAAAGGAATAAGGAAGCTCTACTACCCAACTGGTAGTCCTTCCCTAGTGACGTGCAAATACATTTCGCTGATGCATTGGTAAAGACCTTACTCACACCTTCAGGGCAAATCTCCCATGAGAGTAAACCTCCCATGAGGAATCACTATACATGAGAAAGAAAACAGGCAAATAAGAGCATCAATCTGTTTTGAAAGTTGTAAGAGGTGTGTATGCAGAAGTGGGAAATAACAAGGCAGTGAATTTCTGCTGGAGAAAAAATATCTCAATGTATTCATAGAATCATAGAAATCATATTCAAACCCTGAACTTGCCAATAGATCCATGACAAGGCAGTACATAGACAGACTGAAGAGATTTTGAAACTGAGAGCAAGGAAGAGCTGAAGCGTGTCTCAGTTGAGCTGTAAGGGCAGAGACAGGTTAAGGGTCTGTAGCCCTCCATTAATATTGCCTGATTCTTCTATTTCTGAAACACCTGACAAGGAGCAGGCATTCCTCCATCCCTGCTTCAGAGCACAACTGCACCGCTGCTCATTGCTACCAAGAAAATTTGCTTTCTGTTGGAATTATTCTCCCCTTTCAGCTTGGCATTTATGGCTGGGAGTGCTAGAAACTTTTCCATTTCCTCACCTATTTTGTTCTTGTAAATAGCAGTAGTTTGTCCACTTATTATAATGGGATGAAAGGTCCACAAGCGCAGCACTCTGTAATTACCAGCAGAAAAGCATTTTTTTTTCCACGTGAAGAGAGAGAAGGTGGATAATGTTTTAAAGACATCGGGAGGAGGGGGGAAGCCCAACCCAAACAACATAAATGAGCTCTTTTCATCACATCTTACGTTTCTGAAAGCAGACTCTGCAAGTACGTGACAACAGACCACTAGCAAAGCTCTTGTGATGGAAGTCCATTCCTTCCCAAGTACTGGGGGACTTTAATCTTACATATAAACATCCACATAACACTTCACTTGATGCCAGACTCCTGTCAGGAATACACCTTAATAACAAAAAATAACCCCTTCCTCCAAAAACCCCTTTGGTGCCGATTGACTGGCACTGGGAGGGTCTGAGTAGCTCCCACGTTTGACACTGCAAAGAGGATGTCTCCCCTCCTGCACTGGTGTCCAGTGAAGGAAGGCAGCAAGCTGGGGGTGCCTGGGCCATAGACCCAGCTCTGCCATCCACTTCACAACAAAGGCTTGAGCTAACAAGTACCGGCTGCCTTGTGGCATTCAAACCACAGGCTGCCTTGAGGAGGAGGAAGTTTGCATCAGTAGGAGTCCCCAGAGGCGCCCTGAGTGACTCATTCTGAATTCCTCTGAGGGTACTGGGCAAGTGTGTGATGAAAGCTGGGCTTTAGGGGGAGGAAGAGGGTGTAAGGTTAGTTAACATGGTGTAGTAGAGAAATGGGACAGGTTAAAGGGAAATTAACACTACTGGAACACCAACGATTTACGGGGACACAAAGAGGAACATTGGCTGTAGCTCCTGAGCGAGGGCATAGGTGAAGTATCACCATAAATCCTCTGCCCATTTCCCTGGGAGAGAGAAGGGTGGCCACAGTCCAGCCTTCTCTATGTCCAGCTGTGCACTCAAATATCACCCCAAGCTTAAACCTCTAGATTATTAATGGATTAAGAAAAGACTTTATAAATGCACGTGAACTATGGACAAGATTCCTGCTCTGAGGACATGCATGTGCAGAAGGATGAAGAAAGGGTACTCAGATCCCACTGGGAAGAGTGACTTCAACAGATGTCTGGAAGGCACTTGCAGGATAGGAGGGATGGATGAGGCTATAAAGATGTCAGGTAGATGGAGAGCGAGTAATGAACCCGAAGCTGGAAAGGGCTACCTGTATCACTGGGTACAGTCCCAGCAAAACAGATGACTCTCACAAATGTCTCATCCAAACGAGCCCACAGAACTTCTACCAGCACAACGAAGCAGACTCGTCCAAAAGCACATCGATTTGACAGTCCAGAAGCACGAAAACAAGTAGAAATAGGAGACAGAAAAAGGAGAAAGACAAAGACAAGAGTGGATTCATAGGAGTGCAGGCATCCCTTCCTCCAGCAGCTCCTGGACAGCTCATTTCAAAACCATATTGCATTTACAAGTGACTATTGCAGCCAAACACACTCTCTGACATCCTCTAAGGGCTGTTTTCAGAGGAAGACAGGCTTTCCTCTGCTCACCATGCACTAGATGAAACTGTCTGACACACTTCGCAAGTGCAAATTAGAACCACGCTACTTACCATCAACCCCTTCTTGCAAATTCATATTTGCAAAGAGAGAGTAAACTAGAAACCCCAGGTGCTGATAATGCAGAGTTATTAAGAGAAACTAGAGTAGGAAGGAGTTAAATTCAGAACCTCATCTACCACAAGCATTATAATACAAAATCTTTTTTTTTTAATGGGGAAAGCACAAGAGCCTTGTTTAAACACAGATGGAAGTACCTAAATGTACTGCCTCTTCTACAAATGAATTATCCAGCAGTTCAAATAAAGGTGAACTAATACTGACAAAATCAAGTAAAACCCAATCAATGTGGGAGGAAAAAACCCCAAAAACACTTCTAAAAAATGTTGCCACGTGTAATTATGAGGGGAATCATTTTGCTTGGTAACTCCTGCCCTGTCGCCTTAAATGCAGTGAAAGTTTATAAACACTTGCAGGAGTTTCTTGTACCAACCATCACAGCAGAATTCTACGGTGCTGTGATAACCCCGTGTTGTCCTAGGGGTCTGAACGTTGAAGCTGGCTATCTGGATTCAAAGCTACCCTGGTGGGGAAATCCAAAATCCTGAGTATTAGTACAGTTCTTCATTCTGTAGAAATTATTTACATAGATCTTAAATTAAATTCAACCTATACCTACAACTAAAAACCCATCAAATAGATACCAGGGATGAAACCTGTTGCTCTACAGAAATTAGCCTATAATTCTATACCATTTGTTGGGGTTAAATCTTAAAAAGTGTACAGCAGGAGCATGATTCTATATGATCAGCTGGAACCCTTATGAAAAGGACTTTTATTCACCTTTTATTTTGTGCATTTGCAGAGTATTTTCTATAGAATCCCTTCAGTTATTCAGTTTCACAGACTGGATCAAAAATGCCAACACAAAGTTTATCACATTCTATTCAATTCTCCAGGCATTTTCCATAAAGGTACAGTTGAATAGCTTTAGCCCTCTAGCTGTCAAATTATCACATATAAAGATACATTACTCCACCTCAGTGGTTTTCAACCTTTATGCTCAGCAGTCCCCAAATGTTTTTCAGGAGATACAAGCTCCTTTACGGAGAGAGTTAATCTACTGACAATAAACATGGTTTTTTAAGTTACCTTTCACTGAATTCTTCTTAGTTACCTTAGAAGTGATCCATGGACCCCCAGGGTTTGCAGAGCACAGGTTGAAAACCATGGCTCTGGCTGGGTCTGCCTTTTTCAAGCATTTCAGGCATTATTTTCTCTAGGAGAGGAATGAGACTAGACTTCTTCCAGGAAAGGCAGAAACCTGGGAACTACTGGCCGGCTGAACCCAGGATGCAGCTTTCCCAGGGGGCTGCCAGTTCTCAGTGCTGGCGCAGCATCTCTCTTCCTAACTCAGCCACTCTTCTGCATGGTCCACCAACACAAGCTGGACTGAAACATACACCCAGCTCAGACACGTGCCAGCCGAAACCTTCTCAGTGTCGTTTGGTGCTGGTGGTAGTCGGAGGCCTGGATGGGAAGCCATTGAAGGGTGGGAAATTAACTTGGCTACTCCTGACGCCATGGATAGGCATTCACCTCAGCTAGCTGGGGGTGCTTAAAGCAACCCTGGAGAGATGCATCTCCATGAGGTCATTTATCCCATTCTAATATTGAAGCCTACAACAGAGGAGATGAATCATTCACTGGGGGAATCTACTTCACTCCACTACCTCTAAAAGAAGCACAGAAAGAGCCAAGACAAGTCACTGAATATTTAGACAGCACAAGTTAGTGGAGACAAATTCCACAATAAGCAGATAATTTTGATGTGACTGTAAGAAGCAGAGATACCTTTTCCCTGCGTTAAGTGCACTGCCACTCAAGCTCAGCTAGCGCTGCGCACCAAGGGGATTTCTGAGTGCCAGCAGCTCAGACGATCAGCCAGGACCCTGCCACACCGTGCAGCCAACGCAAGACCAAGAGGCTGGGCTGCAAAGGCATTTCCAGCGTATGAAGGGGGGTGATGTGGGTGGGCTGCCCTTCCCCACCTCCTTTCCAACCTCTGTGCTGAACAGTGGCTCCCGCTGGAACTGGAGCTGCTGCCTTGCCAGGAACAGCGGCTGGGCTGAGCCTCCCTCCTGCCTGAGGTAGCAGATCCCAGCTCCCCCTCAATTTGGGAAGGGTAACCCCAAAGAAAAATCAAATATTCCGCTTTGAAACTTGGGCCTTCAGGTACCTGAAAATGCCAATAGGCATTTTATGGGGTTTCCTGATGTGCAGACACATCTAACTCCTGCTGACTTCAAATTCTGTATTTGAACAAGCTGCCTTGCTAGCTATAATGTATGGCCAGGTTCCCCTGAACATATCTTCTTTTTCTGTCTGAAAGAACATCTGGGTGAAAAAGAGAAATCTGGCCTTTCACCTGGGACTTGCAGATGCCTGGAGTCCTGGTCAAGCTCCAGCTGGGTTGCTGAATGTCCAGAGATCCTGAGGAGAAGCGCTGCCCCCATCCAGCATACCTGATGCATTTTCAGTGTACAGGATATTGTGGGCTTCTTTATAATGTCCGGCCAGGAGGCCAAGGAGGCCTGAGGACACGCCAGTCCCCTCTGCCCTGCTGCTATGCAGTGTACACAGCTCAGTTGCTAACACAGATTTTTTTAGGTGCCAAAATGCCTTTAGAATCTGGTCCAAAATTTTGAAGTCTGGTCCAAAACCTTAAAAGCCAGAGCCAAAGCACGTTTATAATCAGATGAAGCTTTTCTTTACAGTTTCATCATTTATGCTTACAGCTGACAAGCAAGTGTCACGGAGGCATGGGCTGTGCATGGATCAGCAGCCACACTCATACTTCCCCCATGTGTCTATAAGGCATTCAGCTTGTTGGCTCGATCACCAGAAGCTATCAAGGTATTCGAAAGAATGGCTCGTAGGCATTACACCAAAAGAAGAAGAGGGGAAATCTAATAATGTGTTCATCTCTGGTTCTCAAATGAAGAGAATACCTTACAGATGCCATAAAGTGTTACAAGAACACAACTGCTTCTGAGCTTTGATCTGTTTTTCGGCTGCTACCACGGGTGGAAAAGGAGTCAACATAGTTGTTAATGTTTCTGTTCACAACCTCTTTTGTACTCCTGGTGACAGCCCAGCTCGAAACACAGGGGAGAAGAGGGTGCACAAAAGAAAAAGCGATAACAAGTTGACCTCCAACATTTTATCATGGAAAACAGCCTTTCACAATGGCCGTGCAGTTATAGACACACACCTTGGTTCGGCTTTCAGTACGGGTGTCAAGTGTTTTAGGCAATCTGGGTTTCCACTTTGCAACACTCCATTAATTCCAAACAGCCTGAAGACATCTGAAAAGTTTGGTCTCCAAAACACAACAGTGTTATGCCAGGGAAGAATTTTGCTTTTCCTTTTCGGTTTCATGTTTACTTTTTTATTTGTTTACCCCAGTACTATCACTACGATGACTACTATGAGCTTTTTTTATTCATTTTTCCCTTTCTGATGAGTGATCATCTAGTATTTATGAGAAGGACTATGTGAGAGACCAGCTTTAAAAGATGTGCAAACAATTGACCTAAATAGTTCTAATTCTGGTGGACACTCAAGGGCTATAATTTTAGCTTAATTCATTCAAAGGGCTAGTTACGATTAAAACCCTCTTATTTAAGCAGTTCCACTTTACCAGTTCAAATGCAGTAGCAACTTCATCTACAAGAACATCGGATATCAGCACAAGAAATACCTTTGTCAAAAAGCTACAGAAGATGCCAGTCACGAGAAATTAAACGTTTTCTGAATTCATCTCGGGATATTTCTGTAATTTCCCACTCTCATCACTAAAATGACAAATTTGCGCCAACTTGGACCTCAGGAACATGCAACGGCAGCCCCCTGCGCTCGCTGAATTGGTGGCACATCGACTCAGCAATAAATTACATAAGGAGCTGCGCACCACAGCCCTTTGGTTACCTCAAAACACAGAACTACTGAATACAATCCCGGAACAGAAGACCACAAAAAGGGTAGAGTGGTACCATGTGAAGACAAGTCACTATGAGCATGGAGCAGGGAAACTGAGGTCCTTAAGAAGTACCTTCTCCAAGCCTTAGCAATGCAGGAATGTCCAAAGCATTTCCTTTCGGCAAACTGGGCCCTTCTAATGGGCTGAACAAGTCTCCTTGCTTAATTTAGGTAAAATGTTGCCCTGCCTGACAACGGGGAAGCCCCCACCTTCCTATAAATAAGAACTTTGGGTAAGCAAAGTATTTTTATGACTTTTGCTATTACTAAGCTGGTGAAGCTTGAAGTATCGTAATTAGATGATCCACAGGCTTAAAAACGTTTTTTTCTTCCTTTATAACTTGCTATTTGTAATGGAAAAGAAACTCATGTGCATGATAACTACGGGCAGGTCGGAGGTTTATACAGTTTATGCCGCTGGCCATGGATGTGTATCACAGTTATAAAAAATGGATTA
Source organism: Psophia crepitans (assembly GCA_013399095.1). NCBI lineage: Eukaryota > Metazoa > Chordata > Aves > Gruiformes > Psophiidae > Psophia > Psophia crepitans. Next base: position 679,753 of record VWZZ01000416.1, read on the forward strand.
TAAAGGTGTAATGGAAGATGCGTGAGTGAGGGGAAGGGATGTGCACCTGTGATTGACAGGACAAAATACATGAAGTCTTCTGGAGAAGTCTCCTACAACTTACACAGAAAAGTTATCATTTTCTATTGTGTATTGAACAACGGATTTAAAGAACACTCCAAAACCTCTTTAATGCTTCTCATTTCCTACTAAATTGCAAAGGAGTTTTAGAGTGTTTATTGAGTATGCAAGCTTTCTTCCTTTATTAATTCTAGAGAACATTAAAAGAGTGCATATGTACACATAAAATAACATGAAATGCATACGCGCTCAGCCACTACTTGGTTTACTTTGCTTTACTTGTTATTTGTTTACAATTCCATTTATTTGCCGCATTGCTTCCATTTATAACCTATTTATCTTTTCAAATTCCAAAACTCTATTAAACCAGATTTAAAAAATTATCCTACCACAGGGCATAAACATTTTTGAATGTTAGTACTGTCTCTATTTCCTGTGAAAACCATGTGTTTTTACTCTTCTCTTCCACACATTTTAAAGCCGGTGCAAATAGTAGTACAGAAGAGCAGAAGCATCAGTGAACAATTCCGTGTTCGTACAACATCTGCTTTCTTATGGTTCACTTGAGGTCCAGAACCCACTGTCACCCACCAATATTTTTAGTGGGCTACAAAATGATTCAAGTTACTAACTTGAGTGGTTAGCAGCAGAGAAAAACTATACAGCTTCACCAAAAAAATAACAGCTCAACCAAAAAAACATATAAAAGACCAGCAGATGTGACGGAGAGGTTATTTTCCTATTAGGTCCAATGTACACCTTTCCAAGAGGCTGACGAGCTCCAACAACAGGTCAAATTTAACTGTTTTCCCAGATGGCTCCTTCTGGGAAGTGGAGTGGAACGTTCCCTCGTTTATCCGTCTGCCTGGGTTATCACTGCTGCCCGAAATACCTTAGTCTTTCCACAATACTGCAGGCTCCAAGCACGACGCTGAGAAATCTGATTATAAAGGCTTTCTTTCACGTGCTGCGGCTTTTAAAATCATTCTATAAGTATATAAATACACACACCAAGATAAATACAATTTACCCACTGCTACATGTCTAGTCAAAACATCAGGGCAGTACTGTAACAAGTCCGGAAAGCGAAAGAGAGAACATTAATTTATAGCACAAGAAAAAAATGCCATCTGTACCACAGAAATACTTGAGTATAAAACAATACAGAAAGAATATTTTTAAATTGAAGTATTAACTCAGAATAATCACTGTTTCCTCACTATTTTCCTCTCTTCATAGAGAAGACATAATTAGATTAAATGTATGGTTAATTAAAGTGTTTACTCAAAAGACACATTGATAAAAATTTAGAATCATAACAGTATCACTCTAAAAAGCCCGTGTAAAGCAACGTCAAATCCATTGCCTCACCAGGCTTGGTTCTGTTGCAAATGGCATTATAAATTAATCCAGTTTTCCTAAATATGTCTTGAGGAAACAAAACCACAAATAGCCATTGTAAGTTTTAATATTAAAAAAAAAAAAAAACAGAAAAAAAACCACCAGAGAACAAAAAAAATCTGCTCTTCATTCTTACCCGGAATGCAGGAGCTATGTTGCTGTGTTTTTAGTGACTGATATTGCTGAATAGGGTTATATATTTAGACAAAAAATGTCAACTTCTTTTTGATGCAGCTTAGTCCCACATTCTAGTTCAATACCAGGTTTTCTCCTCTGCCACACTCCTCTCAGCTCAGCAGTTTTAGGAGGAAAAAAAAAGTTGGTAAACTTCATCAACAACAACCTTAGTGAGCCCAATTAAAGTTATGATTTATAATTTTTCTCGCTTACACTGTTCCTAGAACAAAATAACATCCCATGACATTTGCACCATGGCTGCTGATTGGGTTAAGGTTATCACAGCCATAGCTGAGAACCTGAATATTCTTCAGTACCTCTTTCTGCCTGAGTTACATTTTCTAAATGTGCCTTATATCAAGCCAGATTTTGATCTCAGTGACACTGGTGCCAGCTTAAGCACGTCTGTTGACTCCAGCAGATTTACTCCAAATACGCCGGATTGCACATCGGGATTTGGCCTACTACAGCCTCCGAATTTGGAAGTGTTTCTCCTCCCCACCGGGAACACAGCAGAGGTTTCCATGCAAACCGTAACAAATCCTACAGATATAACCTCCTCCAGGTAATAATCGCCTAGCTTTGCTTAAAACTCAACATGCAGGGAGATCTTGGCAATTTGTACTGCTGCAACCTGAACGAAAGCAAATGAGATTTATAATCGAGGCTAAATATAACCTGTGTTGGACCAAACCTCAGCACGTCCAAGCACCCAGCTCGGCACGTAACGGCAGCATCGACCAGCCCGGCTCTCAGGCCAGCTACGCGCCCTGACCTGCGCGCCTGTCCGCACTTTGGCATTAGGAATTAAAAAACAGCGCGCTAATTCAAAACAAACAGACATATCCTCCCTCTCTCCTCATTTCTTTCCTTGTGGTGGATGTATAAATGCATACTGATGGCTACTGGGATTTATAGCCTAACTGATTTTGACATTTTTAACTTCAGAATTTGAAACAGTGACTTTCTAGCCCTGGGGCAGGAGTGCTAAATGCTAAAAACTTTGGGACTAAGAGTATTAATTTAGTCCCTCTGAGCAGCTTGGCTTCAACAATGATCTAACAAGGGCTCAAAGCTCTCCAAAACTCAGCAGTGGACGCCCAAAAACTGCAAGGAATTTTGGATCCAAAACGGCGTTTCGTGGCTCTCATTCTTGTTTGTCACAGGTCAAATTAAGCTCCAGAACTGAACTCAAGGGAAATGGGGAAAATTCAGGTTTGGGTCTGAAGTTACACTGGGATTAAACCGTATTTAAATTCTACCAGCGCATCTTTTTTTTTTTTTTTTTTTTTCAGTTCATGATGTATTTTTTTTTTAAAAAAAATAAAAATTATGCACGGAGCAAGCATCCTGGCATCACAAGTCATCAATAAATCTCTTTTCCATAACAACCCACAAGAATTCACTGCAGGACCCAATTGTTAAAACACGAAGCAATGACATTCTATAAGCTTTCAGAAGCATCATTCTAGCCCTTGTGGACTCGCTGAATTCTCTAAATGAGTCACTGGCCTCTCAACGGAATTGTCAAAACTTAGGTTAAGCCAGGTTAATTCCCTCCCCCCCCTTTAATTTAGAAGTCCAGCTGCAGAGCGTGGCTTTCCAGTGAAAAGATCTAAATGTAGAGCCCATTCACCCCGAACAGGAAATCTCATGGGACGCAAAGCTCACCTTCTCCTAAAAGCTAGAGATAAGCCACACTAACGGGAAATAAATGTGATTTCCAAAGCCTCATGGGCCATGTGATGTAAAAATCAATATTCCTCTTACATGGCACAAATCATTTTCTGCTGAAGGCCAAAGGCCCACGGTTGAAGCTACTACAGTTAGGGAGGGGAAAGGGCAGCGGTAAGAAATGGAGAATGAGGAGAGCAGACACTTGAACCAGAGCAGGGACAAGAAAGATGCCAAAAACAATCCTTCAAAACAAAGCAAGTGAGCTTTGGGTTTGGGCTCTGTTGGGCTCCTTCAGCTAGGCGGGACATGGCGAGGATGTCCCCTCTGCCCGGCACGCTCTCCTCGGTGGAAGGTGGGATGACAGGTACTCACTCTCTCTGTCTGAGGCTACTTGTGACAACTACCGCTCCAGTGTCCTGCTTCAGCTACCTTGGCCTCTAACCAACCACACACTATCAGCTACACTGGAACCCCAAAAAGAAAGTTTTTGCTGGGTAGACGCAGCATATCCTACCCTCCGTAAGGGAATAAACTATGCGAAAGCAGCTCAAGTTTTTCTACCCCCACCCCTACTCTGCTGGAACATCATTGCCTAGTTTGTTAGGAAAAACCTGAAATTCCCAGGCTAGATATTTCAAGCCCAGTCTCTCCTTAGGAACATGTACAACAAACAAAAATCACAGCAGATCATGTTGTTGATTTCGATGGTCTATACAAATTTGGTTGAAACTGCTAAACTCCCTTTAAACTTTCAACAGCACAACAGTTTTCACCACTCAGAATAGGTCTTAAGGATGAAAGATTTTTACCTCAGGTGTAATTACTTCTTTTTTCAATAATAAAAGAAAAACCTACCAGCAATTTGTCTTGAAAAAGGAAAAGACAGAAAAGGGGGGGAAAAAAAAGGAAAAAAGGAAGAAAGAAAAGAAAATAGTTTATCCTACTACTACTACTGCACAGAAACATTTAATTGAGGATTCCATTGAGTTTTTTAAAAGAGAAGACACAAATTATTTTAAACTGATCCTATTATATTTTTAACAGCTGGAAGTGATAACGTGGAACTCAAACAAAATTCTACCATATTTAGTTTTGTATCTATCAAATCCATACGACTGCTCCACGAGACAGACAGATAGATACATAGGCTGATAGACAGATGGATAGGTACATAAAAAGAAAAAGGAAAAATATCATTAGGAAAGGGAAAATTTTCTTGTCTGTTCTTTCAGTATGTTTTTTTTTTCAATTTCTACCTTATTATTTCCTATAAGTAGAAACAGATTTTTCTCTCTTTCAAAAAATTCTTAAACAGAAAACCTCCTTTGACAGTTTCAGCAGCAGATTAATCACTTTTGCAACCCACAAAAAAAAACTTTTCTGGAAAGCATAACTGTCTGTAAATGTAAATGACAGAATTACTCTCTCTTATGCTAAGACGCCTACACATTCTCTCACTTCCATGACTCAGCACCAGATAAAAGCTTGCAAGATAATAAGCAGCAAACTTGCTTTTAGAACAATAAAAATGGTTAAAAAACCCAACTCTTGTGCCCCCCCCACCCCCAAATAAAAAGAAATCCCTATGGTGTTAAACCAAATTCTGCCAACGTATTCCCCTTCCACTGGAATAAAATACGAATATCCCAAGGACTTCAGAGAGAAGGACCAGGTTCAAGCAGCATCAAAATCAAAACACATGCAAACATGAGAGGCTTTTCTTTTTCTCCAAATGAGCAAGAACAGGTCTGTTTCAACAAAGAGGAATTTTATTACTGTTCATCCCCTGCCTTGCTCTAATTTGGTAGACAAATGAGTTGAAATTTTGCTCACCTATAATGAAAATTTCCAGGCACTCTAAGGCAACGCACTCATGCCAAAAATCACAGAAACCTGTGGGGAAGGGAGGGGAATTTCAGTGGGACTTTCCCTCCTGCACCGTGGTCGCTGTCTGACTCGAGCTCGTTAGAGCCAGAGTAACTTCTCCTTCAGCAAACCAAGACAGTGGCAGACCCTTCAGACCAAAATATGACTCTTACTTTGGAAAAATCTTTGAAAAGAACAGCTGAGAAGGAGGGGCTCAGACTCCTAGGCTCCCGTAATGCCCCCCAAATGAACACACATGTTCTTGATGCTGAAATATTGCCAGTCAGCTTGTGAATACTGCTGGAACAGAGACAGCCACCTCTTCTCCATACACTTGTCAGCCCCAGCATGCAGGTTAAGTAAACAAAGGGTGGTACTTAAGAGAGGGCTGATTATTTACTTATTAAGCAGAGATGTTGTGGACCTAAGGAGGAAAGGGGTGACTTCCCAAGCCCTGGTACAGTCCGGAGTCTCTCTTCCTGAGTGACGGACATTTCTGCTAGGAGCTTCCATCACCTCATGTGCTGAGTGGGTCAGCAGGAGTCCGTGTGCCTTGGAGGCAGCTCACTCGACCAAGAGCTGAACATTACCTAGGAAATAAAGCGGCAAAATGCTACCCGTGCCCATCATCTCTGGAGGATGCAGAGTCCAGCCAAGGTACCGCAGCCCCTCCTGAACACGCTGCTACTGGCAGCTTTTACATTTTTTACACTGGAAATTGTAAATTAATGGTATTAGCCATTAAAGTTTAAATTTAAAGGAAAGCCCCAGGGTAAGGCTCTTTCAAGGCAGCAGCGCCGTTAGGTCCTTAATCTCTCTGCTGCGAGGATTAATGTACTGTACAACCCACGGAAACGCAGCCAGCTCGTGCAACAGCATCCAGGGCCATGGGAGCGAGCCTTCTCGATGGAGGGATGCTTTGAACTGAGCCAGAGGTAGAATCAAACCCTTGGAAACACCTTCATTAATAAAGTGCACCTGCTCCAGGAGGAGACTGGTGAGCAGAGCCGACATCTCAGCGTGGTGCTGGCAGGCCTGCGGCTGGAGCACACGTGCGTCCCACACAGACCGAGGCGCGGGCAGGAGCATCCCCATCCCGGCTGCTCCCCACCGCTGCGCAGGGAGCACTGAGCAAACGGAGCAGAGTCTGGATGCTCTGGCTCGGCCGGACAGCTGGCTGCCAGGCGGGTGAAGCATTGCTGCTGACAAATTCAGTGCTCCTCATCTCTATAGAACAATGTCTTGAAATTTTGGGCAGAGCCCCCTAAGAGCTGGATACTTCCCAAAGAGAGCGCCCAGGACTGGGAGAGGCATGGGGAAAGGGCTCCCATGTACCCAAACACCATTCCTTTTCCCCACTGTTCCCAGGGAAAAGCCCTGTGAGCGCCAGAAAAAAGGTTAAAAAAGGTCTCTTTTTTAACCATTTTAACCATTAACCATAAACAAGGATCTGCAGGCACAGAAAATGACAGCACTGGCCCGTTCACATTTGTGTCTCAAAACCATGCTCAAATAACAGATATCTGTTATTTGTTTCACAAATAACAGATATCCATGTCCAAATCCTACTCAAAGCAGGTGTAGTTCCAGCGGTTTCTGTGCAGCCACATCTGCTCACACTCCAGGGCAAACGCCAAACTATTTATTGCTACTTAAAATTTATTGCATTTTTAGTCCTCCATCCCAAAACTGCTTTTGTTCAAAAATTCCTTTTAAATCCTTCTATGCTGACTGGATAAATCAAACCTGACAATTAAAATAGTAAATTGTTCAGAACCTCAGAGTTTCCACCTGAGGATCTCCAAATACTTTTGGAACTTAAGTGCACTTAATCACTCCCATGCTTCTTGCAGAAATTAAAAAAAAAAAAAAAAGCATAATTTTTAATTCTCTTTTCACAGATGAAAAAACGAAGTCCTGGGAGCCCAAAATGGCCTGCTAGGAAGCTGCTTGCCCCAAAGACTGCTTATCCAGCAAATCAGAGACTGGGCTGGGAAGGAAAACCAGGAGTTTCAGCAACTCTCAGTCCTCTTGTTCTCACCACTTCATCAAACAACAGGCACAGCTATGCGATCATGCAGTTGTCAGTGTTTTCCCTCAAGGGGGCTGGACAGAAGATGCTGAAAGCATTTGATCCACATGGTATTAAACACTAGCACTGAATGTTATTGTTCAATGATGAAAATTCAGACATAAATAACTGGCTTGTTTCGAACAAGTAAAAGGATGTCTGTGTTTGCGAGGAACTCACAAGAGGGAGTAAAGAACCAGGGTGTTCCTTTTCTTTTATTATTACCCTCTTTATTTCTTTTGTAGCAGTGTCTGGAAATAAACCATCAGACAGAGGAGCTGCTCCCACTGCTGCTGCGGCAGATGGCAAGCAGGGCTCGAGACCGGGGCTCTGCTTCGGCGGGGCTGCGTGGGGAATTCTGCAGCGGGAAGAAACAAGGCGAAATGTGCAGGCTGCCGTCTGCATTCAGATAAAGCCCTGTCTGTTGCTAGCAGCACAAGTTGTTCTGAAAACAAGAGTCAATCATCTGTAGCCTTATTTCTGTACATTTCCTGCAGGGGTCTCATGAAATAAATGAGAATAAATGTAAGGGCGAGAGTTCCTATTAGGAGCAGCCTCGTCAGCATCACCCAGCCAAGCATTTACGTCATCAGCATGCTAATTTAATCAGACCTGAGCAGTGATGCTATAAATGGATTACCATCCCAGCTAGTGTGGTTACCGAGGTAACTCAGCCCTTTGTGCCACAGATACAATCGGCTTAATGATAATAAAAACCTCAGCACAAATGAAACAGAAGGAAAAGCCTGACAGGGCTGACGCATACACGACCCTTTCTCTCCTCTTCCCCCTCCCCTTCCCCAACCTCAGCCGCTTACTGCAATAAAATTAAGTGCTGCTGTGATCTGTATGCACAGCATTCCCATAGGGAGCACGCAAGGAAATAGAACCCGCGGAAATAATTAATATAGGCCAACAACTAATGCCGTCAGCACTACTTAGTCATTCCACCAACTCTGAATAGGAGAGGGGCACAGAGACAGAGACACCACAGGGGCAGACTCCAAAGAGCTGTGAAGGGCTTCAGAGAAGTAGTTGCACCCCTCATGCAGCATTAATTATACCAGTGGAGTGCTTGGGCCAAGAGCTGACTGTAACAGCGAGCTTAGCCCCTGCCCACCCCTGCCAGGAGGGGGGCACTTCTGCATCATCCCCTGCTCATCTGAAACTGGGGGTGACCTAAGAGCGTGCAGCTCAAAGGCCAGGGAGAAACTGAACTGCAGCGTTACCAGTCCAGAAGTGGAGGAGACATGGTCCTTTGTGGGGAGGGCTGAAATGGGGCTCTGGGCTTTCCTGTGTTCAGAACTAGCAGCCTGCTCAGCTCCCAGCTTAGCTTGGGAAAGGACATGCGCTGCAAAGCACTAGCCTTGATGGGCAAAAAGGCAGGGATATCCCTGCCTTAAGATGGGCAGCAGATCATACTCTTCGGCTCCTCCAGCTCTTCGCCCAACTGAGCGCAAAGCTCCCCGTGGATGTTGAATGCCACACGTTTTCCTACTCAGCTGCCAAAGACCAAATTTCCCACAGCTTTCGAGATTTTATTTTCTTTTCCTCCTACCCAAAAATCTCAGCAACTATGAGTTCAAACACCAACACCTAAGTGCCCAGCTGCCAGAGCAGCTCAGGCATTTCACCTGCCCTTACTGCAAGGCGCTCCTCACCTACCAGTGCTTCATCTGAAAGCACCAAACACTGCAGCCAGGGCAGGAATAGGAGTGTGTACCATAACCTTGGGTTCACCAGGCTCTTGGTGGGTATTGCTCCAGTCTAGGCAGGATCTTAAGGGATTAGCATGAGACCAATAAATGTTGATGGATTCACTAGGAGTGCAATGAATTTACTATCGCCTGTCACATAAACACATGCATCAATCTTGTTGCTTTGTAAATACCAAACCGCAGCTCTCACGGCCTTTGGAAAAAATCCACAGTGTCTTCCCAACATTTACAACTGGAAACGTACAGAAGTGGCTTTGCCTGTTTGCGTTGGTAGTGGAATTGCACGAGGGCAGATTATTCCCCCCATGGGAGACCATCTCAGCAAGTCAACCCAGCACTTTTTAACCGAGCAGAGGTACCCAAGTGTTTGGACCCAAAACAAGTTCTTCCAGAAGAGGAAGCCCTTTCTGAAGTGGCAGAACACCAGAAAAGCCAAAACAGCCTTTGCGCATCGTTGCACGTCCCTGCAATGAGCAATAATAGCAGATTTGTCTATAGAATAGACACATTCAGGCTCATCTCTTGGGAAATCTCACTAAATACTTTCTCACTCCTCCACCACACAGAAGAGCACCAGTCCTCCTGGGAAATTTATTACATACTTCTAGAGAAACAGTTAAATAGTTCCTTTAGGAGCCCTTTTAGATCAGATTACAGGAGTACACTTTTCCCTGGAAGGGAGAGAATCCTATGCAAATGACACCAGATTACTATGAAAAGTTACGCTCTTGGCTGGAAACATCTAACTGGCTGGAAGCTTAGGGTTGTGTGTCCTGATCTAACCATGCCCTCACAGCCGCCAGGCAGGTGAGCCAGGAACAACCCCAGGAACGGAGGTGGGGGGGATAAAAATCCTCAACTCAAAGGGCGGACGGCAGAACGCCAAAACGCGCAGCTCTGGAAGCGGCGCGACTGTTGATGTGAAAAGGAAGCCACCACCTTTGCTGCAATTTAAAAGTCATCGTGACAGCTTGAGAAATTGTAACATTTAGGTGACATAGCAACAGCTTGATCCAGCCCAACAATCGCAATTCACAGACGTGCTCTAAACACAGACCCTGCTTCCCTGGGTGCAAAGCAGCTGCTCGCTTGGGAAAGGCACGTATCGAAACGGCGGATGCACCATCAGAAATGCTCCTCCAGGATGGTCACTCGGCCAGTTATTCTGCACATACTGCATTTCCAAGACCGGACTGGGGCTCTCTCCATCCTTGCAGCACAGAAAGGATCTGAGCAAAGATTGATGGATGGAAAGAAAAGAGGAAGAATTGGCATCGACGTCAAATGTTCCATTCATTTCAATGGGAGCTACAGGTGTGCAGCACTTCAGAAAATGCCCTTAAATATCTTCACTGCCACAATCAACTGAAAATTGAATGACATGGGCTCCCTTTTTCCCCTTAGACCGTGCTTCTCCTGCCAGCCAGGTGGGCCCTGAGGTGGTTGCAGTGATGTGGGGCAATGCAGAACAGCCCCATCCAACTGCAGGTGTCCCAGACATTAAAAAGAGATTTAGGTGTTCATTAAAATTTACAGTATACCTCTAACCTCTCTACAGTTAGGTGCTTGTTCTCTTGGCCATGAAGTTGTATTAGGCATGCTGGGCCTAATAATGGCTCTTTTTCGGGGTTTTTGGGGTTTTTTCTTTAGCCTGCCCCATGTCTTGCTGATTCAATTCAGTGCTGTGGAGTGATGCCAGAGTAACAACTCCAGACACCAGTGTCTCCTTTGGCAGATGCAGAATAGCCAGTGCTGGCATTTCTTTCCCTGAGATTGTTTCTTCTAGGTCCCCACAGCACATCTGGGAGGGATTGCTCTGAGCCTCTCTGGAGATGACTTCTCAGCACAGTAGGATTTCTGGCCATTTGCAAGTGGGTCCTCATCTTGGGTGCCAGTTAAATCAATGACCAAAAAGGAAATATTGGAGAATTGGTTCATGAAAAAAAGAGTCACCATGCCAAATACATATTTCACCCCTTACAGCTGTAATGCTAAAGTGGTACTGTGCCTCTTCCTGCTGCCCAAAGGCCTTGTCATCCACAGGCAACATCCAAAGAATGATCTTGTTATTGTCATTATTAACATGATTTTTTCAGTGACCCACAAAGGTAGAGCAGCACAACTCACACTTGCCAACTGTCATCACTCCACATATAGTCTAATGCCTTCAAAAAACAAGTCTGCTCTCTGTAACCAAGCTTATTGCACCGTTCCAGGTTGTCTCAAAATCAACTAAATAAATAAAAAGTTGAAATATTTTTGCAGCTGTTTAGCTTCCTAAAGGCATATTATATACTTAAGAAACATTAAGACAGGGACCATCTTGCACAGAGAAACCAGTGGCTACAGAGCTCGCTGTCTTTCGAACATCTGCTCTGTTTTGCAAGTCCATTGGATTGCAAGGGAAGCCAGAAAATGAAACCTTCGGTAATGGCTCATTTCCAAGCCTTTATGGACAGATCAGTGGCAGGACACTGAATTATTCTTAGAAAGAAAGCAGGGCATCCTCAGCTGTTCTCTGCACAAAGGCGGTCAGTGACCGTGAGGCAGCTGGGGACTTGCAGGTCTCAGATGTGCCAAGGAGACCACGCGCTGCCCCTGCCTGAGCACACCTGAGGCTTCAGCTCCCTCGGGGAACGGGAACTGGTCAAAGGCAACCCCCTGATGACCTAGTATGGCCTCACCTTCTTAAGTAAACCTTACAGGGCGAAAGAGGCCTCAGGAGGTTGTTCAGTCCAGTCCTCTCCCTTAAGGTAGGGCTGACCCTGCCTAAACTGTCCTGACACATGTTTGGACAACCTGACCTATAGCCTCTCCAGTAAAAAACCTACCATTTTTCCAAGCCATCTTGTTCTGGGGCTACTTATCCCTCCTATAGTGATTTTACCCTATTGCCTAATCTAAATCTCTTCGGTTGGATTTTAAGTCCCAGGCATTGCCCTTTCCAAAGCTGAAGTGCAGAAACTTCCATTCCCCTGTTCTTTGCAGCTGGAAGCAGACAGACCCTGAACAATTAGGAGGCAAGAACACCCACAGGGAAGAGGTTATTTACATAAACCGGATCACAACGTGTGTGTGTTTATATATTTATCACTTATAAAAAAACACCGCAATCTCTTTTCTTTTTTAATTAAAACACCCAGTTTGCCCTGCTGCACAATTGCTAAGCAGATTTAAAATGGAGACTTCAGTAGCTATTTTATGGCTAATCAAATGAGTAAATATAATGATCTGCTCCAGTTCCCATTCTGATTACACAGTGTAGCTATTTCATTCCCTCAATAAGATCCTTGCACCCAAAAAGAATAGTTTAATGAGCTTAAGAGCAGAATGTTAGGCTCAATTTCGCTAAAGGGTAATAGAGTGGGAGTGTCTGTATAATTAGCTTTGTTGGGCACCCTCCCTCACTATACAATACTTTCTATACAGAGCTTTCACTGTCGCTACAGGTCCTCATGTTAAAGCAGCAAAATAATCCAGAGCACATTAGATTCATACTGGCTGCACAGAGGAGTTTTGGAAGACAGAAAAAGAGCTGGAGAAGTGCTAGTTATTTGGCCCAAAAGGGTTCAAGTTTTAATTTAGCTTTAGTAATAAAAGTACACATGTTTGTGTACATATCTTGTTAATCTCTAATGTATTGAACTCTTGGATGTTTCTGAAAGTTAAGATCCTCCAGACTACTGACACACTGATCAAATCATTTCAAACTTGAAATTGAATTAACGGAGCACAATCTATAATGTAAAACTTAGTTAACATTCGGGAGAGTTCGATGCTGAATTCTCTTATAGAAAATAAAAGTATTTGATATACTGATTTTTCAATGTAATTTTTGACATAAGCTGGCAAAACTATAATATTTTGTGCTTGCAGAAGAATTTTTAGCTGAAGATCTGAAAATCCTTTCTGAAGTCAGATAGTCAGATGGGATACGTGCTTATTACCATCTCTGCTTTACAGATGGGAAACGTAATGCAAGAGCAGTTCAAAATCTTACTGAAAATACAGGGGACATGTCCAGGATCTGGAAGGAAATCAAAACCAACAGTTTAGTTCCAAAATTCTCTGGCTACATCAGACCTCTCCCAAATCAGTCACCTTGTATCTCTCCTACCACTTTCGTATTTGAGAGCATCAAAGTGCCCTTGGACGCTGACTTTGGAAACCATCATGCAAAAACCTTGGCAAATAAGTCAAAATTTAGTCAAATTGCTTAATCCAGCAACAACTGCAAAAAAATTCTGAAAAAAACAGGGCACTAGGTAAGTTATTTTGAAAAGAAAGTCACAGAACAGAAACACAGGCTTCACTTCTAACAAACAAAATCCACCGTTAATCCATTGCTTCGGAGTAAGTTAATGGCAAATAAGAAAGGGAATAGCATGGGTCTGGGAGTCATTTCCATTGTTCGGCATTCAAACTCGTCAGTTTGCAGTTAGACAGCACTAACTGATCAGAAACAAACGGATACTGCACTTACATTTTTCAAATCTCTCTGAAACAACTAAGCACACCAGGAGCCTTCAGCCTTGAAAAGAGGCAGCTAGAACTCCAAGCGGTACAAACAGGAGGAATGATTGTTCTGCCTTTTCCAGTGCTGGAAAGAAGCAACATGAAACCACTCTAGTGGGAGGCAAATGGAGAACATAAAGAAGGTTGGTCTGCCCCACCTCCATGGGACTCCTTTGCCATGGGATGCTTTAAATTCCAGAGATTTACATGAGTTCATAACCAACTGCATGATCTGATGGAGGAAAAGTCCCTGACTATTATGGAAGACTTAATTTTTATCAAGCCAATCTCTGTGAACAGCAAATTCTTAGATAACGGGAAATATGCTGAGGCAGTACTGTTATAAATTTGCACTACTCTTGTCTTCTTCCTTTGGTATTTACTGGGAAGGACACTGAGCTGGATTGAGCATTCATCACAGGATGGACAATCTTAGGGTCTTAATTTCAGGCCCAGATACACTTGACAGAAAGATACTGAAAAGCCAAGGCTTAAATTTCAATTTCTGATCCAGGCAGGTTCTCTTTCTAGAAATCAGACTTGTGCTACTTCTGTCTTTAAAAAAGAAACAGCAGTAGGCCATGACTATAATGATAGGAGCAGGGACTAAACATACTTGATTGCGTGCACTCAAGATGTGACATCCCTCCAAGCTCAGTTGCAAGCTTCAAGGTCCTACAACATTACAAAAAACTTTTGTCTGAGTTAGGAAGCAGGATACTGATGCTTTTATCAAATGAGCCAAGCCAGAGCTGAAGCTGGTTCTTCATGACAGCCAGCATTTAAGATGCTCAAGAAAACTTGGCAGGTAAATAAGATATTACAAATTCCCCAGGGGATAGTCTTCAAACAGAATGAAATTGCAGTCTCTTCTGCATGTGAGAAGTCAAATTAATGGAGGGCCAGTCAACAACACATGATGGAGCTAGTGCTGGATGCACTGGTACGTCCACACGCAGTACATCTCCAAGGGAGGTGGCAGTTCTGAGCACAAAGCCTTACCGCCTCCCTTACACTGAACTGCACTCAGAAGTTCCCAGCTGGTGGGTAGAAGTTCCCAGCACCTGGGAAGCCAGTTCAAGCATCTTTGCAGAACAAGAGGATCTCCTTCATGTTTCCTTGAGCCGTGAGCTTACAGCTCCTCAGAGATGTATTAGCAGATTGAGGGACCTGGTTTAGATGTATAGGGCGTACTTAAACTGTTCAAGCAGAGAGCAGCTTGAAAATGGAGAACAGCACCTTGGTAAGTATTTCAGAGACAAACAGACACCTGCTCTGGTGCTGGCTGTGCCAGCTTAGCCACACAGAAAAGTGAAACAGCTGCACAGATTTGCAAGGTTGTGCTCAACATAAGCCTTGGAGAGAGACAACTTATCCCAATCCACCCATGCTGCAGTCACAGAAGAGTGGAGAGAAGAAAGCCCCAGAGGTCCAGATGCAAATACTACAGGGTCATAAATAGCACAACATTACCTACCCATCCTCACTGCACCAGGTACTGAACCCAAACACCTTACACCGAGCAGGCAGGCAAAGAAATGGTAACAGAAGGAGAAGTGCAGCCCAGAGACTCAGCCAAGGTTAGACAACAGCAGGCGAGAGGTCTGGGAGTCTCAGGGACACATCTACAACACAGGTCTGAGAACAACTCACCTCCTTCTCAGATTCAGGGTGGGAAATCACTTTCTTCACTTGAGAAGAAAGTCCAAGTTAGTGATAGATGCTTCAGACTGAGTATTTCTTTCCTTCCCCCTCTTTCAGTATAGCCTTTCTATCTTTAGTAAGCTTAGAGGAAACAATTAGAAAAGCTGACGCCAAACACTCCACCCTCACCTTTCTCAGGGCCAAAGCCCCAAACTCCTACTCAGCAAAGCTCTGACAGACATATCTGAGAGTCCTGCAGAGTGCAACAAGGAAAGCCCCTTCAGGGCTCAAGCTGCTGTTTTACAACAAGAGACATTTTTAGCCTCTAATTTTATCTCTCCCATCTTTCCCCATTGCTTGAAATTAAAATAAACATGGACCAGGGCCTAGGATTTTATCTGTCACATATTGCTATCATTAAACACACTTGAAACGAGTGGGTTTAGTTCAAATAAAACTGTCTCTTCCCTCTCCCTTTCTCAGCTCAACAAACATAAAATAGGAAACTGCACTCCAATACATTCAGAAGCAATACACGTTACATCATGAGTAGATGATCCATCTGGCAGGCTGACACGGTAATAAGTTTGCTTAATTGTCAGGTCAGGCATATTACAGACCCAGTCTGTCAGTCCTTTTATTACAGCTCTGTACTGGGGAATTTCAGCCTCCTTGTACTCCGTACGTACAGACACGGTATGGGAAGTGAAGGCATTCACATGGCCGCAGCGCACATGCATGGACACAGATATGAAGTGTCAGTCAGAACAGGGAGATCAAATTAAGCAGTGAAATGCTGAAGTCAAATAGCTCTTAGCAGCTGTATATGTTCCAGTCTGGAATAATCACCCAAAGAAAGCAATGAGATATTTACATTTAATTTATTTGAAACTGGGCTGGGGAAAGCACTGATTAGAGGGGATAATCCAGCACTGGCTCATAAGCAAAAAAGCCAGAGATCCTCAGATGGTCCCTCCATTTATACTGGTAAGTGACGAGCCTATCATTTTGCTTTTGGCTCCATGCAGTTCCTATCATGCAGACCGTCTCCTGAGATTGTCCGTATGTCCTCCTGAGAAATCACTGAGTACACTCAGCAAATGCTCCAATATGTCAAATGGTTGGTTTGCCTTTAAAAAGTCCATGAAACAAAAACTCCCTTTTTCTTCTTCGCCTTTGTACCTTACCTCATCTCCTTCGTTTAATTAATGAGCTCAATTCTTAAATTATTTTATTTACAGGAAGACTTCAAGGTTCTCTAAAATACAATTTGTAGGAACGACGCCAAATACAAATTGTATTCTCTAGACCTGCATGCATTTGTGATTTTACATGAGCACGCACACATATGGTCAATATAGAAACAGCAGGTGTTCTCTAAAGTTTTATTGCCATTAGTTAGAAATGACCACATTACTCAACAGTGTCAAAGCCAAGTCTTGTCAAAGGCAAGTATTGCCAAAAAGCTAAAAAGCCTGATGATTTCCAGCGCTACACAGCACTGCTTCAAGGTGCTGGCTCTTCCAGATACCTCCAAAACCTAACAGTGATCTACACCTACCCAAAAGAAGCACTTAATGATTGCATCCCCTGCTTGGCATCCCCACAACTTTTTGTATGGAGAGTGCTGTCTTGAGCACAGTAGCAGCTCTCTGTCACTGGGGCCTCATAAAACACCGTGACCTTCATGACCACCCTGTTCCACAGACAGTTCCCCTGTCTTGCACTTTGGACACCAGCTGCTGATGCAGACTCTGGTCAAAATGTTTCCAAAAGATGATTAAATAGAGTTCAATACAATATTTGTACTATCTCCCTGCTGAACTACACAGTGCTCAAAAAATCCCAGCTGAACAACAGCGGCTTATCCATCACTTATTAAGACTACAAAATGGTCCTAACTGCACAGATATCTCAAGTAACACACAGTTGGTCTTCCTGCAAACCAGCACAGTAATCAACCCTGACACCTTCTCTTCCCCTCCTGATAATCACAGCTTGAAAGTGCCTGTGCATCCCAGCTTTCTGCCAGATGGAAACAACCGTGCCTCCCATCTTTCTTGAATTCTCCTTGGATCATGAGTTAACGGTTTTGGAAGAGGGAATCAAAATTGCCTGAGCCCCTAGGACGACTGGAGCGATTGCTGGTATACAAGATGGCAATTCTTCATGGCGCTCAGCTTCTTGGGACAGCAATGGGCTCTCATCAACTTCTTACAAATTGCTCCAGAGGGGGTAACACACCCAAGTCTCTCAACAACCCAAAGATAAACAACAGTGCTACTTATGACAAGATAGCAAGATCTCTGACCTGGGTTATGCTAACAGCCAGATGAGATGATTGCAGCCATCCTATCTGTCTGTACCTATATAACACCATAAACCTGTGCAACCTGCCCTTGCTCTCGCTGTGCTTATGCACATGAAACTACTTCTCCCCGAGCAAAGAATTCACTGTAAGGCTTTGAATATTTTGCTTGGGATGGGAGGAATCGGTCTCATACTGGAAACATTGGCAGAAATATTTATAACAACTGCATCAAAATCTCATTTTTCTGGCTAGGTCCATTTTTTGTTGTTGGTTTCTGGCTTTTTGTTGTTGTTTTTAGATCTGTGGGAGAAGATGGTAACACTCATTGCACCAATGCATTATTGATTTCCCATAGAAGCAGCAGTTAGTTAGAGCACTCCCTTTCAGCTGTGAAGCAGCAGGTTAGGTTTATCTTTCTGTAATATTTTTTTTCCATTTCATCCCCTTTTACATACTCATAAAAGTTTCTTATTCACTATTGAAACACCATATGGTGATAATATATGCTAACACAGGCACAGTGACACAGTTCACAAGCCTGCTATTGAGCAAAAGTTGACAACATAAGGCTGAGAAAATTGTAAGTGCTTCCAAGCCACAATATGTACGTCACCTAATTGCATTTCACTGTGATGCAAAGGAGTCTCAGTCAAGGAAGGAACTTCCTTACAATGAAAGTGTAACAGCCTGGAGTAATTTACAGTTATTTGAAGAGCTATGGCAAGGATCTATCAATTCATAGCTTTCAGATACAGGCTGGGTGTGGGTTGGACTTTTTTTAGCCTAGGCAGCTTTAATATACAGAAAGAGACAATGCGTCTCAGCACCGCAGTCATCTCTCAAAAGGTTCCAGACAGGAAGGCAAAAGGCAATCAATAAGAGAAAATATAGACACAGCCCCTTAAACCGTCCACAGATGCATCTGCCTCTTACTTTAATGGTTAACGGTTTTGAATCGGGAACATCTTGCAACAATCCTGAGATATGTTCAGGCTATAAATGTATCATGTTTATTTATGCACTGGTAGCAGGGTCTAATGTAGAAACTGCATGGCCAGCTCTCACTTTTCTGTAGGGCTCTAGAGTCTTCCAGGCAGCCCTGAAATGAGTCTGGGAGCAGATGTGCTCCACCTTTAGGCTGCCCAGCGAGGGCTCTAGGGAGAGATCCTCTCTCCCCAGTAGGGTAGATCCTTGTCAAAACAGACCACGAAAGACAGGACAGACCAGCAAATGACAACACTGCCCCAGAACGTCACTGGTGTGTGTCCAAAGCCCTGTTTTACAACGAGCTGCACAGTGTCTCTGTGCCTCAGCTCTCCGTTTGCAGAACAGAGAAGAATCAAACCTCCCCTCCCTTAGAGCATTACAAGGATAAATGCGTGAAAAGCTGCAAGCGCTCATGCAAACAGGCACCAGTGAGGAACCACGACAAACTTGTGAAGGCCATACTTTAAATGCTTAGGGTTCCCTAGCGTGGTTTAGCCTTCACCTTTCAAATGTATTTAGAAACTGCAACTGCAGAAGTCAGCTTTCCTCCTCTTTTAAAGAGCACAACTCAACAGTAACTCATGTCAGCAGGATCTACGCCTGCCCTTCAACAGCCTCTGGATAGATTCGAGGCAATTCGAAGGCATATCAAGGCAGTGATCTCCTTGCTGTGAGTGTAATGTATAAATCACAAAGTCATCATTCCCACTTTGGTGGGAATAGCCTGGGGAGGACGTCCAGCGCAGGTCACAGTGGGAGCAAAGTCCCAAGCGACGCATTGCCATGCCGGTGTTTCTCTAAGTTGCTGTGCTGTTCCCTTGGCTCTGAACTATTTCCCTTTCCCTAACAGGGAGGGAAACACAGCTGGTTCCTCGTGTGTGCAGAAGAGAAATAATCAACACAAAAGGAACAGAAACCATCAGGAGCAGAGCAAAGGAAGCCTAATTTCCTATGGACTCATGTCTTGCGTCTTGAGCAGACTCTGACCCTTCCTGTTCTCCTCCATTACCTCTCCTGACTGCCCCTCCTGCTTCCCTTCTCCCCCCAGTATTAGCCTTGGCATTTATCTGTGTACAGCAGTGAAACAATCTGTGTTTCAGGTCAGGGATCCTGGTTACAGCACAGTCTGGAAGAGCAAAAGTTCAGGTTGCCTGCGAGACACACAGCGGGCCTGGAGCTCGCTGTGCACGTGTCGGATGGACCAGCCCACGGTCCACAGCGAGGACAGGCAGCACCACGCTGTGGCTCCCGACACACGGGTCGCTCCTCCCCACTAAATTTTGCATACATATACCCCTCTCTTAGACTGACTTAAAAGCAGCTGCTGGATTGGGGAGTGGCCAACTACCGGACACCGATGGGTGCTCGGTGGGAAGAATTAATCAACTAACCACACTTTCATTTCAAAATGCACTAGCTTCTTCCCACAGAAGAAATGTAAGGGCTTTTTATTACCCCTGCTTGGTTCACACACTCCAAGGCAGACACGGATGCATTTCCCAATACCTGAAACCTCTCTAAATCCTCTTGACAGGGGACGTTCTCACATACTCTGCCCATCCATTCAAATGCACTACGAGAGGAGGATGAATCCGCGTCAGGATGCCCATGGTCTGGCCTCAGCTCCTCTGGTGACCCATGCACAAACCAAGTCATCTAATCTCCCAGTGCCTTGGTTCCTTCCTCGCCCGTGAAATAGCAAGCGAACTTCTATATTTCACAGGGCTGCTGTTGTGGTGGTAAATCTAATGCCACTGAAGCACTCGGATGCGTCGACCTGTTCAAGGATGCAAGGAGACTCTGCATCCCAACAAAATGCAGGTCTCTGCCCCGGAGGCGGCTGCTCTTTGCTGGCTGGACACACCGACAGCTTGTGAAGTGCGCCAGGTCTCTTTGAGATGAGTGCCAAACCACGGCAAGTGCCAAAAACCGAGGATGAGGAAATGATAACAGGTTTCCTGAGATGATGGTAGACAGCAGCTTGGACCCATTGCAGAGAAAAAGATAGAAAACAAAACATAACAATAGACAGACAGCTTTAGAGAACAATAGGTAGAACAGCTTTAGAGAGTAAGAGCCCCACTCTCACCCACTCACAACAAAATAATCACAAATGGAGAACGCAAAAAAAGACCAAATTATGAGGTACTATTTGCTTTTTATCACTGTTCCCAAAGTAAATGTTTATCTTTATCCACATACAAGTCAGAGATGCCTGCACAGATTTTAAAGTCCAATATATCCAACACTAGTCGTCATCTAAAGCCGTAGGCAAGCACGTAGGCAGAAAACCCAAATGGATGCAAAAAAGAGAAATGGAAAAGGGGAAAAGTAAACCTTACTGAGATTTCTGTGAAGTTGATTATATATCAGAAAAAAGAAACAGCAGGAGTAGTGCTGCTTTATTTTAACTCTGATGATAGTACAAGAGGAAGAAATAATACCCTGCAAAGGTCACTCTTATCCTGTTCATCTGTGACAAGCTGATAATCTGGGATCTCGGAAAACTTTCTTTAAAAATCTTCACGGACGTGCTCTTATCAAAAGGATTAAGGTTTAATACATACCAGCAGATGCAACCGGTTCAAGCATCTGCTAATCAGAGCAGCGTCAGTTTGCCGCACAAGCCAGCTGAAGCTGATGAGCGCAGGAAGGTTTCTCCTTCTTGTAGAGAAAAGCCAAATTCAAACATACATGAAATCATTTGTTGGCTACGTCTTTCAACCCACACGTACGCAGCTGAACATCCCTGCCCTGTGCACGCTCCTCTGCCTGCATGCGTGTAAGGGACAGCGTGACAGACGTGCCCTGCTCGCAGCCAGCACGCCCGCAGCGGTGCTCCTAGAAAGCTTCAACCTTGGGACCATCTCAAACACCACCCACGCATGGTGGGAACATCACTCTGCCTTTGGAGAGAGGAACTGCAGGAAGAAGAGTTTCCTGGACTTAGAGTCTTTGCTTCTTGAGTGCTGGGAGGAACCCACTGAAACTGCTCCAGATGGGATGCTTCCTTTTCTACTTTAAGTAATCCACTCGGATTTTCCAAACAAAAAGCCAGCGCGCTGCAGCCAGAAGCAGGAGCGCAGCTCTCAGAGGTGACTCCATCTTTAAAACAGCCCGGGCAATCCCTGATGTCTGTGGCTATGGCAAAAGTGTCAACAGTCTGCCGAGAACAGCCCTCACCAGCAGTCCTCCAGTGAGTCTGCACAAGCCCTCTGGTGCTCCTACAAGCATCGGAGCTCACCAGCTCAGCGCTAGCCTGGGTACACCTCTACCAGACACAGCTGTCCCTCTGTGTCCACACGAGCCATCCAAGTCGGTGGGGAAATGGCAGGAACTCACGGCCTTCATGAGAAGTGTTGTGTAGCACATGTAGCTCTCGAGTAGCTGGATGGTCCTACTAAAAGGTCATCAACACTTTAGGAGAGACGGGGGATGCTTCTCATTCTCAGTAGATGGGCTTATTCCCAATGAGCCTTTCTGTCCCACAACCCCATAGATTAAAAAGCCCACAAAACCCAAAAATGTACCGACCTCCAGTGAACAGAGAGTCCCCTGCCACTGGGAAAGCACTGCCTGGCTACCATGCTGTGCTGCTGGACTCAGAAGCCTCTTTGGCAAAGCTGCATAGATGCACACAGATTAGAGGCGCTCAGACCAGCAGAAAGAGGCCTGGGCACTTCTATTTACCTCAGATATCATATCTGAAGACAGCAGAAGCTAAGCCATCGATTTCAGCCCAAACTGCATTGAAAAAGACTCAGCACCATTCCTGTTACCTGAAACAAGTAACAGCCAAATCCCACTTAGTCCTGTAACTGAGGAACCACAAACTCTCTGTCAGAGAGACAGGAAGGGGGAATTAATTCTGAACCCACCAAACTCATCTCAACCTGCTATACCCCTAAATTTTCTTTCTTAAAAGAAAGAAGAACATTCCTGACAACAAGTGGGATGCTAGCAAATACTCCATGGACTGCACTTGCAAAACCCTTTTGGTGCGTACCAACCTAAGAAGCCAGCCTCAGGCAAGTAACAGGAACGAGGGAACCAGACTCCAAGCCTGGACTAGCAGATTTGCACAAACTGTTCTGAATACAGATTCAGCGATCTGTTTTCCACAGAGCCTGTATGTCAATCCCACAGTCCAAACCAAGAGCAATCATAAGGCTCTTTTTCGATGCTGGGGGAATGTGCTGCTCTCTGCTGAGTAGGAGGCTTTATTCATGGTTGGAGATACAGCTCTATGTAAACAAAGATAAAACACCCGAACTCTTAGCTGTGCATTCCTGACGTAGCTATAAGGAGGGGCACTAAAATTAGAAATGCACATGGAATAGTGCTCCTAGGCATCTTCAGCACTCAACATGTCGCCTTGTTTCGTGGCTTGCCATCCTACAGCCGAAACTGTTCAATCCTGTCCCACCACGCTGCAAGAAAATATGCCCATTGCCTTTTCACTGCTTTTGTTATCCCCAACTGGTTGTCAAAAGAAGTGATGGAATAAAAACCAATGCTGTCAAACATTTTAATCCCTTTCGAATTCCAGTCATTAGAAGACATTATTTCCCACTGTTTTGAGCTTAATGAAAATGTATCACTGATTTTTTAAATTTAATTTACTTTTTTTATTGTTCTGCAGCTCACATTGAGAATGAGCTGCTTTTCCTTCAAAGTATTACCCACTTAGGCTGACGTGTTGGATGGTGGCAGATGTCTAGTACTGGGGGCAATGATACAGAGGCAGAGACATAGACATGAATCCTTAGACACCTCGCCTCACTCTGTCTTCGTTTTCCCCATCTGTTAGATGAAAAAAATAATTTCTTTCTCTCTTCCATTATTTGTACAACCACATCACCTAAAGCCTTCAGCCCAGACCAAGGTTTCATTTTGCTAGACGCCATGTACATGGGTAGTAAAGAGGCAAATCACATTGAAGAGGTTGCCAAGCTACAAGGATGGAAGAGATTTTGAGAGGGAGCAGAGTAGAAATGTTACGTTCAAAGTCATTTAGCACAGTGGTGGTAGCTGGAAATGAAACGAGTCTCCAGAGCATCAGACCAGTCCCCTTTGGTTCGAGCTGCTTCTGACAGCTGTACACAAGTAGGTTTGATCTTGACCATCAAAGCATGGCGCTATTTCGCTATCTGAATAGTCCACAAATTTTGGCCACTCAGTATTTCCTTTTATAAAAAGGCTGATTACCTTTGGACAAGGTACATCTTACTACCTGGTACACCGCCCACAAAGTCCTATTTTGCCCAACAGACAATCTACTGGAAATTCAGGATAAAACTCAAGAGTTTCAGAAGGTAGGTGTCCAATTCCAGACAAAGCAATCAACATTCAATACATAATTCACAGCAGGGACAAAAAATCCTGAGCTTTCATATGCTGCTATTTCCAGTATTTCATTTTCACAGCCTCTGCTGGAAGCCCTCGCTCCAGAGTCCCAAAGCTTTCTTGTTTTTTTAAAAAATGCAAATATTTATTTTATGAGCTGAAATTTGGCATGTTGTTTTGGGGAGGGGGGGTTTGTGTGGTTTGGTTGGGGTTTTTTTGCTTAAGACCTTGTTGCAGTCATCTCAAGCAAGGATTTAAGCAGAACAGGTAAAAACTGGGGAAAACACCCTTTAATATAGGAGCGAGATGGCCACAGCATTCACCAGGCCCCCTAATTGGAGTTCACCCAATTTAGGAATAGCCTCTGCTCCCACCCATGGAAGTTATGCAGCTAAATGCCTTGTCTGTACAACCTCCTTCTATCACTGAAAGGCACAGTGGGTTCTCTGCCTCTTGAATTTTCCAATGGATTGCTGCATTTTAAAAGGTGTGATATGTAAACAGAAAACACATCACAGCTACACAAGAGGAGCTCTGTTCTTTACTCATCACACTAGCATTTCTAAACTTAACCAAGCAGGAGGAAAATATTAATTAGGTTTTTTCATAATGCATCTGCAGTTCTTCAAACAATACCTAAGGCAGGCTCACCTATTAACATGCCATTGCAGTTATTGTAATTTTCGGATTATGTCAGTCTCGTTCTCCATTTCAATTCACTGCACCAAGAAGGCTGGAACTGGCCGTGCTGGTGAAGGTCACTCAGAAACCTCTCAAGCTCAGGTTATGTTGGGTCCCTTCTAAAACTCCAGTTCCAGCTGAATTATTGAAATACAGTCTCCCCTCCACCACTTCACGTGACAGAAAGCATCCTTAGACGTTGCTGTGTTGCAGCTGAAGATGATTTAGTCTTGTAACTTTCTGCTCTTTGTGATACGTGCAATTTTGAATGAAAAACCCCTGCTTCCATGCCTCAGGCAGAGAGACTTCCACTTCTAACTCATGGGCTCAGCCCGGGGCTGAGGTGACCGTGATCGAAAGCTGCTTCTCACCCGCATGTTGCTGATGGCCGATGTGAAGTAAACTATCAGTGCCTAGAAAACCTCTGCTGCAGCAGACTCTCGACAGCTGCCTCAAGACAGGCACAAACTAACCAGAAACGAAGCCTGAGAGAATCTTTCACTTTGAGATTCAGCAGCATCAGGGTTGACTCACACTGGGGTAATTAGACTCACATGAGGACCTATTCTCACCAAACCCGCTGCTATGGGGAGGAAAGATCTTTTCTCGTCCATAAAGGACCTACATTGAGAAACTGCTTTTCAAACTTATGTCAGAAGAGACAGCAACACAGCTCTGCAGGACAACAGCATCCTACTATGCCTGCCCAAGACATGGGAAGCAGCCAGCAGGACCTGGGTGTGTTTCCAGCTCAGCTACCATGAATTAGGCAGCACCACTGGGTACAAGGAGGGTGCTGCCAGCCACAGGCGTAAAAAAAGTCTCTCGCTGCCCTCTATTAGCAGTGGCCAATTTTAGCTCATGGCAATGTCCTTGTCACCTGCCCAGTGCACAACAAAAGTGTTGTCAGCGTGATGCCCTGGTAAACGACACAGGGACGGTGCAGAGAATCATACTCATCCATGTCCTCAACAGCAGGCTGCTGGCCAAGGGGAATTGTCCGGAGCTGACATTCGCCCACCCATTCTGAGAAGTACTATGGACCTTCCAAACCTACTGCAGAAGGTACAAATCCCGCTGCTTCAGAGGCACCTCCTGGGACAGTGTGTCTCACTGCAATCCTCAAGTCGTACCAGGGATCTGAAGAGCTTCGCTCTGTGTGAATTTATGCCAACGGGTAGGGCATGTTAAATAAACTGCTTGTCGTTATCCCGCTATCGCTCCTACTCCAGTGAGAGAGGACTATTTTACAGTTTAGTTTATGTTGCTTTAAAACTATTTTGAAGATAAAATAAAAAAGAAACCTAACAATAAAATTTCTTTTATTCCAGGAGTATCCCCAAGGGCAAGGTATACCTGTAAAATTATTATAATGCTTTAACCGCATAAGCACAACTGGAAATGTCTTCTCTGAAAACAAGTCGTAACTCTATTTTCCTATCTGCAGCCATTATCCTGATAAATTTGGGAAGGTCAGCTAAGGTGTAATCCAATAAATGTGCTGATGTTCTGAGTAAGTACCTCACAATGTGCAGCCTAATCTATTATCCTACCATAAGACCATCAAATGACTCACCAGTTTTAATACTTAGTACAGATCAAACAAAGGAAAATATCAAAGCTTTACATTCTAGTTCCACCTTTCAAGGACTTGTTTGAGTACTCTTTAATTACAGCAGACGATACATTCAACTCCGGCTTTTCTTTCTCTAAAAGCTATAGTTAGAAGTTCCTGTAGCTGTACTTTTCAGGGGACTGCATTACATTAACCAATAAATCCTGAAAAGTCTGATAAACTGAACAAAGAACGTTGGGATTTGGTCCCAGAGATGAAATTCAGCTGCTTCTGCCCACTGGGTCGCACACAGTTATCGTAACGCACCAGCGAGCAGCACCACCCCGCTGCTCCTGGATACGGGGGACAAGTCTTCAGAGCCTCCACCTGAACTGTGGGCAAAAAGCCATGGCCCACACCAGTCTGTTCAGGGAATGCCAGATCCCACAGGAAGAAGTATCAGGAGGCAGTCAGCAGTACTGTCAGCAAACTGCAAGTGCTCAGCAAACTGGTTACAGAAGTTCCGTGTCTCTACGAAGATGCTGGAGCTGACCGCAGGCACTGCCAAGGAAAACAGCGAGTGCAAATCTCTTCTAGTTAACTCTCAGGGCGTTCTGATGCTATAAAGCATTTCCAAGTCACAGTGTGCATTCGTATGCGTTCGGCTCACGCAGACAAAATGAACGCAGGTGATTCGACACAGTGCCTGAGCACTGTCACCGTTAAAACTCGTCTCATTTATGGCAACAACAAAACCCCACTGGGAAAAGGACCAAACTGTATCTGGTTTACGTTGTTGCTCTTTTTGACTGACTGACCCAAAAATCAGATTGTTTTTCCAGGAACTCCGTAAGTTTATGCAACAACTGCGTACATGCTGCTAGAATGAAAGAAGAGTTTACTGGGAGGTCCCTGCAGAAGGGACGGAAGCCACACAGGCCACCACGCCAGAGCCTCTGTGGGCAGATGGACACTTTCAAAAGCCTGCCGATCTGATTTAATTCTGCTTTTGCTAAGTTCACACGCTTAAACAGGAGCAAATCTAAACGAACTCTAATTGCCACTTTAGATCTGCTCCAAAGGTCTTCTCAATTACTTTAAACAAATGCAACAACGAAAAGAACCAAAAAAGCCCCAAGCTAAAGAGATGGCCCATATGGATAATGGCTGTGCACCTCATCACTCAACTTTCCCCTTGCTTCTTTTGACTTCTGGGGTTTTATTTAGGGCTGACATTGGTAAAACAAACAGAACATATATATATAGCTGTACACAGGCCTACAGACCCATATACATATAGGAACTGAGACCAATCATGAGACTTGGAAGTGAAGGCACTGCACAACTGGGCACAGACACATCTGGGATGATTTTAGAGATCTCAAGAATTGCCCTTTTTAAAGCACCGCTTCGTCGCCGCTTCCTCTGATAAATAGATGACATCTTACCAGAACTTAAATAGCTCCACTCAAGCACTACCTAGATGAGTGACAAAAATTAGCTGAGCTGCTGTCACCCCTGCAGTCCTCGTCTAGACACAGCAGAGTAAGTGCAAATTCCAGTCTGCCTCGCTGGGCTACAGCCACCCTGACAGCTGAGCTACGATCCAAGCCACTTCGTCGCCACTGATTAGACGACAAAAACAAAAGAAAACAACTTGAGACATGGATATCTGGATTATTCTGGCAGCGTGTCAGATAAAAGTTAACAAAACAGAAAAACAACAACAAAATACAAGCGTGAGCGTACTTGAGGAGTGAGCAGGTTTTAATTCACAAGCTACTGTTAGCGGAAAGTGGAGGCGAATGAAACGCCATTTTTTGCAAGTATTTTTCTAACAATCTCTGTGGCAAGCTAACAGTCGGGATCGAGGCCCTTTGCTCAGAGATACGGCAGCTTTTGAGCCGGTGTCCCCTTCAGAGCGGCTGCGCCCTTCTCCCCATTGACAGCCACATCTGGATGCTATCAGGAGGAACTGGCACGCCTCCTCGCAACAAATACCAAGCGGTTAGCAAATTGACTCCAGCAGGCGATGCTGGCCACTTTCCCACTGTTTATGCAATGTGCCACTAACCTGTTGAGTCCGAGGTTTGTACGGAGAGCTGCTCTCTAGGTCGGCCAGGATGCTGGTCAGAGAGTCAATTTCTGCATCTAAACTGGACCGCCTCTCCTCAAGCGTCTTGCCACCAGGATTCACCTTAAAGAAGAAAGAACAGTTCCAGTTATTCAAACCACTTGGCCTGGCACAGGGTTTCTTACTGTCCTCATAGAGCTGCTACCATGCCCAGCAATAACTCTTGGGTTGCAGGGACAAACATGCTGAAATGCTATAGCTCTCTCCCAGAATCAGCAGCAAGCCTCCATCTCACAAGGA
The DNA here is from genome assembly GCA_013399095.1 of Psophia crepitans. NCBI lineage: Eukaryota > Metazoa > Chordata > Aves > Gruiformes > Psophiidae > Psophia > Psophia crepitans. Next base: position 708,136 of record VWZZ01000416.1, read on the forward strand.
TTTAGGCTGCTTTGGGTTTTTTCTTCATGTATTCCCCACAATGGTCCCATTGCGTTCAATTGACTTGGAGGATTATGCAACTTGGTGTGCAATCTGCTGCCGAGGTGAAGAGGCAGGACAATCCCCACTCCTGCAGATGGAGAAGATGTATTTAGAAGGATGCTTGGCTGGGCAGCCAGAGCTGGGGATGGGCTTGGAGCACCTGCATCCTGAGAGCATCTCTACTGCCATGTCCCCATTCCAGGCAAAGAACAGAGTAGAGCTAGTGGCCACAGACCAGTCACCTGCACCTATTACTATTTTAAATCAATTTCTGGTAGCTGTACCTGTCTGATTCAACACTTCTTCACAATTTCCATCTGAAAAATGAGCTCCTTCAAGGAGGAGTGAAAAAGTTCAATTCATTTCTAGCAGATTCAAGGTGAAGGGCATGATTTGCACTAAGCGGTCACAAAATAACATAAATAAAGTCCTTGTGAAAAGGGCTATTACGCTGGAAAGCCTATGCCCAGAGCAAATACCAACCTACAGCCAGGACCCGTTCTGATTCAATACATCTTGCTTTCTCTCTGCTTTCAAAACAGCCCAGCCCTACTTGTACCCAGGCTGGTAGGGACACTCACTCAGAAGGGAAGAGACGTGAATTTTCACCACCACCACTCGCCGCCAAAAGTAAAAGGTCTCTGCAACACAAGAGCAATCCCCAAGCCACTGTTCAAGGGCTGCACTGCACTGCAATCCCTGCTAGGATAAGTACTTTCAAAGAGGACTCATTCACAGGCTTTGTTTTTGAAAAATCAACCTAGTCCAAAACCACTGGGAAGGACCTCTGTGCTGTACAGTCCAACCCGACAGCGGTACCTCCCAGCAGTGCACAAAGGCGGGTACAAGCTAGAAAACATCTTTCTCCTCAATGTTTTCAGTGCTTTGGAAATGAGGCAGCTCCGTCAGGAATGGAAAGTTCAAGAAAACCAGCTAAGGATCCCTATTGACGTAGGCGCCAGGAGCTAGCCCCACTGAGCCAGCCCACGTTTAGGGTATGCGCAGAAACCGAAGTTCTTGAGTCAAGTGAAATATTACACAATGAAAGTCTTCTTTCAACCTGAGTCACAGTCAATATTTTTCTTTGTCCTTCTATGTCTGACTTATCTGCAAATCCCCCAGACAGAGTCTCTCCGTGTACGTGCAACTACAGAGCTCAGTGCAGAAGAGCTCATTCACAGCTTGACTACTACAATAATAAAAATACTAAAGAATTACCTAACAGCGCACCTAATTCCAACTGTAAAGCCTGTTCAGACCATACCAGCACCTCCCCACTGACAATCCAGCTCTGTTTGCCTTCACTCTCACCAAGTTACTTCGATTTTCCAAGCCAAAAATTCGCCTTTCCCTTTGGCTCACTGGCTGTTCCAGATAGTTTTTATTTAAATTTCATTTCAGGAGCATTCAATCATTACCTGTTTTACAGAACTCCCCAGTCATCAATCCGACACATAAATGGCAAGTTGGTCAAAGAGAGACAGACTATGCAAAGCAGGCAGGCTCTGATCTGCCAAGCTTATACGTGCTGAGGCATTCATTAGTTCCTAATGATTATTAAATCTTACTGGATTACAATAAATTTGGCTTGACTAACAAGAAAATGGAAGCTCCAGTGTGCTCTGTGCAAGAACACATCATTTAAAAGGCTAAGAGTCAGGTTAGAAACTACTTACAAACTCAGTTCTTCTTGCCTGTTTTTATTACAGAGCCAAAGTTTTTCGATCCAAACTATTGTGCAAAAAAAGAAATATTTTTCACAGAAATTACCCCAGACCATTACTCCTGGCAAGCTGTAGGCACCTGGATTTTAAAATCTGCAAAAGTACAATTTCCTTTCCATTATTTTCCTTTCCACTATATTTCCTAGCCACTTTGTGGCTCTTGTTTGGTTTTTCTTCATCCTCCAGTTGTTGGCCTATACCTACAGAGCAGCCACAGACACAAAAATTGTGATTGCTTCATTGCAGAGAATTTTAAGCTAAGCAGTCAAAAACCAGCCTGGAAAGTGGGGGCAATGCAAAGGGCACCCAAGTCTCTAACATTTGAGGTGATAAATCAAGACAATGGCAGACCAAGGAATAAAACTGGAGTCCACACATGGCCTGTTTGGTACCCTGACTCTGGAGAGGAGGGATGGTGGCAGATGAGAAGATTGGCTGATTTAATTTCTGCTTCTTAGCATTTCTGGGCCATATTATTCCCAGGTTCTCATTCCCCAGAACAATTACGCAATAGCTGACTAACAAACACTGCAGAACAAGTTGTAAGGTTGTAAAAGTTAAATGTCCTTAGGAAACCTAGAAAAATAAAATAAAATAGCACGGAAACATCTCTATTGATTCTGGGCTCTGTAAAAGATTTACTTATTCAATTAAAACATAATCAACATAGATTAAGAGTACAATTCTACAAATGCTGGAGCACAATGCAGTACGGCACTGCCAACAAATAACGCTACTGATGGGTGCAAGGGCCTATTGGGACAGGACTGGACTTAAAGTACTCTTAAGAAATGGTAATCCTCGCAAAGACAGGTTTCTGCTTGCTCTCTCTTCCCCATCTCCACGAATTTTGCATTTTTCTCCCTACAGCAATCCAGACTCAACCAAGGGATTTGCTGCATGTGGGAACAGGAGAAGAATTTGCAACACTGACTTTAGCAAGATAGGGTTAAGTTATTTCTCTTCTCATGCTCTTTGTCATGACGTTGCTATAAAAGTTTTATGATATTGCTCTGGAACAAAACCCAAGCACCAGGTCCCAAGGCACAACAGGTTCACACAGACGCAGCTCTGCTCTGAGGAACCCAGACTGGTTAAGCCCACGACCTCGCAGATACAAACACCGGAACCAGAAAGAACTGCTAATTCTATTTCGGTCTGGATCTATGACGTTGTTGCAGACATATCGCTTGCACACCCTCCCTTTCAGCCAACAGAATATGGAAAAATGGGTTTAAAAAGAAAAAGGATGCTATCTTTGGCCCAGCCAACGTGAGTTCGACAAAAAGCAAACACAAGCCAACCCAGTCCAACAAATTACTCATGCCAGAGACTATCCACTCACGTGAACTTCTGCAACGCCTACACTCCTATCCCCTGGCTCAGTCCCTGCTGCGAGGCAAGAGAGAGAGAGAAACAGCAGAGAACTTCACTGCGTAGCTTGTCTGTCCGCCCCTGAATTCCTGGTGTGCAGCTCAAAGCAGCTGTGATGGCAATCCACTCCTGAGTCCCATCAACCCACTCTGTTCTGATAAAAACTGGCTTTAATTTTGCTAGTCCTATCACCCAACACCAGTTAATGCCACAGGTCCCCCCACAGCACCCCAAGGGACATTCATTACTGAACATGCAGTGCAGAGAGCAACCCAGGGCCTCACTGTGCTAAAAAGGCCGTAAGACTATTCAGCAAGCTAGAAAACATGCAAAGCACAATGATTTCCCCAGATGCCACCTTTCCCTACAAACCTAGGTCACCTGCTCTTACTACATTTTGCAGATTACAGCAGAGAAAACAGAACGTTTCTCGTTTGTCCAAACCAGCTCCTTGTAATGGGCTCAAAGAGAAGAATCTGGCTCCCAGATGTCCTTTCCAGCTCCTGCTCCAAATTCCTGTCCCTACCCAGACCCAGCCGTCTCTTTCATTCTCTGTTTTCCTCTCTCTCCGTGCCCGGTTTGCTGCCACGCAGTGCTGCAGCTTGGGACAGCGGTCAGCCCCTGGGACAGCGATGCAATGTGGTCTGGGCTGCCAGGCTGGCTTCAGAGCCTCTACGGGAAATCACGTTGATGCCCGGTGGTGTGGCTATGTCAGGGAGGGATCGAGGGTGGTTTTGCAGTGGCAACTTGCTGACTGACATGGACAATGGGTTAGAAGTGACTCCAGAGTCCCAGGGTATATTTTCTTCCAAAACAAGGCAACAGTCAAACTCCTGAACACCTTCCGAGCATCAAGACTTTGCTCACCACAGTGTAATTTTCCAGCATCAACACCCACCTTCTCCCCATCCACCTTAGCCTTGCTCAAGTCTTCTCTAAAATAGGTTGAGCTGAGTGTGTTTCACGAGCGTTATGGCCAGCTCATCCTCTGAGCTGCGGCCCAGGAACACGAGCTGTCATTACTGGGAAATGCGATGTTGATATATATGTACAGACACTTCAAGACAGCAGAGCTACAGCTAGGCAGCCTTCCTCATAGCATCAGCCCGCTCTGCACACTGTGCTATCTCAAGTCACTGATAACCTCATAACTCACAAGTGGAAGAATGGAGGTGAACACCATGGATACTAAGAAAGGTTGTAGCTAATGACTCAAAACAAAGGGGCTGGGGGTCCCCAGTGCCCTCTGTTCTTGGTACATTGGTTTTACTGGGAGCCTGAGGTGCCTGGGGAGCTTTCTTTGGGCTGCAACAGGTGTGCAAACACTGTTTGTGTTTACACATCCAAGAATGGGGAAAAGCAGGGAGCGGAAAAGCCCTCTGCAGCAAAGGCAGTCATGGAAAAGAAGGACTAAAGTAACAAGAGAAGCAAGGAAGGGAAGAATTTAGGCAAATCAAGGGTTATGAGCAGGTACATAGTAAACAAGGACTTTCTCCCTGAAAGACTTTATCGTCATTTCCTCCAGTAAACGTGAGTGAGCCACAGACGAGGTGGCAGAGCTGATAAATTCAGCAATCGCTGCCTTCTTCCACCAGGTCGCACCCACAGCAGCCGCCTGCCACGCTCTGCCGGCTGCTGAAATCCTCCAGTAGGCACTGAGGTGGTAGGAAGAGCAAACAAAATGGCTCTCCAAACAAGGAGTTAGCATCTCTTTCTACTCCATGGCCTCAGGCACTGGGCTTAGACAGAGCAGCAGACAGAGAAAGAAGGATGGGGCTCTCATTTCCTATTTTAGCTGGGGGCAGGCGGGGGAGAGGAGGGAAAGATGTTTGATGTTGGTGGCATCCACTATACATACAAGAAAAGACTGTGAAATATGTTAACCAGGAAGAAGAAAAGAAGTGATTCAGTCTTGATATACTTCAGGCTGGGGTTGGTGTTTAATTTTTCTGTTGTGTTTTTTTTTTCCTTTCTTTGCACTTTCTCCAACAATACCACTGCCAGAGGCAAGATCCTTTTCAGACACACACCCCTGCTACCCCATCTCTTTGTACAATTTCCCAGTGTTCTTTCCAAGTTCATAAAAGCCATCTAAAGCACAAAAAGACACTGCAGTGGCAAAAAGATGCATCCTCAAGGGCATTTATCAGGAAAATGAGGCAACTTAAAGATGAGCTGCTGTGTTTATTCTCCCCTGAGCCTAAAGACAAGTGCAAACATTTTCCTTCAAATTCCCTAGTGCAAATTAAAACAGTCCCAAGAAGCAGCCCCACCAACCACGCACATGGAGACAAGAGTTGACTGCAGCATTCAGGCTGAGAGGGGTCTCAGATGCTTGATTGATGCCTAATTGCCCTTCCAGGCACCAAGGAGGGGCTGGAAAAGCAGTCCTGCCCTTTAAAAACAGAAAGATTAAGTCTTTTGAAACAAATCCGAAATGATGGAAGATTTCAGCAGATGTGACCGCAGTGATTTCACCAGACATGATTGTATCAAGGATCTAATAGAAAAGAACTTCCCTGCTGTTCCATCAGGCTGAAGCCAGGCCTGAAATATCCTTTTTAGTCTTTTGATGACATCAAGGATAAAAGCCAAAGGGAAGTTAGGTTTTGATTTATTTTTTCCCCTACTCTTTCTTTTTTTTTCAGGCATGGAATAGTTTTACCTGGTTTGTGTTGCTGGATTTTAGCCGGACCAAAGGAAAACACTTCAAAAGTTTGAAGTGGGCTGTTCAAAGGCATTGTTCGGTGCCTCTTGGATCCTACTGACACTTAACTGAGGAACACATTTCTCTAACTCTGGCCACTTTTGAAGATGTCCATGTAAGAAGGCAGGTGAGCCTACCCGGAATGGGACTGAAATGGGCACAATCATCCACTAAACACCAGCCTACTTTACAGCCCCCAAAATGGCCAACGAATGTGCCAAATGCTTGCCCGTGGCAAAGTTCGTAGCAGCGGCTGTGCCACAGCAAATGTCAGGAGACACGGCAGGGTAAAGCGGGCTGTGCTCCTGAGGTCCAGGCTTAGCTCAGCCCCAGACCTACGGCCTGAATCCCAGGTAGCGACAGTCCTGCATTCAATTTCTCCACCCACATAAAATGCAAATAGCACTGGGTATCCTAGGATTAATTGATTTTATCTCTGAAGCAACAAGGTGTTGTAAAGAACTGCATGGGCTTACAGCTGGGGCAAAAGAACAAGCAGATGAATAAAAGTTATTTGCTAAGCATTGCTAGGAGACATCTTGCAAAACCTTAACAACCAATTTATAAACTCACTGTAGTGTAGGAGGCTTATAAAAAAGGACAAATAATGAAAAGTTTTTAAAAACACAGAACAAAAGAGAAAGCAGACAGCAGAAGAAGGAAGCATGAAACTAGAAGGCATCAGTCTCAAAACAACAAAAAGGAGGTAGGTGTTTCGTCACATAACATGCTGCTAAGCTGCAGAGCTACTTCTGCTGCAAGACGCTGTGGTTGCTGTGAGTTTACATGGACTTCAGAAGCAGCCAGAGAAACACATGGAAGAAAGCTCCACCAAAATACTTAATAAAAAATGTTGTGTGCTTCCCCCTCTACATTTTTCTCTGGACACCGACTGCCGACCATTGGTGATCTGATTTGGCTCTCTATAGATGTTTACATGAAGCCTTCACTTGTGCTTTCTGTCTGCCAACTGACACCAGCCAGGAGAAGTCACTTCTGCTGGTGGGTACGCGTCAGTCTCTGCAAGTTAATAACCGACCATCACCTCAGTGCCAAAGCTTGGATCAACACCTGGAAATCCATTTCTTCCCTCTTTGGAGCCGAGACAACACAAATCACAGCCGATAGCATTCAGTCTCCTGGGACACGTACATGAAAGACAGCAAAGACTTTGCTGCAGTTATGAATCTGTATGACAATAATGATTTATATTTCCCTAGAGATGAGCATGGCAGGCACTGCTCTCGTACAATAGTTAGGAATCATCACCATCCCAAGGAGCCTACTGACAAGCGGATACCAGCCCCCATGAGGAAAAGCAGGTAGAGGGGTGGGAGTGAGGTGCTGCAGCTCAGACACAACCAAGCTGCTTCTGGCTACCAGATGAAGACACTAATTCACTGGGCCAACCTAGCTCCTTTATGGGCATTTCATTCTCTGTATTTGCTGTCCCAGCCCTGAAAAAAACATGCCAGAAGCCAACAAACTGCTGTACAAGTCACCTAAGCTCCAACTGCAATTTCACCGCAGGATGGCCCTGATTTCACGTAATCAGAGGGCTGGATCCGAGCTGCCGCCATGCTGAGCACTGGCTCGTGGGCCAGCGGCCCTTCTTCCATCATCATTCAATAAGCCATTGCCCTCTGCGCATCCTGAGGGCCTCAATCCAGGCACCAGCACCTTGGCTCCACTCAGTGGCAGGATGCCACCAGTGTGGATGGGCAGTGCTAACAGCAGGTTAGAGCCCAGGACTACGTTCCCTTTCAAATAGCTCCTGTCCCTCATGCTAGAGAGAAGATTTTGCCACAAACACACACAGTTTGTCCAGGTTTCTCAAGACCACAGAAGAAGATTTGGCCCTGGATATTGGCATATCAGGAGAAACAAAAATGGAATGAAGCTTCATCAGAGGTTTACCCAACAGGTTTCATGGCCTGGGGCACACTGCTGAAGGACTGGGTCCATGGCCAGCAGTCGATGACCTCAGTGGCTGTGACGGGACGTGGACAATAGCCCATGAGATGTGCTAACGCTCCCTGTCCCACTGCCACCCTTGAGGCCCACAGGAGGCAATTATGCAACAGGAGTAGAAAGGATGCAGCAAAAAGGTCAAAGGGCTGTTATTGTTTAGCCCCAGCCGGCACCTAAGCACCACACAGCTGCTCACCCCAGTGGGATGGGGAGGAGAATTGGAAGAAAAATGTAAAACCCGTGGGTTGGGATAAGGACAGTTTAATAGGACAGCAAAGGAAGAAGAAAATAACAATACTAATAAAGGAATATACAAAGCTGGTGATACACAGTGCCATTTGCTCACTACCTGGAACCCAATGCCAAGCTGATCCCTAAGCAGTGATCCCCCCTCATACACTGGGCATGACGTCATATGGTAGCAAATATCCCTTTGGCTAGTTTGGGTCAGCTGTTCTGGCTGTGTTCCCTGCCAGCTTCTTGTGAAAATTAACTCTATCTCAGCCAAAAAGCAGGACAGCACTCAATGAGATCTGCCTTGCAGCCTGGGTGTGTGCTTGTAGGTACCCCAAAGCTGGAGATGCCAACACAGAGGTCCTGTGCTGACCCCTCAGCCCCCATCTGCTCTGCTCCAGGATGGCATTATCCAGCCCCCTGCTCCCCACATCACAGACTGACACCCCTACCTCTGGCATTCAAGCCCCTACCCGGCTTTTTCAGGTTTCCGACCACTGCATTTTGCTCATGAGAGGAAGTTCGGGACATTTCAAAGTAGCTAAAAAGGGTTTTCATAACTTCAGTGCTACTGAAAAACAGCAAAACAGCAAATGCCATTCAGTCGACTGGAGGATCTTCACACTGTGGGCCAGCTAGTACATTGGGAAGAGGCACTGTGATCCTCAGGCACATGAAAGCAACAGGATGGATTTGATAAGGAACAGCCGGGGCATGAAGAGAGAGGAGGAGTCCCACAAGCTGACATCTGCCAGAGCAGCAGACCCGACAGTCCTGATAGTTTACTTACCATGTCTGATCAAAAGCTTTGGGAGTCGTGTCTGTGTTAAGTGCTACCAGATGCAAAATCAGCAGCAAGATGAGAAGTGTATTAATAAACTAAGGAGGTACATAAAGTTATTTCAAAACTGAATGGGGAAGATGCAGAGAGAAGGGGGAGAATAAAACCAGTTTATTTTTCTATTAAGGCAATTTAATATTCTCCGGGTGGAGTTACAATCACTCGTCCTTGGGAATTAAATTGAATTAGTGAAACGTTCTTGTTCATCACCACAATATACAATATAAAGTGGAATGTATCAATTTTTTCTTCATGCCTTCTGCGGGACAGCGCTACCTCTCTGTTCGTGGGGCAACAACCGCTGGCCATGAAATCCTTCTGACCCAGCACGACTTTCACTGACTCTAACTTTACAGCAGCAGGGAATATGTCCTTACTCTTTTAATTAATGCAATTACATTAGGAGTCGTTATTGATAATTATGGTGACTATTAAAAGTTTCCCCTTTCTTTGCCCACTCCCCCGCCAACTTAAAATCTGCTCCAGTATCGTCACAAATTAATGTTTAATTAGCCATCAAGCAGAGCTGATGTTCCCTGCAGAGCATTGCTGCTTGCAGAAAAACTGAGAACTAAGAGGAGATATCGGATATTTCATCATCTGCCTCCAAGGGGAACCATAACCAAAGAGTAACCAATTACCCCAATACAGTTGCAAAGTTTAATCAATGTAGAAACCAAATAGCTCATTAAGTGTCTGCTGCAAGAAAGGAAGACCTTCCCACTGACTCATACGACATGAAAGTTACATTTAAAGCAGATCCCATGGTGATGTCCAAGAGCAAAGACTCCCTTCACCTCCACATCCTGGACACATTGTGAGCTTCCTCTTTCCTTTTCTGGCATAAGAAAAGAGGAAAGAGGAGGATGCCTCCAACAGCACAGGACGTGTCTGACAAGCCATGAATTACACACGCCTACACACAGGGTAAGCTGTCACATCCAGCCCCCCGATCCAGGATTTATACTCCATGGAGGAAAACCACACCAAACACCAGCTCCTGCTTGGTGCCGTGCCACCCTGGAGCAAGGAAAGCGCAGAGCTGGTGGTGATTTTACTCCTTTCAACACTTCTGGTGACTCTGGCGCTGACATACCGTGTCCAGTTTGGAAGGCAGTGTTTTAAAAACTTGAGAGACACCCCAGAAAAGCAGAAACAGCTGATGAGGAGACATGGAGAGAGCTCACTTGGTTTCACTTATGAAGGAGATTGAGTGGATTGACAGCAATACCTAAACAGCTTCACAGAACCAAAATGCCAGATACCACAGGACCGTCCAGTCTAGCAAAACAGAAAAACACACAGCAGCTGGGAAGCTGAAGCCAGGGAAATTCTCTTTAAAAATAACAGAGATATTCACTTATGCATAATACTGCAGGTAATTAAATGCTAGAACAAACTTCCAAGATTTCTCCATCTCTTGATGTCTGCAGATCAAGGCTGGATGCCTTTGGTCTCCCTGGGTGACTGGGTGAAGCTTTATGATCTGTGACACGCAGAAGGGCACAGCTGAGAATTTAATGGCTCTGCCTGGCCCCCACATCGACAGAGGTGAGAAAGCAGCAGCACTGCCGCGTTCATAAAGACCTACTGAAATTACTTTGTGTTTGTACCGCTTTAACTGGAAATTAAATTTACATGAACAAACTCTATCCCACACAAGACTGTATATTGTGACAGTTAAATGAAGAGCTTTTTAAAAGGGACACGTCTCAGGCAATTTTAATCAAAAAAGATAGGTTTTGTTAAAGCTACCAATTTCAGAAAATTAAGGTTGACTAAAACTGTCTTTAAAAACTCCTTTTGGAATTTAATCACACGTTGGAAACCCATATGCAGCTGCTTGTGTCACCTGCAAAAAGGCTGTATAAAACACAAGCATATGCTTAATTTTACACGTGTGCTTAAGTTCTATCAACTTTAACGAAGTTTAAGCACACAGCCAAGCTTCCCTGAATTTGAGAAAGCATTCCTGAACACGGGTTGTCAAGCTATTAGGAAATCACCACCAAAAAAAAAGAAGTAAAATTAAAATTAGTCAGTCAATTTTCACAGCCTGAACAAGCTCCAAGTGCAGAAGTTAAACATGTAACGTCCTTCTGAATTTGTTTGCTTGTTTTGCTGTAATAGGAAAGGGTGCGCGCCAAAACGTTTGCAAGGATTCAAGAATCTCCCAGCGAGCCTGGCAAAATGTCAAGAAAATGGATGTATAAAACTACACAAAAGTCAATGGCTTGGGCTTGGCTTCTGCAGCAATGAGTCACGTTAAAAATCTACTATATGTTTCTCAAAGCTGAGAAGAGGAAAATCTGGACTTTGCCTCAGTCCGCACATTTTTGGGGCGGTTGCCGGTGGCAGCCCACAGGGCAGGCAAGCCTCTGCCGGGCAGACCCTGCAGTTCTGATTCACAGAGGAAGGTCCTTGCCTTGAAGAAGTGTGCAATCTCATTTTCCAGACCATTAGGTCCACTTTTACCTTCCCTTGAAGGCTGCCAGATGTATGTCTGGTATTTGATTTGGCTGGATGACCATGGGCTTTCTTTCTTTTTAAACAACCACCTCCTCATTCGGACACCTTACCTTCCACACATCTCCTAAGTGAGAACCTCAGACACAGAAAGCTGAACAACAAATAATCTGCACTGCCCAGAAACTGCTGCAAGACCCTGCAGAGAGAATTTCCAGTACATAGATCGCTCCCAGATGAGCTCCAAGGTTTATTTTGGTACTGGCCATATACAGATAATGAATGTAATTTGTTGTTTTTCAATAAGAATTCACACATCAGAAAATGTGGTGTCCCCAGTACACATCAGGCCTGAGGAAAAATCTATTAAATATAATTTTTCTTGGGGCCAATACAGCCATAGAAGCCAAATGGGGTTTACTCCTGCGCAGAAAGCATATTCCCTACCTAAATATCTTTAGGAGGCTCACCCAACTCCAGCACGGATGAAATCCTGCTCCCTACCACAACCCCTGGGAAGCGCCGATGCCTGAACAGCCGCACAGACCTCAGCAGTGGCATCTTTAGGGAACAGCGGGGGGTACCGCAGGGCAGAACCAGGGGACTTCGCAGAGCCGCAGATGGGGAGGAAGGGGAGAGTCAGTCAGGAGTGAGTGCCGTAACAGAGCCGAAGAGGAAGGCCAGACCTGGGATGTGACAAGACACAAGGCTGTTTCCATGGCAAGACAGAGATGTGGAAATGAGGGAATGGAGAGGGAAGGAGCTGTAGCTCAGGACTGCTGAGCAAGAGGAGTTTGTACAGCATCTCTGACGGAGCTGTCACTTGTGAGCTCCAGCAACACTTGAGTTGCTACAGCGTTCCCAAACATTTCTATTTTACCTCGCACACCACTAAAACCTAAACCTTAAAAATGCCGTATGATGTTTTCCAGATGCTCTTCCTTACCTGTTCTTCATGTGTTAAAGCTAATTAATGCCCTGGGTTTTCATCAGCAAACCAAAATTGAAAAATAAAATTGCACAGAATGGTCCTGCAAAGACTGAGTTTAATGGCAGAAGACACAAAATTGTGCCTGCCTTTCTGTCCCAGAACAAATTCCTCAGGCTCTGGCTAAAACAACATTTCTCACTGGTATTTCTACCACCTTTCAGCTTGCTCAGTCACTGTGCCACACGCTCTTTGTGGAAGCAACATTTCCTGACAACAAAACCACCCGGCATGGCAGCTGAGGATGTTTTTCACCAGCAATGGAATCTAAAAAACAGAGACAGGAACTTGCACTTGAGCCACTTCCATTCTTGGAGATGAGATGCTCTCACAACTTCTCCATATCCACATCTCATTACTGCCAGGCAAAATTCGCCATCAAAAATAAGATGAAGTTTGCCCTACTCCTTGAACTACTCCAGGGCTGTAAAACGGAATTTAGACAGACAGACAACTGGATTCTGCAATCAGTATATCTGTATTTCCTTTCATCTTGTCTTACCAAACCTCATGTCTTTTAAAACATCAAAACCAAGATGAGAACCTGACTCCGTCTGCTCTGTCATGTTCCAGCTTCTGCTAAGCGCAAGCTGCATGGAAAGACTTTGACTTTCTAAACCACATTTTCCAATCCCAGCCACCTTCACAGAAAAGGTGTAATGATTTGTCTGCTGCAATTTTTAGAATCCTTTCTCATCACTGACAGTCTGTTTGTCTTAGTCTCACCACTGCATTACAGTTTCCTAATGCAACACAGGCTCCCGAGGATTTAACAGAGGAGCAACTGATCTTGCAAGTGATCTTTCCTAGGACCTGGTAATCCAACAGAAGATTTGAATAGCACTCAGAAATGAGAAGAATGGAAATGTCTTCAATTCTGACCATGTTATCTCACCCTTTCCATCACTCAGCTCATCTGCTTTGATGGGAGAATTCCCACATCTTCATTATGTTTTTATTTCCCCCCTGCTTAAATAAATCTACCTTGGATACAATGCTGGTTTTGCTTCCTTTTGTCTGTCACAGGCTGGTACTAGCTCGGACAGGATAAAATAGCCTGGATTTTCTGCATGCTCTCCATGCCTCTCCTATTACTTCCCATATTCATGTCTCTATTATCCACGGGCAGATAACCCAGGTTACACATTAACCTCTCTGCAGGTGCCAGCACTGAACCCCACTCCAGTGCCAGCAGTGTAACAATGTCCCACAAAGAGATGCACGCGCGTGAGCCAGGAGGTGCCCACCAGGGCTTGTAACCAAAGGCAGAGCACTGGGCGACCACAGCCACGCTGTCTGGACACTGCCCTGTGTCTTAACCTGGGATGGTTTTAGCTTGATGGTCTCCGAACATCACAACCAGCAAACTCTCTGACCTTTCTGTTTCCTATCACAATTTCTTAGATGGTCCCATACCCTGATTTACATATGATCTGTATTAGGCTTTTGCTTTCTTCTGCTCCCTCACCTCATCACCCGCTGCATGGCGGATTATCAAAAGCCACTCTGTTCCATCTCCAAAAGAGTCTCCCAGCCTCAGCCACATCCCTCCTCCCAAGTAAGACAAGAGTGTGCACCAGTGCAGGTCCTAGCGCATCAGGCGTGCTGTGTTACTGTATTAAACAATAACATAACAAATACATTAAATAACACAGCAATAAGCATGATGAAAATAATGAGCACAGTTAACTGTTTGGATCCGTGCTTCCTTTGTAGTCCTTGCCGAGAGGTTTAGCTATTAAAGGCTGTATTGCATTATAACATCGCCCAGATATTAATAGCCACGCTGAGAGATGAATGGCAGGCTTACGCCGTACAATTAAAACTTTTCCAGTTTACCCTTTCAGTAAAATTTGTGGTTTATAATAAGCATCTTTGTCTGTTCTGAAGAGAGTAAGGATTGGAAAGTTACATAGATGGGAACAGAGGTTCATTAAAGATTTAAAATAGAATGTGGTTTGGCATTGTAAAACAAACATGCGTATAAGATGGGTTGCATCAAGAGCTGCCTGAAAGAAATGCTCAGTGTTCCCTTTCTCTTGTGATCCTGGATCTACTGATCATGTTATCCACAGAAAGGGATAAAAAAGCAGCAAGGATAAAATGTGCAAGCTTGTTCCCCAATACCATAGAAGTCTGCACTCATTATGCATTTCTCATACATTTATATATGGGGGGATAGTGTGTGTATATATATGCTCACATGAGAAAAACATGCAAACACAGACTGACCTGTAGAGACTCAGTGAGCTTTCAAACATGCAGAGAGCATATATGTTATTTGTTCGAGTCTCCTTCAGAGCACAGCACATTCCTGTTTCTCACACACGAGGAAAGCAGAAGAAAGGAGACAGATCAAAAGCATTCCTGCAAAGCCAAGGTTTGAGTAAGAGGGTTACCATTACCAGGTAATTTATTTATACTGTTGGACAGGGCTTCAATTTAGATAAGAGGCAGTTGCTTATCACATGAATTTTAATAAATCAGGTTAGGAGTCCCAGAAATATGCAAAAGCTGGATCTCAAATGGCAAGCGATACACACAGACTACGGCTTTATTTACAGAGTCACTGGGAGCTGCTGCTCCTTGCCAGGAGCCGGGCGGCCCGGCCGGCAGCAAGAGCTGCGCCGCGTTACCCATGTAACTCGTCAGCAAGCACCTACGCCCAGGCCGATAATCCCGATGATTAACAAAATCTAGCACTAGAGGGAGGCTGAACACATGTTCTGCTCTCTTTGGCTTTTTCGGCTTCTCCGAACAGTAAAAGGAAGGCGATTTGAAGCGAGCCCAGCACCCAGGCAGAGCCCAGCTGCCACGCTGCTGAGCAGGAGATGTGCTATTTAAGGCAGCACCCCCTGTAGGCAAAAATCACACTTTTCCCTCCCCAACTATTTGTCAATATGTGCACCCAAAATAAAAAAAATTTAAAAAAAAAAAGAAAAAAAAAAAAGAAAATTCCTCCATTCTGGCTGTTTCTTTAGCCGGTGAGTCACAGCCCAGGAAGGGGCACCACCATCACCACCGCCGCTCACTGGGAGGCAGTCAGACAGTAAAATGCCTGGCAACCTCCCCCGTAACAAGGACGAGGCTCCCACCGCTCCTATCTATCAACACGGTCCCACCTTCTCCCAGGCACGTGCACTAGGGAGGAGCGAGATGGGTCTCCTCTGCACGGCATCGCAGAGCAAGGCGCATGGGCCTTCAGACCGCATTTTGGCATTTCTCCTCCTAAAATTCCTTGGCAATAGGAACTGGAGCCGTTCGGCTGATTTCCTGCACACTGAAACAGGATGATACAACCTGGCCCTCAGTTCAGTAGGTCTGATGTGAGAATAGCTCCTGCCTACGTACAGCGCAGCACTGCAGCCCCTCCATGCATAGGTGGTTGTAACAAGAACTTCTGTATTAAATTATTTTATCATAGAATCATGGAATGGTTTGGGTTGGAAGGGACCTCAAAGATCATCTAGTCCCAACCCCCTGCCATGGGCAGGGACACCCTCCACTAGCTCCAGGTGCCCAAAGCCCCATCCAACCTGGCCTTGAACACTGCCAGGGATGGGGCCTCCACAGCTTCTCTGGGCAACCTGTGCCAGTGCCTCACCACCCTCAGGGAAGAATTTCTTCCAAATAACTAATCTAAATCTATCCTTCATGCAATTTTCAAAGTCTGATTGTTTCTTCACTCCAAACCCCATTCTAAACCTCTACTGCACATCCTTTTTGGTGTATCCTAAATTCTTTCTTGTCCCAGCCAGTGATGGCATTTATTCAATAATTCACAGTTTTTACAGTAATGAGGCAGTTCAATGTAGCAGACAGAATTGCTCTGGGATGCAGGAGATCTGGGTCTTATTTTTAGCCTGTCGCTGGTCAGCCTGGTGAATTAGGCAAAGCACTTTCCCTACTTCAGTTGCCTTATCAGGGAGAGACTGGTATTTCTTTTGTAAAGTGTTTTGTGGCCTGTCAATAAAAAAACACACTGATAACAGCCAGGGATTGTTGGGAAAGAGGCAATCTCCCAGCTGAATACAATCCTCTCCTTTCCGTGTTGCGGTAGCATCTATAGGGTCCCACATGAAAATCAGACCCACGCTGCAGACGCAGCACCTGAGGAGTAATTAGCAGCGATTCATACTTGCATGTTTTTCCAGGGTGGCCCCTGGCAGCTCCACAGCTGAGGGTCACATCTGCTCTGAGCCACCCAGGTCCTGCCCCAGAAAGAAACGCTGGGCTCTGAACCTCTCCTTTATGGAGAACTGGTCATTTCAAAGCCAGCAGAGGTCTGAAGCCCCTGTGATACAGCTTATCAAGATGCCCCCGTAGCACGCACGGCTCCAGAGCCAGCCGTCCCGGGGACAGGACGCAGGGTAGGGACCAGATTTCACACCGCTGTGCACAGTCCTCATCCCTGAGCAACCTTGAGTGGCAGGGAAGAAAGAAATCACTGGTGCCATGCGCAAGGGTCCCTCTGTGAGCAAACGGGGCACTCGGTAGGTTCCTTATGAGAGCTTGTTCACTTTTGCTTTCCCTGGCCTGGGCAGAATGCCTGTTTTGAAACTAGAAGGCAAAAACAATTTTACAAAAAAATAAAAAAATCTGCCTACCTCCCTCCCTCAGATCTATCTATTTCCCTTTGACAAACAGTGATTTCATTTTTCTTCCCGTCCAGGATTTTTTTTTCCTCTTTTAAACTGAGCCCAAGCCAACGTGGCAAAAGGCTCTTTGCTCATGTCCTTATTTGTCAAACACGCCATCGCCGCACCCTCGCCACCATTCTGGGAACAAGCCCTCGCCTTCGCCGGCTGACTTCAGCTGAAGGGGAACTTCCCAACACAACTCTCCCCCAGCCCCAGCAAACTCTTTTTTAAAATAAACATTTCCTTTCTCTTTTTTTTTTTTTTGAAAGTATTACAGTTTAAATTTCCTTCCCCCTTCCTTCCCAGCTCTGCTGTGAATCCAAACATGACGAATCTAGATGGGAAAACAGAAATTACAAGAAAATGTCAGATCTATTGCAAAGGTATTTCACGACGCAGTCTTCCTCTGATTTCCATCAGAACATAAGGACCTCAAGGGAAGTCAAGATACTGAAGTACTTTTTTGGATCTGATCCTAAGTGGCCAGTTCCACTGTCCAAACAGAGATCCAGAGACAAACAGGCCCATGAAAATTGGGCATTATTATTTTAACTGCTGCTCTTAAGCTACAACTTAAACTGTAATAATCTGTGCAGCTTTTAGCCGTCTGCTAACAGTAACGCAAGAAATTATAATAAACTGAACATATATATTCTGCTCCCCTCATCAACTTAACACCTAGCATAAAAAGCTTTACCTGGAGCCACAGCACACATATTTCATAAGCTGTTACCAGCACTCTGCCATCCAGAGAGAAATTTCTGTTGTAAAGGGACTGAATTGCTGGAGCAGATAAATTTCAAACTCTGGAGTAAATTTGGAGGGCTCACAGCAGGTCCACAGGGGACAAACTGCCCCAGGCAGCACCCTCAGATCTGGTCCATGCTCAGGAATGAGGTCATCTATTCCAGCACTTACTTTTAACAATGGGGAAACTGAGGCATGGAAATTAAGTGGCCTGGCATCGGAGAGCAGAATGAGGACTGGCTTTAGTTTGTTGGAGCCCAATCCAACACATGCTCATGAGATCCATGCTTTCATGCCACCATGTCCTGAGGGCTGAGAAAGAATTCACAGCAGAAGGAACACAGTCACCATTTGTTCTGCTCCTTCAGCACAGGAACCTCTGTCTGGAGTTGTGAAAATGACTGTGCTGAACACACAGAGGCATTGAGCAGCTTCCTCCATCACCCATTTTCCCTCATCCCTCAGGCCTTACGTCTTGCTTCAGCACCACTTCTGCTGCCCCTGCAAGG
Source organism: Psophia crepitans (assembly GCA_013399095.1). Classification (NCBI taxonomy): domain Eukaryota; kingdom Metazoa; phylum Chordata; class Aves; order Gruiformes; family Psophiidae; genus Psophia; species Psophia crepitans. The sequence continues at coordinate 726,379 of VWZZ01000416.1, forward strand.
TAAGGAGCTGATCTCGCAACACGAGACCCTGCCAGCTCTTGACTTAGCCCTGGCTTTTGCCTGCTCACAATCTCCTTCAGAGGATGGAAAGGAAAAGAAAGGGGAAAAAGGTGACAAGATAGCACAGATGAAAGGCAGAGACCCACGTTGGCTGCGTGGGGGTGGTGACAGGCAGAGGGTGCTGGGGTATGACTGGTAGGCTCGCCTTCCTCCGAACGGGCTGCATGGGAAGGAATCTCACTCTAACCGACCTCCTGCCAAAACTCAAGGCTGTGAACACAGCTCCAGTCCCAGCTTCCCAAAGCCAGAGAAAAAGGGTGTGACAAATAGCAATTTCATGAGCTCAGCGGGAAAGAGCCATCCCATCGGGTGGTTGTACCAAGGGCCACGTCCCAGTGACAGCCCCAAGTGCCTCAGGCACGTCTTTGGATCCATCGCAGGAGGGAGGCATGAGGAGCTGAAGACACAAGCCCCTTCCAATAAACATGGCAAGGTGCCCTCCTTGGGCGACCTGGCAAGGGGAGAGCCTGAGCGCAGGGAAGCACGTGAGGTGCCACCACAGCCCCTTCCCGCTGCCCAGGCTCCCACACAGGCAGCTGTGCAGGCAGCACCCTGCCCTCACCAGGAGCCTGCTGCTCCACTGCTTCCCAGCATGGTCTGGAAGCTCCCCTGCTCCCACGGGGTCCACTCTTCTCAGAGAGATAAGAGACAGAACAACACTTGCTGGGGAATTACTTCATTCTCCCAAGGCTGGGAAAAGCCATGCTCTGCACTTGGCTAATGTCCCTGATGGCTGCAGCCTTTCCTGGCAAGGGAGAGCACAATCCTCATTAACCCCTTCCCTCTCGAAGGCCACTCATAACGCTGAACCCATCGCAGGAACAGGCTGAGACTTAGCGATAGCATCTGAGAATCTTGCCACAGGCAAGGGATCACAGGAAGCCCACGGGGGAGAGAAACATTTTCCTTTTACAGAGGCTCTAGAGTTTGTGGTGGGGTCAGGAACCAAGTCAGGTTTCTTGAATCCTGTTTAACGTCTGCCTGCTAGCCTACTCTCAGGTTCAAATCCATCGAGAGACACAGGACCGCAACAACCTTCCAGGGTCATCGAGGACAATCCTATGACTGTGGATACATGGTTACACAACTCTCATCAGCCTCAAACCTAGATCACACTCGCTTTGCTCTCACTACTTCTCCCACAAGGCTCTTTTAGACCTTCGCAGCCTTATGCTCAGAAACTTTAGTAAACACCAGCATGAAGGTACTTCTGGCAAGCTCAGCCTCTCCTGTTCCTGCACCAACACTCAACCAGAGCCAAAGTAGTAGCTGTTCTCTAGTGCTTATTCCCCAAAGGTATTTCAAATTTGCAATCATAATCCCTTCCCAGCCTTCCTTTTGCTCAGCTAACAAGCAAACCCTTCTGCTCTCCATTGGTAAGATCAAATCCTCACTGCTTGATCATTTTGACAGCCTGTCCCTGCAGTTTTGAATACACCTCTCCTGAACATACCTGAGCTAACACAACAGTACCCAGCACCCCAGGCAAGCCAGCGATGTATGCACATAGGTGTTCATACCTTTCAAAGGCGTTGAAGGTATGTCCCTTTCCACACAGGACATGCCATCATCACCTGATGCACCTTAGAAGCTGCACTTTCATCCAGATGGCCAATCTAAAGGATCCAAGCCAGCAAGATGGTGGTGAAAAAGGTCTCAGTGACATCACTGGAGCCTGGGCCTGGGCTTATTTGCTTCACTTAATTTTAGGCATCTAAACAAAGCACTTTTAGGATCAAATTACTGCCCTGAAGTCTCTCCACAGTCCATGGAAGGAGATCACCCTTCCAGAAAACAATTCATTCTGGGAAGGTTTCACTCTCATCTGCCATCACAAGGACATAACGCAATTAGTCTTCTAATTCAAGCCGGATGGGAAAAATCCTTTAATAGCCCATCAAGTTTTGAATGGAAATATTCCCTACTTGGGAAACACAGCTTGCTGAAGCTGACTTGGTCGTTCCCGACACATGATCTCTAACCACAGTGCTTTGCCACCTCGTTTTATTATCATCCATTCATTTCCCCAGTTTTTGGATCAGTTCTGCACTAACAATAAAATTCTTGTCTTCTTACCTGCATGTTGAAAGTAGCATCATCCAGAGGGGGTGGAGGGGGAAAGGCACCTTGTGATGATGTGATGTTCCCGAGGTCATCCAGAGGAGGTGGGGGTGGAGGAAGGAAGTCCCCTAAGAGAGAGAATGGGAGAACTTAGACTGACCAGCATTTCCCTACATCGTGACATGGATGATATGGATGAACACGGCAATACTCACAGCTCTGCCATCAGTTTTGTGGCACAGGAGTTCACCACACTCTTTAACCACTAAATGCTCAGCTGCACCCCTCAACTGCTTCAGGAGATGGCTACGACAGCTCATGTTGGCAAATTGCTTAGAGGTCCTCAGACCCCACACCAGCAGGTGACTTGCCACAAAGCCTGAAGGCACGAACAACCAGCTCCACGCACCAAAGTTTGCACCTCAAACATGCCACAGGCAACTACAAAACTTGCAATAACAAATGCACTGCATCCAGGCTTGCCATGGGACCCATCCAATTCACCTCCCTCGTGTACTAAATTATGCCAGCTCGTCTTGATCACTATAAAGACAGTATCAGATGATGTATAAAAATAAGGGTTCCCTGTTGCAGAGAACACATGGAAGGCTGAAGCTGGAGCTCAAAATCTAGATCAGCCCATCTCCCTGTATCCTTGCTGCTGGCAGACAGCCACGCTCTTTGCATTTCCCCCTCCTATAGGAACCTCATAGCTTCACATAAAGAACTGTTGGGAAGGTCACAGGGTCTTCTCAGGGACAACAGCCAAGGAAGCAATGGGCCAGTTGCAAGCTCAGAAGCATCCACCTCTTAAATCCAAGGAGACTTCTCACACGGGCCTGATGTATAAAACATTTTACACTTTAATGGGCTTCATGTTAAACTTCCAAAAGTGCTGATGTGAAACCAAAGCAGTACACTGTCTGTGAAGCCATCCAGCTTAGCACAGAGATGGGAGACCAGAACTTCAGAGGAGGTGGGAGCACAAAGGAGAAGACACAGGCAGAGCAGCACAGGCTGCGGGCGGCAGGACAGCAGGCTCTGAAAGCATCTCCTACAGATGGAAACAAAGGGCGTTTGCCATTAGGACTGGATTTGGCTCCTGCGGAGGCAGCTGCCTGTAATTTGGACCACTTTGGTACATTTTTATTTCCTCTCATAAAGCTTGGTATTGCAAGTAGAGCTGTTTGCTGTTGGCTCTCCTGTGTGCACCTGGGATGAATGTTTAAGATAAGTGAATAAAAGTGTGATATTTCACATATACCGTAACTGCTGCTTTTGGAGGGTTTTAACCCTTTCTGTGAGGAAACATGGGTTCCCTACTTGACCATCCACATTTCCATGCAGTGCCACGCCACCTCCCAGCTACAGACCCTCAGTGCCATCACCTAATAACAAGGAGCAGCCTCCAAACTACTTGGAGAGCCGCTGAGCCAAGCCCAAGTGACCTGCAGCCCTCTGGACCACCGGTGCCCACATTCAAAGCCCAGCACAGGCACCAGCTGGGCAGCTCTGCCGGCACGGCACCTTCATGCTATTTGCTGTGGGAAGCAGATGAGTCTGCAGCCCTGGAAAGCTTTTTTGTTCAATTTCAAATCACTCTCTGAAAGGCACAAACTCCCCCTAGGACTTTCGGGATTTTATTTCCCAGGGAAGTAATTTCTTCTCATTTTCCTCAAAGTGAGCACGGATAAGACTTAAAAAAAAAAAAAAAACAACAAAAAAAACCCCAAAACAAAACAAAAAACCCTCTGAGTCCCTACGAAAGTATCATTCTAAATACAGATGCACGAAGACAGTTCGAAAACAACACACTGAAAACTAATTTAAGACAACCATGTCGCTCCAATACATAAAATCGTGTGAAACCTACTGGTTTGTGATATTACAGAGGTCAAGATTGATTTTTTAAAAAAAAAATTACGTCCAATAACATCTGCAGTATCCTCCTCTTTGCCCTACAATTAATCCAATTTTTTATTTCAAATCATATGAAATACAATACAGAGTAAAAAGAAAAGAAGAAATATTTTGAAATTAATATCTTGGTGTTTGGTTCTAAAAAATGCTGTGATGTTTGAGTGCTAAGTAAACTTTTCTCCTTTGCTCTGAAAATGACCCTCCAAGCAACCAACATGATTTTGCAAACAAATTCAACTCCAGCAGACACATACTTCCCAAAGAATACACTTCAGAAGATGTTTCTCCAGTTAGTCTCAGCTCTGATGCCAAAGACTCATCTCCCTGCGCAGCACATTAGTCAGACACTCTTGCTTTACTGCAATCCTTCAAAACACCTAAGTAAAATTGAGGTAGAGAATGTGTTGAAGGGGATGAGATGGGGAAAAAGACAGAACTTGTGCATAAACAGAAGGGAAAAATAACAATTGCTGTAACAGAAGGGGAAAACAACGCTTGCTAGAACAAACACAAAACAAATACCATTTCGTCCCTTTGGAAGATCTGTTCCTCCCAAAATAAAAAAACATTGGCAAGATTTTTTCAGAAAAGGAGCAAAGGACAGAAACAGAGAAGAGCCCTTTTCTAGAGTCTGGAAGAAAACATCTTTCTGTGCAGCAGGAGACAGCTGGCTTTACCGCACCCCAGCCCGGCTCTGCTGACTCTGTCCTCTGTGTCGGATAAGCTGCTGGCTCTGCTCTCTCCACAAACGGGAAGGTTTTTAGATTGGGAAGCAGAAAGCAGATGCCTGATGAACTGGGGGGACCTTGCAGATGTTTGGCCTTTTCCTGGTCCTCTGCAAACAGATGGACTTTTCTCCTTCACAGCTTTAGTTATTTATTCTGCCACCGCACTTTCCTCTTTCCCACACAAAGCCATAGGACCCGATGCCGTTCCCACCGCACTCTCGGGAGAGTACTCCCTTGGACGCAGGAGAGAAAGCTGTTACTGTATTATTATTATTGGCATTGCTGGAAATCTCCCTCCGGCAGAGGGGGAAACATGCAAAGACTGTAAAATCCGTGTCCTGAGCAGTGCATGGTTTTAGACGATGTGTGGAACAGGTCTATGTTTGAGGGAGTAAAGGAGAAAAAAAAAAGCTGAAAGTAAGCTTATACTCCCTTTAAGCAGCATCTCCCTGCAATGCACCTTGGGGACCTTCCCTCTGCCCTGAAGCTTTGCAAGCCAGAGATTTCACTTGCCTAGAGTTGAGCAAGCCATGGGAGGAAGCAGGAAAGTCCACGTGCAGGCGAAGCATATCACTGCCACCCACTGCTGACCGCCTCCAGCACCAGCCAGCTACGCAGGGAGCTGTCTGGGCAAGGGACTGTCCCCTGGTCCACACGGATGTGCCGGCGGCCACAGAGGAAATGGGGCTCTGGGGTTACCAGAGTTAACCATGGGCTGGCAGAGGACAAATCCCACCCTGAGTGCTCACCCTCTCCTGACTGATTTAAGCCTGCTGCCCTCTATGAATTAGGCATAAGATGGGCGAAAGGCTTATTAATACTGATGACTGCTCAGCACCAAAACTGGCATTTTGGTTGACATTCTCTGCTATCAGCCCAAACACTTGGAGGAACTTAAGTTATGAGAGCGACTTCACCAAGCTCCATCAACGAAGAGCTATCATGGCACCTCCAGGAGGCAATTTATGCTTCAAGGCAGGTGAAATCACCTTCTGACGGCAGGTCTCCCCGTGGAAGCAACTTGGGACAGGCAGGGAGCCACATCCTGCCCTTCTCCACACCCTGGCACAGCCTGCCTTCAGCTCGCGCAGTGGGAAACCTCTATCCATTACATACATTTAGAGGAGAAAATAAACACTCCTCATTGCGCAAGCTACTCGTTTCTTCTTCTTACAGCTGTGAAGACTGTGAGTCAACCTACGAAGGGGCTGCGCGGTGCGACACATGCACCAGCTCGGTTATTTCCGATACAACGGCGCAACGTGCCGTGAAACCGCAGCTCTGAGCTCTTCTCTCGGCACCCGTGCCTGCTCCTGCGCTGAAGCATCACCTCGTGCAACCACAAGGGATCATAGCGTCAGCCCCAGTAATGTTCTCCCCTATATTTTACAATCAAGTAATTAGACACAAATTAAGTCGGTCCATCACGGCTATATTGGAAAACCATAGCAGAGCCATAAGCAGAAGTGATGCCTTCCAAGCCTCTGCCCAGCTTCTGGCTCCAATCAAATCTGTGCTACGCAGATGCATTTGCAAGGTTTTACCCCTCTCCTCCCCCAAAGTCTCCCCACTTACACTTTCCAAGGAGATTTAGACATTTCATTATTACACTTCCCAAATGTACAAATAAAAAATTGTTCAAAGCCTTAACAGATGTCTACATCAGCACGAGCCTGTCTGGCTGAATAGAAACTCTTATAAATTTTTTGCCATTGGCTGCCTTGCTGCCTTCTGGGTACAAGTATAAGCTGAGAAAAACATCCTGTCTCATGCACGAAGCACCTTTCCACTTACAGTCTAACCTTTAAATTTTTAAGTGCACTTTAGTTTTTTACAGGATCAGGCTTGTACGTCTGAAGCCTTTGTTTTCAGGGAGATATATCTGCCAGTCAACAAATGAATTGCAGCACAGTAATTGCCTCCCCCCTTGACTGACACAGTTGTTTAGACATGAAGATTTGCAGCTTTGAAACTTCTAGACACGAAGATGATCTCACATGCACAGTAAGAAGAGATTGTTTGGGGGAAAAAGCCCTCGGAAACACAAAAAAGCAAACCATCATATTTTTCCCCTGAAACAATAACTTAATGAAATCTATCAGCCAACAAAACAGGGCTCACACTGGTCTTCCCAGATCTCTGGCTGACATCTGAGGACTCTATGCCCAGATGTTTTTCATTTTTCTCCTTCCAAACAAAAATAACCCCTTCTCATCGTCATCTTGATAATTTCTGACTCCGAAGCTGGTACAGAATCGGTTTGAATAACCTGAAAAACACAGCTCTCCCCTGACTCAGAAACCAGAATAAGGACAGTGATGGAGCAAACCCCCACTGATGTGTTTCTGTTCTGATCCAAACGGACTCCATTTGGGAAAGCCCTGAGCAGATACAGGCATTTCCCATTGCCCAATGAAGTATTTACCTTCTACTGCAGAAAGCCAGAGTCTGCAATTTGAGGGTGACTGACACTGAAACAATTAAGATTGACACTTAAATCCTAATTTGTTTAGCACGTCCTTCTGACTGGGGCTACCATGAACCTGTATTTCACAATGAGCACTGCAAAAAACTGCAGAATATTGCAGTATTACTAAGTGGTCAGATAAATTTCATACTGCAAAAGGGATGGGATTTTTATAGAAAACTTCAGCTAGGTATGACCTGGTGACTCTTAGGTGTGAACAAGCATCTTACTAAGTTTCCCAAAATGAGCATTTTCCTGTAACATCTGTGTTTAACACACATCACCGGACAAGGAAAAGCACACAGTCAAAATCGTGTTTTGTGTTGGCGCATCCTTGGTCAAAGCCATGTCGTGAGGGCTCACCGACACCACGTCGGTGCAGGGGTAACCATCGCATGATTACACACCAGCTCCACAATCCACCTAAATATACCACGTTGACCTGTGATTCCTAAAATAAAGCAGCTCTACCAAGCCAAAGCACTGTTGAAATTAACTGCTCTCTTACCAATCACTAATCCCACCATTTGAACTACTTTTGCTAATCAGCTACTGTATTAATAAGCAAGAGGGGGAAAAAACACCCCACACTGGCTAATTTCATCCTCAGCATTTAAAAAAGGAATACTGAGTCTGTCAGGTAGTTGCACTGAAAATTTACTTCACCACCTGCTAGCTGAAATATTGCTTTTATGGATTTATATTGTATTAAAAGGTCACTGGCTGTTTAAGTCTTAAACAGTTTTAATCATTCTAAAAGTCTCTTAACAGTAAGAAAAGGAAGCTCAGAACAAACAGCAGCAGGGATTCTAATTAAAAGGGCCAATTCATCTAATTTTATTTGGGGTTAATTATTCAGGATTCACTCTCTGATGTGTAAGGAATAGCAATTAGTAATTTTAGTGATTTGAGGAACATTGGAGGTGTAATCAGTTAAAATGAGTGAGTGTTTACAACACAAGATGTTGAATTAGTTTCTCCCAGCTGGAGAACAGGAACATTAGTCCCCTACAGTTCAGGACTATGAATCGCAGTCCTGCTTAAAATATTCTCTTTAAAGGGAAAAAAAAAAACAACTCTCACACGCCAACAATCATCTGGTAATTTTGTTTACTACACGGAAAGTCAATAGACGAGTACCACAGCAGCTTACGTACCCTCACCTCCACCTCCATCCCCTCGCCCAACTAGCCAAAGCCCTGGCACTCGCTGAAAACAATTCTCAGCATATTTCCTGTCTGCACAACTTCAGCTGGACTACCACCCTCCTGCCACGCCGCCTTTTACCACAGCTAGCTGAGATAATGAAAGAAGCAGCCTGTGAAACTTTCAAATGTTAATTAACTTCAGTGGTTAAATATACAGAGGAAAAATGACCGTGCCATTAACTTAAAACCTCTAGGTACAATTCCTCCAGCAAACACAAATTCAAAATAGCTCCGCTGGAGTCGCTCTGGATTTCTTCCAGTGTTACTAGAGCCAGAATAAGTTACTAAAGCTTTCAGGAGCAGCAGATGAGACTCTGATGAGGACAGAGGAGCCGCGTGGGAGGGCGCTAACAGGGAGATCCTACACTGGCTGCTTTGACGTTTGGGTCTGAGCTGAGGCAGCAGCCCAAAAGTAATTTATTTTTTTTTTTCCCCCCACTTCTCAAGAGGTAACCGGGTTTTACCACCATTTAGGCATCACCAGGTACTTCGGTGGGACTGGAGCTGGACCCCTTGCATTGGCTACAGGTTTGTGACCACTAAAAGGAGCGGTGTTGGCACACCATGCCAGGCTCGCTTCAGTTGATACAGCTTTTATGGAGCAACTTGATTTAGCACAAACAGATGCTGTCTTTAGTGTCCTGTACACAGATCTCACTCCAGCTCTGGTCACCAGCGGGGAAAATCCCACCGACCTCTGGTTCACGTCAGAACTCACTGACCTCTGTCTCAAAACACCCCAAAGGCAGTAATTAGCACGAGGGTAGGAAACAACGGCTCAGTTCCCCAAATTATGCAAAATCTCAGCCGCTTCACCACAGTGGATGCCCCTCATTGTGAAAACAACGGGGTTTTTTTGATGAGACTGCATTTTATTCAGCTTGTGCCCATAGATACCTAGTCGTGCCATCCTTACCAGCAAAACATAACTGATGCTCCCGCAGGCCCAATGGGCAGAGGGAGGCAGCTACAACCATGTGCTGGGTTGTTTTCCCTCATGCACATCAGCCGAACACACAGTACGCATACAATGTATGCTGCTAAGTACAAAGGCATCAATACAAGGCTACATTTTGATTCTTCAGCTTATTTTTCCATATGACTGGGCAAAGCATTCCAGCTGAAGTCCCATGCAAACCTCAAGTCATCAACAGAGACGACTTCGCTCACCTCAAGAACCTGTTTTGTAAAGGCGATGTGAAGGAGCCAGTTCTGCTCCTCCTTAGACCACGTTACACCTAACAGTTATCTTGTAATGCCGGTAGCTGCTTAGAGGACAGGTCTGCTGGTATCAGAACTCAGCTCAACAGAAAACAAATCAGTCCTTTACTAAAGCTTAGTGATGGACTAAAGCTGCTGAACCAATGCAAAAAACGGCCCATGGCACTGTAAAACTTTAATTAAAATCTGTGCTAAAATAGGAGGAGGACGAAGAGCCGTAAGATCAACAGAAAAGCTTTAAGTACCATTCCTTGTCATAGACATCTTTAGGACTTTGGGGATGTCACCTAGCCCCACTGTGCCTCAGTCCACAGGCATGAAAAGCCTTCCTTTGCCCTCCTTCTGGTTTATTTGTAGACGTAAGGATAGAACTCATCTTACTTGGTCTGTGCAGCAATTAGTACGATGAGATCCCTCTTTCAGTTGCAGCTGCTGAGATCCAATAATGCGGACAAAGGCAGTTCCAAGTAATTTAAAAAAAATAATGAAAGAAAATAGTCTGCTGAGATGGAAAGATATGAACACAAACAACTGGAAATATGCTGTAAATCAGGGCATCTATGTCAGAAGAGCAAACCCTATCCTCGGAGGGGAAACACGGGCTGCATTCCCACACACCATTCCTCTTGTCTGCACAGTGAAAGGTCCATGAAGCAACTCAACGAGGGAAACGCTGCCTCACTCAGAACAAAACCGAAACAGGTTATCTATTTGTTTATTAGATTATGGTGTTCAACACATTTGTTCATTGCTCCTGACAAGAGCTGACATATGCATTAATTTACTACAGAGGGCTGTTGTGAAAGAGTTGGGGGGGGAGAAAAACAACCCAAAAAAAAGAGCTGTGCCAGGGGATTAGGACCTCATTCTCCCTGGCTGCTGTTGCGTGGCACTATTAAAACGAATCTGTTTTTTCGTTAGCTTCCTCCCCTGAGGAGGCAGCCAGGGAAGATGTGGACTGTGTCCTTCAAACACATCCTTTCTTATCACTAACCAAACCCTCTCTGTGCCTAGTGATGAAATACAAAACACTGCACAGATCACAAAAACCATCTCCCAGAGCTCTTTATTGCAAAGGAACTTCCTCAAGTTTTGGATGCTGCAGCCAACAGTTTTTAAGCAATCTCGGACTCATCTTTGCCTGTAAGTGTTTTTGTGTTGTTTTCCCACTTTGGGGGTGAATTGTAATCTGAACAGTCAGAGGGAACCCGACGTTCTGCAGCCTTGGCTTGAGCCTTAGAGCCAGCAGTGGTCCATGCTGCAGAACATCTGGGAGAGCTGGATCCATTCCGCTTGCCCAGTACGCAAAGGAGAGGGACAACAAAAACTACTCCCATAACTAGACCATTTCCCTGGGTGACGGGGTCAACCTTTCTGCAAGCTGTCCTCTTCATAAAGTCATCTGCTGCTGGCTTGAGAGAACAGACCAAAAACATCAAGCATGTATGGCTCTCACAGATGAACTGATCTTAAAAACCCACCCATAAACTGATTTTCAAATGGGTTCATTTAGTTCCTCCCATACTCTTCCACACTTTTCCCTATGTAACTCTTATAAATATCCAAATTTGGCAAGATTAAAGCAAAATGTGTGTCTATCAGATGTGTCTTAGCTCACTGTTTTCTCCAAACAGCTCTGACTTTCCTCCTTCTATTGCAATTAGTCAGTGCTAGTGGGGAACAGAAAAAGTAGTGAGATTTTCTTCATGCTACAAAATTAATCACTTTCTTATTCACCAGTGTAGCAACTGAATAATAGATTCCTTAATCCCTGAAGATAATTAAAGATAAAATCAAATATTGGATAAACAGAATTCACCTCTACCTCCTTCTTCCAAAGTAAACAACTAATGCTCCATATCTCCATATATAAATTTATACAAATGTACATTTATACGGAATGGTGGTGGGTTTTGTGGAGGGAGTTTGCTTCCTTTCACTGGTACCTACTAGAAATATCACAAATGATCTGGCTAGACTGCAGAAGAGAAATGGGAATACAATCAAAAGAAAAAAGGGAGGTATCTCCCTGGGTCGATTCCACCTGGAGGTGCTCTACATCCTCTCTACTTCGCTTTTGGATAATAGGCAAGGCAGAGGAGAGAAAAAAAAATATGCAGGCTTTCTCTTTTTTCAGATGAATCTTACCATAAACCACTGATGGATCAGCTTTCTGTATCAATGACCACTGCCCAATGCCCCGAAGTTACTATACACACTTACATGCACCGTTATCACCGTATTTTAAGCAGAAATGCTTTAAAATGTGCACTTTTCCATAATTCAACAAAGTGTTTAGGAAACAACATGCTGAACTGACTTTTTTGATAAGTAACTACCTTTATGTTTTCCATATTCCACAAATCCCCCCATCAAGAATTGTTGCCCCCCCACCCCCCATTCTGCTTGCGGTCAGAGCCCTGAGCACTGCGGTGGGGAAAACACAAGGAGAGTGAGCACTTCCCACCAGGAGCATCCTAAAGTGGGCGAGAAAAAGGTGAATGACAGAGGCACACAAAGGACTTCCCAAGGATGAGAATGATATTCCCATTCATAATAATCATTACAATAAAATCAAACCAGTGGCTTTGCTGTAACCGCTCAGCATATGGTGCCTCCCTTCCAGAGAAAAAGTATTAGGGTCTAGCACCGGCCCAGAGTAACCAAGAGTGCGTCCTTGCAATAAAACATATCACACCAAAAACTGGGTCAATTATTTGATTCAGAGAAACCTGGGTTAGATTGTTTTCAGACTGCATTAAAATTTTTCTACTTAACCAATAGAAAATGAATTACTGAAATATTTGTGGATATTGTTAAAAGGAAAAATGCGGAAGAAAATTAAAATCTTCTGCAAAGAGTGTGGTTTTGTTTGAAAAGCCAGATATTTTATTCCTGAAATAAAATGGCAAAAAAGAACAAATTGTAGCGTAACATACTGCTAGAGCTTTTAGACTGGACTTCTGCAGTCTTCACTCTGAGGTTTGGTTTTCCCTCACAGCTGTTACTGGGATAATTTTAGGCAAAAAAAAAAGAAAAAAAAAATTAGGTTAGGTGGGAATCTCTCTTGATTTTCTTTCGTCCTAACTTCTTTTCCAGCCTTGCTGCAAATCCATTATTTTCAGATTAATGACTGATCTTCATTCTAAATCACCACTCCAATATTAATAACCTCTCAGAAAACAATTAAAATGGATATATTGTTTGAGCGTGTGCCCAAGGAGCAAGAGGAGAGGATAAATCTTCTATGAGCACAAAAACCTCTAACATACTTTGAGACCTGCTGATGCCTGCAGTGACATACAAAGGTTATTCGTTGTAACATATGCATCTCCCCACGCTACCAGAAGCACATCCCTGGAGCAGTGAATGGGAAGGAGTATGCTTAGCAGCACAGCGGAAGAGTGGATGGTCCATCTCACCTTCTAACAAAAATCCTTCCGTAAGTGACACTGAAAGAACAGACCTTTTCCTCCATTGGGCAGAAGACACTGGGAAGGAAACCAGCTTCCAATTCAACGTTACTGGCAAGCGCAAAGAGCCAGAGAGTGCCCAAGCAGGCAGTTTGCTCACAAATTATTTTAGTGCAGAGACACCTGATGTGCTGAGGCTGTATGAGAATCATGGAGCCTACATCATTCAGAGCTGCTTATTAGCCCTAAGCTCTGAGAATTTTGGAACCAATGTCTCTACTTTCTTCACAAATCACAACAAGGAGAGAAACATCTTCTGGGCCATCTGCTCTGGAATGGCTTGTCCCCACACTGCTCGAGGTTCGTGCTCTCTGTAGCAGACTGGCTGCATGAACACCATCTGGCCCTGGTTTAGATCTCCCCCATGACTGAGGTGGTGCCCTGGAGCTGAGAACTCACTGCTCTTTTGCCTTTTTCCAGTCCCAAGTGAAATAAGGTTGTGCTGCTGCTTGCCACCATGGTGTTTTTACAGCACAACAAGTAAGCATATTGTCTCCACACGGAGATATCTGAGGGTGAAGAGTTTTCTTAGAGGCCCATTTTTGGCACAGGAAGACAAACTTGAGAGTCATGGCCCTAGCGTCTGCCTAGAGAAGAAGAGAACCATCCTCCTTTTGAGAGCACTAACTAGCTTTGCTAAATAAAACCAAACGACAGCAGGTTTTGAAAACTCACACTGCAATTTTGCAATGCATGACTTGCTGCATGCAGTCATCCAAGGTGAATGCTTATGCAAAGGCAAAGCTCATTCCTAGAGGATTTAAACAATCAGAGTCAGATTTCCTTGACGAAAGATACCCAAGTGAATAACAACCTTATGTAAAGAGAAAACATGGCATTTTTGGGTACCTGGGCTGTCAGGAGAACAAGAAGTAATAGAGAACACACTTGAGAATGGTCGGAAATTAGCCAATGTTTATACACAAAGGAAGAATTTTAAATTTAAACATACAGGCATAACCTAGCTTTAAAATCCAGTACCACATCTACGCAAACCTAGATGTGAATGTTGAAGATCATTTAAGGAACAGGATTCTCTGCTTTCAAGAAACTGCGAGATTTACTCTATATCACTCCATACATATCACATCATGTCATGGTGATGAGCATCTTGCTTGAATAAAATCTTTAATTCCACTGGATTTAAAAGGCTAATTTGAGAGCCACTCAGACAAGAGCCCAAGGCTGGAGCTGATCACAGGCACAGAACGGAACACTGAGACTGCCGCACTGATACCTGCTCCCCTGGTTTCTCAAAACGTTGCAGCCAGAAGTCATCTAACCAAGATGGGTAAACAAAGGTGTGTGTCAGGTCAGCCAGCAAAACCTTTCAAGGCAATGGCTCCACACTCGTCCTGAGAAAGGAGATAAAACCTACTTTGGCTCCCCTTTACTATATATTTAACATTTGTAAGAGAAAAATCAGATGACTGCTTAAAGTCTGGGATGATGCACGCCATCTTCAAGCTATTCTTGAGCAAAATGTTTAATGTTTCATGTGTTTTGGAAATGGCTTAAATTCCCTGCTGAATTTTTCATGCCTGTACACAATTTAGCCTTTATCAAAAAAACCCCCTTCAATTATGTACTCTGCAGAAAATGTAGAATTTCATCAGAAGGTTTCTATCCACTTTCCCCCCCCCCCTTTTTTTTTTTTGTTTGTTGCTTTTTGGATTGTTAGGGTCTGCATAAAATATCCTTACTTGTATATGACCACTGAAGTTATCTGGACTTCACCACTTGTGTTACTCATAGAAAATCAACTCCGCTTTCTTTCCCTCTCTCTCTCCATCCCTTTATTTTAATGGAGGGGAACAGAAAGAGAGAAGAGCACTTAGGAGGGGCTAAAGGGTTGCAAACTTTTGGACAGACCCTGCTTTTTACCCTGATACACAATAGAGAGCTGTAAATCTGCAGCAGCAGGGCCACCATGGAGCAAAGCCGGCAGGCGGGCAGCCTTTGGGCAGTAAAGCCTGGAGAAGGCACGCCGCCCCCAGCACAGGAGGTGTGGCAGGAAAACAGGCGTAATTAGAGCACTGCAATGTGTCAGCTATTCTTGGAGGCAGTACAGCCCCTCAGGAGCTATCGCAAGACAGCGAAGCGAGGACAGCCCTTGGACCACTCTAACCCACGTCACAGGCATCCCCAGGAACACGACGCCGTCCTCCCATGTTGTGTCCTGCCAAGCAGTGCAGGTTAAAGACACCACCTCTCCCTTGCTTTTGTTCTCTAAACACCTTCATTTTGCTGAGTATACATCCCCTACACTTCCAGGCAATTTAACACTAGCCACACTAAATATTATTTTAAAGAAGTGATTCCCATAGTTCTCCTATTTTTGGAAATGCATCTTAAAAAAAGCATCCCTAATATAATGGAACAGGACCTATATTATCTCTTTATAAAAGGAAACCAACTTCTAGGCTTCAAAACTCATTGGTAAGCAGTTGAGACTTCCTTTTATACTGTAAGATTTCCTTCCCATAAGACACAAGACATATTGTCTCAAGGGAAAAGACATTTTATGAAGCGGAAGGCACGTGTGCCAGAATTGTTCTCTTCCATTATTTGCAACATCCTTTCTCCCTCCCATTGCTGGTCACCAGAAGAACCTGCAGCAAAAACACCGATAGTTTCTATTCTATTCTATCCTCAGCAGAGCATCTACCTGCCAAGAGCCCCAAACAACATCTGCTCTTCTGCAGAGCTTTCTCGATGTCCAGACACCTGTTTTCTGTGCATGCCCCATATGCAGTTCTGATAGAAACGTGACTTTGCTAACAGACTTTCTACTGTTCCCACCAGAACAACGTCTGATGAATGGATGACTCGCCAGCTATCTGCCACCAACATATATTTTTGTAGAACTGCACTGAATAGAAGGATGAAGAAGGAAAAAAGAGGGAGAAAACACACATTCAGTAGTAACCAGTGAGGAAAAAAAAATAATTAAAAACCCTGGTGTCTGATGTTCCTACACACAATCCAGAGAAACGTTCTCATGCAGTTGCTCGCATGCAGCACAGACTCGGTTACACACTTAAATTCAAGAGCTTGCTTAAACGTTACGTCCCACGGAGCTTCGGAAAGCGTGTACCAAATTAGGCATTTGTTGCAATGCTTTGCTAAGCAAAAGGATCAGTTTACGTACTTTCCCCAAAGATTCTGCTGAAATGAGGCTGAATGGTTGCAGGAGACCTCTCCGGAGATCCCCAATTCTTCCCCGAAGCATTCATTTGCCAGGATTTCACTCTTGCACATTCAGCTTTGGGGAATCAGTATGGGAAGTTGGGACCAGGGAATTTGCAGCATTAGAAATTACAGTATTACCAGGGGTAGCCAATGTAACTGCGAATCCCTCCCACTGATCCAGATCATGCACCCCACCTGGGCCACTGATGTCTTTTCCATTTATTTTTAAGATCTCCTCTACAGGGTATAATCTCCTCAAATTCAAGCAAAGGGAAATCCAGGGTTCCCCCAAATCAAAATCTACTTGATTTGCGACAAAAGGAATCTGCTACCAGGAGAACTGAACAGAGTTGCTAAAAATAAGAAGATATCCCCAGTGTTTCTGCACTCCTCTCCCTGAAGTGAAATGATCAAGAGGATTAATTTTAGAGTATGCACAGTTTTAATGTGAAAAAAACCCAAGTTGCATCTTAGCTTTTAAGCAAAGACCAGATGGAAAGTCTATCATTAGAAATGCCAAAGGGAGAATACACTCAAAGTTCGCTCCAGGATGGAAAGGTCATTTCTAGTCATCCTTGTTTTAAATGTTCTCAGAAGCACTCAAGCCTTTTTGTAAGAAGATGGTTTTCTTTCAGTTTATCAACTTGATTTCCTCCAAAATAAAATAAAAAAAAAACAACTCCAAAACAAAACAAAAATCCCTGAACAATACAATACAAATTTTAAAGGCAGGCGCCAGCTCTCTTTTTTCCTCTCCAGAGCAAGAGAGTCATTTAATTTTTAATGAATTATTGTTTAGATGACAAGAAATGCCACAAAAATGATCTGTTGATTCCACCCAGGGGTGTTTACTCAGAGCTTCACGGGGAGATATATGAGAGGACAGGCAACAGACAACATGTCAATGAAGTCTGAGAAGCAACACTTCGCTTATCAGGTACTGATGTCAATGAAGAATGCATCAAGCTCATGAGAAGTGGATCAGGTTTCATCAGCACGTTCAAAGCAACGTCCCAAACCCCCACTGTAGATCATATGCCAACTGCCCAATACAAATTCACCAACTCATTTACATCGGAACTACCATGCTACTGGCCATAAGATCTGAGGAGCTCGGTAAGGAACTCCTTAAGGCTAAAGATGCCTTCTTAACTCTAGTAGCTCACGTATGATGACTAGGAGGAGACAAAATTGTGCTCAGTGATTTTCACTGGAATTATTAGGATGATCTGAAGATAACGCAGTGCTTACAGCTTTACTCCATTCGCTAACTCGCACGAGAGCTACAAACACTCAGCTCCAACTGAGATTTCACCAGTCCCTAGTCTCCACGCGCCAGCTAACTGTGAAACAAACTCCCTCTCCATTACGATAGACCCACAGCCGAAGTACAGTATGTGAATAAGCCTGCTGGGACACAGCTTCCAAACCCTAACAGGAAAATATTTAATCAAAGACAGAAAACTCTGTTCTTGTATTTTCCAACAAATGTAAAAAAGCACATAGTTATGATGATATAAAATTGGCATTTTCACAGTAAACACATCTGTGTCCCGGTGCAGATTATTCCCAATAAGAACTGGAGCTACTGGCTAAAGCTGAAAGTGTTTTTTCCTTCCAGGCTGTGTCTTTTCTCAGCTTTACTGGGCCAGCCCTGACAAAAAGGATCTGGCTTCAGGTCTTCATTGTGCATAAATAACAAGCTTATTCACAAGGTCCAGACAGCTGCATTTATGTAAATCCACTCAGAGGAGCCATCGCTGACCTAACTTAGCCGCAACTGGGCTGTGCAAGTGTCAGAGGGAAACGTGACTGCTGAATGAGGGACAACCAGACAAAACCAAGATTTCATTCTCAAACACCATGCTAACACGTTGGGATCAGCAAACAAGTCCTTTGTTGTTTCTTGGCCACTTGCAAATGGTGACCGTTCCATAGCAAACAAGCACAGACTCCTCCAAGCTTTCTTTAGAAATCTTTTCAAAACACACCCTCATTTTAATCATTTACCATTTGCAAGAGAAGAAGGAAAAACAAGAAGGTGAGAAATCTGAGACAATCAAACCTTGCCTAGTCCCCACAAACAGACATTTGTTGCCTTCCAAGAGACTTGACTAATCATTTTTCTAAGTAGCCAAAAGATTTCGCAATTAAATGCTTATAGAAATAAGATGCACCTTCCTGCTTCTTCTGATGCCTCATGAGTTTTCCCATTCCTCTCATAAAGAGCTTTCATTACTCTGGGCATGACGAAGCTAGAACTGCTACAAGAGAAAGCTTCAATTTCACCTCCATCGCAGTCATCAACTGAATGCCCAGAACCTTCATCACTGCTCTTGGATCATGGGGGGGAAAAAATTAACAAGAAAAGGGGAGTTTGAGTCCTAAGATAAAAACTGCATTTGCTACACAGGTTTGTTAAAAAAAAAAAGAAAAAAAAAAAAAAAAAAAAACAAAAAAAAATCTCTGGACTTGGTGTAAACTAAGCATATTTGGTTAGGTACTAGGAGATCAAATGGATAGGGAAGCCTCACAATTCCCTTCCTGCAGCCTCACGTTTATGGTGACAACTGCACTTCCCACCAATGAAATGTGACCTTTAGGCCCTGACTTTTAAGCCCAGATTCTCAACTTGTGTTACCTCCACCTCCAGTTTCACAGATGGAATTCATAGCACTTTATTGCTTAAATAGTTGGTGGTGTCCATGTCATGTTGTAGTTCAGCCCCAGCCAGCAGCTGAGCCCCACACAGCCGCTCACTCCCCCCCCTCCCGCTAGCAAAACAAGGCGAAGGATGAGAAGAGCAAAGGGCTAACGTCCTTGAGTTGAGATAACAACAGTTTAATGGGCCAACAAAGGGAACGCAATGACAAAGGGAGCACTTTACTGATCTATGACGGACCCAACAGATCAGAAGTCCCCAGCCAGAAGGTCCCGGAGCAGCACCGCCCCCTCCCTTCCCAACCAGCCCCCTTTTATGGGGGGCATGATGTCACATGCTATGGAATAGCCCAGGCCAGCCCGGCTCACCTGGCCCAGCTCCTGAAAATTAACCCCATCCTGGCCACAGCCAGGACAGTCCATCAAACAAGGGTATGCCCGTGCCTTACCCAACAGATTCTTCAAATGGAATATTCCTGCCCTGGAGACCCATGTCATGCTGGATGGTCAACTTACACAAGGTATTGGACGTGCCCTATCTCTTGGGAAAATCAACATGCCAAGCAAAAGCTCATCTCTCAAAATAGTCACCCTACTACTTTATTTCTCTTTTATTTGTTTCCCTACCACAGTTACACAACACATTCTCACTGGGGCAGAAGGGATCATTAGCAAGAGCACTTTTGGACACATGCAAACAGGCAGTGCTAAATGTGCACCAGAAACAGGAAGATGAATAGTCTTCCCACACGAGAAGGCATGTAACAAGGCAAATGGATCCTCTGTTAGCTTATCTCGGTAATATCTCTGGAAAGCACCATATACTCAGAGTGGAAACATGGTGGTTCAGCAATAATTTGTTTAAAAAGTCCAGCGGTGATTGTAGGGAAAGAGCTCAGCTGTGATCACACATCACATCTCTTGTCTTGGACTAGCTGCTAAGTTTAAAGTATTTTCTGTTTGGCCAACAAGAGGGATTTACTGGCATGGAGAAATGTTTTAAATATCAAGAGTTTTCAGGCTTAGCCAAACCAACTGTCCCGGCAGCCCTCTAAAAGACTCTTGTCCCTAATGAGGGAAGTGAACAATTGAATGAAACCTAGAGATCTGGCAGCTGGAGATCCACCAGCCCAACCCCCTGCTGCAAGGTCATTTCTCCCTCTTGAGGGCACATGTCCCGTTTTTATGCACAGAGGCATAAAAAGGCCTGATGAGCGAAGAGAAGTCGGTCAAGTATTCTCATGTTACAAACCCAACTGTTTTTTCTGCTGTAGAGAACGATTACAGGCTCAAACTCCACAGGACCACTGTCGGCAGGGACGGGTTAACAAGGAAAGTGGAATTATGAATTTAATCCAAATCTAACGCACTGAATGGACTAAGCAGAAGATGAGGACTATACTGCAACACTTCATACATTACCCATTATGACTGTGTGGTCTCATGTCCACGCTGATACTGGAGGAGATGTAGGCCAGCTGTGACTTTACCCAGATCACGCTTCTTTCACGTGTTGCTTCTTGTCTTTATAAATTCATTTTTACGTAAGACAGCTGTGTCAGACCCGAGCTCCCTGTGCAATTTTCCTGCTATACTTGCAGAATGAATTCAGTCAGCCAGGTCCTATTCTCCTTGGGCACCACACAAAGAATTACAAATGGCTCTATTTGTGCTCAGTCGGTACAAAAAGTGATGTCAAAAGCACACTGGGAAGGGGAAAGGACCCAATTTCAAAAGCAAGATTTATGAGATAATCTTGATCCCAGGACAGTGAGAGGTGGCAATTAGGAACATCTCATACATCTGTCAGTTGGGGTCATTCAATGAGCAAGTTACTGAGAGGAAAGGTGGCACCTCGAAATGTCAGTTACAACTTTCCAGACCCAAACTGGGCTTCAGCCTTCTCTGCCCCTTGCACCTTCATCCCTAACAGGACACGAAGGTAAGCTTGAGCAACAGGAATTCAGTTTTCAAGAAGGAGCCTAATTGCACTGCAGTTTAACAATCAATTAATGGTTTTGCAGAAGTTGCGCGCTCTGCCCAGGGGGCTGCCTGGCTGCACTGAGGAAGTGCATGGTGTTTACTTCCCAAACTGAGTCACCATTGTAAGCCCTGGGGTGGTATTTATAGAGTTGGGGGAAAATTTCCAGGAAACACCACTTACTGGCACTCACAAAAATAGCAAGGAAACTCTTCAATTACTAAACTTTTAAGGAAGAAAGTCTTTCTTCTTTATGACATGACAGCAAAGCAGCAGCCTCTATGATTTGCTTGGAAGCAGTTGCAATTAATATTGCTCCTTATCTCACTTTTCCCTGACAGGAGTAGATGTTGTTCCTGAGCTATTAATTCTGTACAGCTGCAAGGTTGGCTTTGTTCCTCCTCTCCTACTGATTATTTCCACGATAAGATGCTGAAATCAGCCTTGTCTCTGATAACTTTAGCAATTCTCTCCCAGAACATGTCTGCAATACCATCCGTAGGTTAAACCCAAGCCCATCCACGCAGAGACTCGTGTGAACACAGGTACTGACAACAGCCCAACGACAGCAGCCCAGAGGTCAGCCCGAACAAAACACCAACTGTCCAGGATCCTGATTTTGGGGAACGGTTGCAGCCGTCATTAAACCACACAAATCTGCAGGTAAACCTGTTACTGGAAGTAAAGCTATCCCACACAGAGGTGCGCTGCACAACCTAGACACGCCCTGGGATCACAGAGTGGACAAAATCAGAGGAAGGGCACAGATTAGTAGCTGGATCAGTCACTTAAAAGTGTCTGTTCTCCTCCATATATGCAACAGTTCCCTTATGTCTCCTCAGAGCACAGGACTAAGCCAGGCTTTCAGAAACATTTTGAACCTGCAATATTTTAAGGATGCAACCACAAATCCGAGGGAGTCTCAACTATCTTAAAGCATGCACCTTTCCATTAAATACACACAGATTTATGCTCTTGCTTAGGGAGGGTGGGCAGACTATCCCAGACATGGTCCTCTTCCCTCAAGCAGCCAGCATACCCCATTGGGAAGGATGTAGACTAGTTGACCACAGCAGTGCAACTTTAGGGAATAAAAAAATAATCTTACAAGCGCAAGATACGAGCACACGAGCTTGTCCTGATCCCACACACAAAGTGAAAATGCCTAATTTTATTACTATGATTTCCAGACTGTTCCCACCACTGCCCTCCTCTCTAAGCCCTCTGGCCAACATTGCCCAAATGGTCTTTGAGAAGGCCTCAGAGATGTTCTCCTACATGTCTTATGCAAACCAGTAGCTTGGAAGAGACAGAAAACAAAGGTAACAAGGAAGACTGCTGACATGAACTCCACCAGTACCTGCCCTGTTTGACCTCTCAGCAGGGCTGTCCCAGCACGGCTACTGGGAGGGCACATGGGGTCCAGCTCTCTGCCAAGCTGTCAATCACCACAGCACACAGTGCGTGACACTCATGGGACGTGACACATCACGCAATGCAACGGAGACCCAACAAGTTTGTTTCGCACATGCCACCGCGGCGCTGGCAGATACAGCAATGTGCTTTGACTAGTACTGACACGGGAAGCATTCAAAGCACTCGCGCAGAGATAAGAGGCTCCCCTCCATCTCCTGCCTGAGACATGCTGACCTCCCCTCCCGCCCTTCCCCGTGGCATTGTTAAAGATAATACAAAAATCTGACACTTATTTTTTTAAAATGTTTCTGTTTCAGAGGGTCCCCCCCTCCCTGTTTTTCCTAGGCCAATTAAAAATAAAAGTTTACCAGGAAGATGACAAGAAAAAGAAGTGTCTGATACCATTGGATCCAGCCTATAAGGATCCCACACATAAAAGAATTATGTCCCTGAGCACTTTCCAACAGACTTTCAGAAAATTTCATCTTTCTACTTCCCTGGCTGGATAGTCTGTTTGAGTAATTTTCTCTTCCTCCTGGGGCTGGTTGCTAAGAGACGCACTATTACTTCTCCCTCTCTTATGACCCGATTACTGTGATCAGCAAAGACAGCGTGCAGACAACAGCCTGACACGGCTCATACAAGAACATCGGGCTCGTTACAAAATGATGGACTGTATTAACACTCCGCAGCCCCTTCGCTCGCCGTGGCCTTTGCAGAGTCTCCTGGCACAACTGGGGGCTTTTACTTCCCTGGCTTCTGAAGTGCACGTTCAAACATTTCAAATCGCAGGACTGGGAAGGGAGAAGAATGGACTTTTACCTCCTGTGTTTCACTGCCTGCCAGCCGGAGCAGTGTTAATGGATCCTCGTTGAAAAACCCTCCTTTCCTTACTCTTCCCAAGAAGTGGCCCAGGAACTAAGATTATCCCATTTCACGCTGCTGCAAAAAGCTTTCCAAACACGTAACACATGTCAAGTTAGCACATTCCCTTGAAGAGTTCGATGGCACATTGTAAAGCTGATCTTGACACTTCAGGGGCCCAGAGGTGACCTGGTCCTGCAAAGAGCTGAGCTGGATTGCTCTGGATGAGAAAAGCAGGTGGAAATGCACCCAACTGTAGGTGCACAGCGGTCCCAAGGAAGCCACCGGGACGCCCAACGTGCTCCTAGTACGTGCTGAAACAGCCACAGCCTGGCACGGTGTCCTTTGCAGAAGAGCCCTAGGTGACAGGGCCAGTAGGGGAGATGGGAAACTTGGAGCTCAGATTGTGAGCTTGTGCTGAGGGACACGTGGGCCAAAAAGTTAAGGGAAGTTAATTCTGCTGATATTGTTACCAAAAAACAGGTTTGATGCCAGTTGGTATGGCTCAAGATGGGGTCACCAACCACAGAGACCATCAGTCTCCACTTAGCAAGAATTTAACCCTCATTACATTCACTTTTTAGAACACAAATTTCAAACTTCTATAATTTCTTCTATTAAACCTACCTTTGAAAGACTGTGTTTACTAGTGCTGTTTTAGTACCATTTTTCTACTCTTGAGGGCCACTTCTCCTCTCACTAGCTTGCTCCAGGGCAGCTCCTGCGGCAGGACCCCTGGGCAGACCCTCACACCACAGACTTCACATAACCCAGTGCTGTGGCAGAGTATCTAGAAAAGCCAGTCACTAAATCTTTCCAAATGGATCTTGTAACAGACATGGTCCAGATGCACAGGTCACTTCTTCTGTAATTTTTCCTCACCTCCATGGCATTTCCCATAAACTCAGTGCTTGGCAAAACAAATGCCAGTTCTCATGTCAGTGTGATTGCTATCAATCAGTCCTTCACGCCAGGCTTTTGCATTATGGTTTGGTCATGTCTAGACTAAACCAAAATCTTTCCTTAGTCATTGTCATCACAGGAATTAAGAGTTGGAAAAGACTTGAGAGTCTTTTGCACTTCACAGCTCCTCAAATAGTTTGGGTAAATCCGCAATCGAGCTCCTGGAGCATGTTCCTCCGTGGCTACAACTTTCCAGTGTGTGTGGTAGTTAAACACAACGAAAGAAGGGGAATTTTTAGATAGTGATATCTGCTTATTAGGAACTAGACCAGATCCCTGCTCATCCCCTTCTGCATAACCACCCTCCCCAGGGCAGCCAGAGTCGCAGGACTCTCAGTCCTACTCACGGACCCTCAGCTCTTGTGCCCAGTCCATCTCAACACGCTTTGCTTAGCAACGAGCATTTGGGGCCTCGTATATTTAGTCCAAATTGTAATTGCGTAGCGTTCAGTGCCAGAAATGCCTGCTCTTTGGCCACAAGTAGAGCTTCTGTGGCTTCAAGAGCTGCTCATTCATTCTTCTAACCTTTTATTAGACCAACCTGTAATATAATCCAATAGACATTTATTGGTTGCTCTGACTTAGCAGTACTCTGTCTGGCAGAGTAAAAAAGCTTTAGGCAGAGAAAAGGAAAAATATATGTATAGCCCTTTATTGTAACAGTTAGTTTTCAGGGCACAGAAGAACTGTATTATGTGAACAAGGGCAAAAAAAAAAAAATTACTCAACTGTTAACTGTCATATAACAATTGTTATTATTTAACAGACTAGCATCTGGAGGATGTTAAAATTTCGGATTAAAATAAAAGGGACAAGTGCTGCCTGCTTGAATTCAAGCTATTTCTGCATTAACATTGCGCTCTTGCTTTGATTGGGCACCACAGTCCTTTAAAACTGTATGGAGAACAAACATTATCTTTTTTAAAGTAGATTTGATATAGTCGATGACAGATGTTTGCAATTCGAGTTATAAAAAGATAGCTTCTTTCCATTTCAGTGTATGTCAGAACTGGGGGTTTTTTGGTTGTTTTTTTTTTTTTTTTCTCTTTTTCCCTTCCCTTTTCTGCTCGTTTTCTTTATTCTACCCAAACTATTGTGGTTCACAGAACAGGCCACTGCAAAGATGAATCACTATTCAATGTTTGAAATAATGAAGTGGAAAAATTAAATATAGTATCTTGGACAGACAGGAGGAAAAGAAAATGAGAAAAAAATGGCATGGCAGAAAAAACTAAAAATCTACCTGCTGAGGAGTTTAATGTTTGCTTTATAATACCAAATAACAGAGAAAATACAAGCTCACTCACCAGAATTAAAAACAAGGCTAGGCACTACTTCAAGTAGCTCCCAAATAAGAGACAATGTGTTCCAGAGCCTGAAAAGTTTAGTATTTGTAATTCTAACAAAACACAGTCAGAATTGTTAATAAAACCTGGTGGCTTGACTTGACATTTTGTGAACTACCAATAAGTATACTGGTTCAATAGCAGTTTTTATGTACCTGTTTTATGTTGCATTTTTCCCGGTGCCATTATCTGAGGTGGTATTTCAAAAAAAGAAAATGTTCATCCCGAGAGCAAAGCCAAGAGCACAGACCTACATATTTGTCTCTAACAAAAAAAGCAGATGCAGACACTATTATCCAGCTCAAGCAGTAACCTTCTGGGATGACTGCAGTCAAAACAGTAGGACCCACCCAGAGCTGGTTAATTTACACTGGTGAGAATCACAAGTCCTGGTACCGACTCACCATGCTATGAACAACAGCAGCAAAACTCCACGTCTCCATAATTCATAAGCTATCGAACAGAGGGATACTGCCCAGGCACAAAGGCACCAACTCATCTCATACCTCTTCAACCCAGCTTAGCTTGCCTGAGGCAATTTAAATCCACTATTATACAAATGAGAACGACCACTCATCTCCAACTGGTTTCACTTGGTTCTTAATCAGTGGGGAAGAGGACATCATTAGAGAGAAATCAATGGAGACTTCTGAAAGGCTGCTCCAAACTGGTTCACAGCTACCCCTTAATGAGGGACCCCCACCTTCCCGCTTGTCCTTTGGGGCTCAGGGGCTTTGTTTGTGCTATAAACGCTCTTGTGCAGAACGTAGCAAAGCCACCACAAAGAGCCCTGAACCTTCAAGTTCATCTTTACTGGCTGTATTTTGTAAGAGCCAGTGGATGATGCCATCTTGACACTAATGAATAAAGTATTGTTTCATCTGCTCCATTTTGTTCAGGGCAAGAAACACTTGGAAGAACGAGAGCAAGGATTAAGAAGGGCTTTAAAAGTTTATAATAGTAAATTTAAAAAAGCTTTCTTTAAAAGAAAAAGCATCAACGTTGGGGCTGTGCTCAGGCAGAGTCAGGATAATTTACAACTGTAAAGGTTACCTCTTTATTTCCACAACATTTTTCATCTCCACAAGCTGGGATGGGACTACATCTCCCAAGAGGGATGGGACTACATCATCCATTGCAATGATGGGACCACAAAAGGGTTAGTGCACTTCTCAGCCTGGTTTTTTTGGTCCCATCACTGAGACACCGTCTCCCCCATGGAGCATCATTTTTTTTCAGCTGGTGGCAGAGACCAGCAGGTCCCACTGGAAAAATTCTGGTATTCACAGGACTCCATTCAGCATCAAAACAACCGAGTAACAATGTATTGCTGTGCCTCATCTGGGCTGCAGCAACGGTCCATGTGTGTAACTCGCAACACGTGCAAGACAGTGAGCCTCCGCTTCCATCATGATGAAAGACTAAATTGCATTATCGCATGTTAGTACTAGACAAAGTACACACAAACCACCATTGGAACGTGCCTAAGACACAGCTCGCTGCTCCTGTGCCCCAGCCTCCTTCCACTGATGGGCACAGCACCGCAGAAGCTCACGAGAAGCACCATGGAGCAGGTACGCTGCCTCTCAACCAACACAGCCCTCCCACTAGTGAAGATTCCTCTTGCTGTGGTGCAGACTCAGCACAGACAAACAGAAAAAAACCACGTAACCCGCAGAATCTCCCAAGTCAGCCTGAATTTATTCTTTCAGGGCTCTCATCCAAGTAATGAACAGACTCTGGACCTGCTTAGCTTCCACAAACTGTCAAAGATTGCAGAGCACGGGAACAGCACAGCTAAACCAAGCAGTGTCTAGTCCAATAAATCCATACCCAAGCTTCAAAAACTAGACAGAGCTACTGATAGCAGCTGCTGTAAACAAAACCCACTAGGTATATTTGCCTATTGAAGAAAAAAAAGCAACAAACAGCCTTACAGTTCATGCTCCCAGTCCCCTACAGACACAGCAGAATATAATTCACCAGTGCTCAAGAGCCTCCACATGCATGAAGAAGAGGAGGGCACAGAGGGCCAAGCCCAAGAAAAGTAATTAAAACCTCAAAGACCTTCATATGAGTCTTGTTGTTCACCATATCTGAAAGTCACCCAAGGAAAGGAAGGAAATGTGAAGAGCTTGCTTTGATTCTCATCCCTTCATTTAGTTTCCATTGCTAAATCCATATTAACTGTTTCTGCAGGTATTACATTCACCAACGGTGGCAATTACAAGGAAAAGGCATCAGCACTAATAAATACTGAATTTAGAAGGACCCAGCAGCATAAACTAAAGCAGCTAATTTTGCAGAGTGTGGCCTCAGAGGATGGCAGAGAAGCACATCCACACGCTGTGCAGCCCTGTAAACCAAGTGACTGTCCTGGGAGGGATGCTGCGTGCACATCCTTTTCTGGCCAGGGTTGGCACTGTGGTATCCCAGTCTGTCTCAGGCAGCTTGAGAAACGTGCATGGTTGGATCTGTATGAATGAAATCGTTGCAAGAATATGGGGAACTTGGTTTCTTGGGAGTGGAAACTGTTATTTTTACAGGACCAGGAGACCTCCTGGGTGCCAAGCAATGATCTGACGCTTCCCAGCAGGCGAGGATGGACTCATTCCCTTCCCTGCCACCATCAAATCACCCTTCACGTGACCATGCATGATAGCAGAGGAAATGAATTCAACCCACAGGAGCTGTGGAAGTGCTTTTGAGTGCTGGACTAGGAAATCCAAACCTGCAACCCAGCCGGGCTTCAGCAGCAGCACTGTTTCTGGACTTGCATTGCTCATGTTGACGAGCTGTTGGTTTAGCTGTTGATTTGAAGGAGAGGGGGGAAGGCAAGGGGAAAAGAGCTTTTGCAGTTATGAAAACAAGCTTTAAACCAAAAGGATCCAAACCAAAAGGGAATTCACACTGCAAAGCCTGCCACCCACTGCACTCAAGCCACCCAAAACCAAGAGCCCCAACTCAGGCTTTTCCGAGCGCTTCAGGCAGACAACAGATTTTTACATTTTTGAACCCCTTGATTTTGGCCTGACAACCCCTGGTGCCATCCCAGCGCACCCCGAACGTCCTGCCACAGCAGCACTCGTCTGGGAGCCGCAACCAGCTCTCCTCCCCACGCCATGGAGTGTGCAAGCTCGCACCTATGCTGCTGCTGCCACCAGGCCCGTGGCACCATGCACAGAGCCGGTGGATTGACCGTCACCAACCTCGCTCTGCCCCAGACACCTCCTTCGTCTGCCCTGGAGGGTGAGGCTCCATTTTCTGGGACTAATGAAAGGAGAAGAAAAGGGAATTTGCTTCATCTGTAAGCTATGAATTCTCTCCATCTTTCTGAGCCCAGCGTAGACAGGAACATCTGTGTGGGAACATTTCTCCAAGGTCCCAGCTCTGCTGATGATGCTGAAATACCAATTTAAGTGTAAAAGCTGGAAAGCAGGAGAGAAATGAGCAGCAGGGAGAGGAGGGAGGGCAACCATAGAATCACAGAATGGTTTGGGTTGGAAGGGACCTTCAAAGATCATCTAGTCCAAACCTCCTGCCATGGGCAGGGATATCTTTCAGTAGATCAGTGTGCTCAAAGCCTCATCTAACCTGACCTCAAACACTTCCAACGATGGGGCATGCAATGCTTTTAAAGGAAACAAAATTAACAGTTTCCTTGGAAGGAGGCATTATTTTGCTTAAGAGACATTTTTGCTCAGTGAGTACAGAGGATGAGACCTGCTATGCATGCTGTTGGATGGGGTCTGCTGAGGAACAGGGGGAAGAGGCAGGTAGCACCAAACCCATGTAAACACAGAGAAAGGAGCCAAATACAAGAGTTGGACTGTGAAGACCCACGGATGGATGATGTTTTGGGACTCCTCCCAAGATGCAGAAGATGCTTTCCAACTGCGAACGCATCCAACTCCATCTATGGACCACCCCTGGCCTTGGTGCTACTCTTTTAGAGCCACTGCTCAAATGCCTGAACATAATTTTGATTTCCAGCTTAACTCATTAGCAGCTACACTTCCTCCCCACGCACACTTGGTTATCTTGTAGAAAATCATCTTCCTCAAGCTCAAACAGCTCTCCTCCCTCTGTGGGGTAAATACTGAGCTGTGTAAGACATTGGGCACCTGTGCATCCCAGGAACTGTGGTGCTCACACCTCCCAGGATCAGGCAAAGTTAATCCTCCGCGAACTGTCACAGCGGGGAACGCTAGCACTAAATCCCCCAGAAATCCAGCGCAGACCACAGCACGTGGAAGTCTGGTCCGGTGTTTGTAGGACCTATAAAAACACAGCTGTGCTCACCTCTCCAGCCAGCTGCACGGCAGACACCCGTGCAGGATGGTGATCAGAGCTGTGGTCTTATTGATTATTATTACTACTACTACTACTGCAGTCATACCCTGGGGCCCCCAAATGGATCCCTGTGACAAGAAGACACGGTCTCTGCTTTGATGAGTTGACAAATCTAGTTTGAAGCAAGTCACAGCAAGTCAGCGTGGCACACAGTGAGGAGGGGAGCTGGCAGCGCTGGGAAAATTGCTCACTTAGCTGGTCTAAACCATGCACGCCTTGAGTGCTTCCAGTCACACTAAAATGCTGCCGTTTTATAAACTGCTGGCTGTTGCAATTTCTTTTTTTTCTTTTTTTTTTCTTTCTTTTTTTTTTTACAGTCATTTAACCATTTGTAACTTGCTTTAAAGTTCCATTGAGTAGCTTTTAATCTGGCTGATTTTTGTCCAGGTGTTGGGGAAAATAAATAAATCAAATCAAATCAAAGTCAAGGCAAGACCAAGGAAACGCCCTAGTGGGAGGGAGAGGGGGATACAGCTGATCCACCAGCACGCACACAGCGCCTGCTCCACAGCCTGTCACCACAGTGTCTTCTTTCCCCTGTGCTTTCAATGTGTTCAAGAAACAAAACCACAAACGCTATCAGCCAGGCAGACCCACAACATGACAGGAATGTACCTACAGAATAATAAAGAAGAAACGTGAGGCCAGAAGATGCATTTTCCCAAACGTTAAAAGCAGCAGGAACAGAATTTTCTGGTCTTCCAGAGAAATTCCCGACACCACCCCTGCAGCCTCAGGTAGGTGGGAACCAACTCCAGTGACACAGCTCAGGCAGACAAGGCTGTGCCAGGCTGCAATGTGCACAGCCACTTTCTGCCCCGTTGCAGCCCCGGGACAGCCCTTCCCTGGAGCGGCGCTGCTGCTCACACTCATCTCCGGCAGAAGGATGCTGCACTGTGTGCTATCCACACGCTGGGTGGAAAGCCCGTGTGCCCCCAGCAAAGCATCTCTGGAGGGGCGGGGAGAGATGAAAACATACTGGGACACAAGGGGATGCTGCAGCTCCTCCACCTACAGACTCAGCACTAACCAGATGGGAAAGACCTGTGATCAACACAGAACAAATTTAGGCAAGACAACTCACGGTGCCCCTTCACACAGAGAACCAGTGGGGCATGGAGCTGTCTCCCAGGCTGAATTACTGCTGCAAAAACAACGGAGGTCATTGAAGAAACAATTAGGGAGCCTGGGGGAGGGAAGGGAGCCATAGAAAGTGAACGAAGCATGTTGGGCTAAATATTTTCTCGCTGACCTCCCTTGCCTGCCAGATCCCAGAAGTCTCGTGTTCTCACGAGCTAATGGCTTTACACCGGCTGCTGACACCGACCAGCAGCATGTCACCTTCTGAAAGTGGATTAGCTAAAGCTGCAGACATGCTGTCACATCACTAAGCTGGTCCCTGACCAGGTCCTGGCCAACCCTCAGCTCTTTCCAGCCTGTCAGACAATGATGGGATCTGCAAAAGCCCAGCATCACACAAGGCAAGGCAGTGGCACTGATAGATGCCTCCTGGTTTCTAACTGACCTGGTGATGCTCAGCTACTTGTGGGACTGGGTAGTCAGCGTTGCAAGAGAAATGTTTGTGTGCCTCATCTCCCCTTCCCAGCCTGCAGCAACTGCTCTGCTCTTAGGGAAAGCCTCCTTCCCCAAACACCAAGAAACAAAGAATTTTTTAGAAGGTGATGATGTTCCTGAGACACAGATGACAGATCTACGATCACTAAAGCCCCAACAATTAAGGCACACTGCCATTTTTCACCAGGAAGGGAAATGCCACTTTCAAATTTATTTTAAATTTCCAGAGAATTAGAAAAATAAGAATTTTCACTTGACTTGAAGGTGACATTTTCATTGCATTTCAAAAATGGATTATTTTTTTACTTTTTTAAATTCCAAATGTCTTCCTCTTACTCGCTAATGTTTTGTTACTGAAGGCAACAGAACAGGTGGATATGACTTCACTTTTCCCCTCCAACACATTTTCTTTTTTCGTTCTGAATTTTCTGAAGTTAGAGCGGCAAAGGGAAAAAAAGAAGCACTCGTCTGACTTCTCCAACTTTCCTATAAAATGCCCTTAACCTTAGAAAATAGCTCGTGTGCGAGATTTAATATGCTGCTTTGTTTTTCTTTATCCTTTCCATTATTCTGTAGTCTTCCTGAAAATGTGTACGCTTTCAAAAGATAGAGTAGAAAAAGGAAAAAAGATACAGATGACATTTATCTTATTGCACTCAACACAAAAGAGGGAAAAGCAGTGATGGAACAAAGTAGAGCATCCAAAACCAAAAATCAAAACCTGGTTTGGCAGTTTTCTTCAATACCACTGAATTCTTTTTTTTGGGGGGAGGATGAAGAGGAGAAGGGGGAAGAGTTTTCCACCCATTTCTAACCATAGTAAATCATCAGGAATTGAACAGTCACTACTCTGCCAAGAGAGCTACCACTTTGTCCTTAAATCCTTGGCTTCCACCTTGTTTCTGCTGCACTAAGGCTCCATCACACACCCTCCACCATCAACTAGGGCCATCCCGGGTGCTCCAACTGGCAGGTTTCCAGTTGCAAACCGCAAAGGTGCCGGGAACTCCCTCCCCTCCATGCGTACGCAAACCAGGAACCCAACTCCCATGCTCACTGCTCAACTATGTGAAGACAGGAGGATTTTTATAGCAGGAGGTAGACAAGGGTCAACATACAGTGATTGGTAGTCTGTTTTACTGACGTAACAGCTCCAGGGGCTGTTGCAATGGTCACATAAAGATCCTCAGAATTATATCATTGAAGTATTTAATATTCAAGAATGTTTCATAGTGGAGGGAAAATCAAACCAGCAGGCTGGAGAGGAAGCACTCCTTGACCCGTTCTGCCAAACTTATGCCCTGTCACCCCAGTTACATCCGTACTCCCACAGCTCAATCCCATGTTTGTAAAGGTTTCCCATTGTGCTGGGATGAAAGAACCAATACTGAAAAGGGTTGTTCAAGCCCTAGCTCCTTAGATCAACACATACAAGCAGAGAGCAAACAAGCAAAAGTACCAGCCTTGGACGTAGGGCAACTGCTTCCAATTAAATACAAGAAAGATCTATTCCCGTGTCCTCTCTCAGCCCTGCACCTCTCAGGAGGGTAGCGAGCCCAAGTGAGGGTAAGAGACACCTTCACTTTCTTCTTGTTTTGAATGATCTGAAACAGGAAGGTCCCACAAACTTATCAACAAAGAACAAGTCAAAACCAGCCTGTATTAGCAGTCAATTCCTCTCAATTAGACAGTTGCAGTTCCTTGGCCACTCCCAGAAAAATACTTACCATCACCTCCTGGTTGCTTGTATGGGTTGTACTTTGGCTTGGGGGCAACAACAGGCGCAAACTTCTTTGGTGTCTGCTGGGTGGACACTGAGATGCTGGGAGTCCCAAAGGTGTGTGTGGTCTCCATCCTTGCTGTAACGTGACCAACAGGCTCGCTGGTACTCTTGGGTGGCAGCCAGGATGGGTGGGACATGGTTCAGATCTGAGAAGAGAGACAAAGAGAATCACACACAAAGAGAACTAGGAATTTAGGCTGGGGAAATAACAGTTGCAAACCTGCTAGTTCACTGGTTCGTAAAATCAAACCCACAAAACCCTTTAACACGTTTAACTTGTGCATGCTTATCTTCAAACATATTGGTCCTAACGTATAGGACTTATGAAACAAATTTGTCTTTCTTTCCCCAGTAGGTCAGAATTACTGATCAGCTCATTGGAGGTGCCTGCAAAGAGCGTTGCTATTTTCCTCTTCAAACCAGAGCGGAGGCAGGCTGATACCCTGGAGAAGCCCATCAATCCCACCATCCAGTCAGTAAAGCAGTGATATATTTGCCTTTCCCTGTTAGGCTTTTGTGAGTACATTAACATACAACATCGTAAGTGCTCTGGGGACAAGTGTAGTCACAGACAGACAGACACACTTTCAGAATACACCCTTAACAACGAAAGTCCTGGAGACT
Organism: Psophia crepitans; assembly: GCA_013399095.1. Classification (NCBI taxonomy): domain Eukaryota; kingdom Metazoa; phylum Chordata; class Aves; order Gruiformes; family Psophiidae; genus Psophia; species Psophia crepitans. Next base: position 760,275 of record VWZZ01000416.1, read on the forward strand.
TTCATTCAAACTTTTAAGAAAAAGGATTTCAAAAGCAGCTAATCATTCTTGATGTCTCCATTTCTGAATGCCCAGCTTAAGATATTTTAAAAGCATGTCAATTTTGAAAAAATGCCAGAATCCCACAACCGCTGACAACCAGGCTTCTTTATAGACATCTCTACTTGTGTAACAGAAAACAGAGGCAGCCCAAATAATTACTTATTTATGAAAATCTTGGCTTTGGCTTCTTAAAAGCCTACATCACTTTTGAGAACTGGACTCAGACACTGCTGAAAATATTGCCCGTAAAAAAAAACCCTGTTCATTGCAATGAACAAGTGCTTTTCACCACACACACACACACCACACTCGCTGGATAGCAGCGATGGTCCTACAGTATCCTTAGATGCTATCCCTCTGAGCTGGATTTCAGGCATGGTGAGGAAACGAAGACCCCACACAGACAAAAATGAACACTAATTTTGGAGCCCTTGAGCACCCTGTCACTTCTGCCCGTGCTCTGCTTTGGTGTCAGGACTCCCCAGGGTTACCAAAACCAGCAGGGACCAGGAAAGATTTGTTTTGATCATGGAAAAGGATCAGTGCAAGAGAGCACACCAGGCCTTGGGAGACATTAGCAGCCTGTTATTGCAGAAAAGCACTTCCATTTGGAAACAACAGGAAAAAGCAGAGGTGCTGCTGGACTTGCAAAGAGGTGTTCTCTAACTGCAGCAGCAAGTACAACCTGCTGGGGCTGAGCTGCAAGGGCGAGTTGTAGCTCTGCAGAGCACAGCAGCAAAGGGCTGCATTAGCTGGTGTGAACAGTCCTCTGAGCAAAACGTGGTGAAGAAGAAAGGGGACAGATGAAGGGTGACCTCTGGCAGGTGTAGACCCCCTTGGAGTGAAACAATTACCAAAGTCCACAGTGCTACAGCGCTCTAATTATTCTGACACAGCCCTGTGGTCATGCACACAGCCATCTATTTGAGTGGCTCACGAGGAGGTATTTCCAAAGCTGAGACATGCAGCCACATACAGTTCATGGATCCCATGCAGGATTGTGGCCGCAGGTCCACTCCCAGCCTACCTGGGCATACTCTTGGTGTCTCACAGCTAAGACGACCATGCACACCTGCTTCTCAGAGAAACAAAAAACACTGAGCTCTTCAACCAGCCCTCAGGATTACATGGAATGTTTAGGCAGGAAGGAGGCATATCTCATAGCATATTTAAGTCTACCTAGAGAAAACAAGGCAGAAATCACACTTCATTTCCCCTTTCTCCTAATTTGGGCTCACATGTCACTAGAAACGTCAAGACTGTTGGGGCTCAGGCACAGAGCTATTTTGCCAACTCACCCTGACTGGCGAAGCATCTGCATCCTACAAGCTTCACCATGGAGAAAATTCAGTTGAGTCCTTTATCAAAGAAGTAAATGAAGACTCTCAGGTATAACCTAGAGAAAGTAGTCCTGTGGGTTCCTGCATGGATAACCTTGTCCTAGCAATCTGCTGTTAGGAATGCTGAATCAGTGTGGGGAAAAGGAGCAAGGTCTGCACATGGTAATGTGGGGACAGTACCTCCAGCTAACATCAATGACGGCTAAAACTGGTGTGTATATATATTTGTGCTTATTCCAGACCAATAAGTTTACTCCAGGTAACAAGTTTCCTACGTGTGGAGTCAAAGTCTCAATGTCTGATCCAACACTAGGAGATACGACAATCTGTGGTCATCTTCCGCCTCCATTGCTCCTTGCATGGGAGAGAACTGGCAAGTGCCAAACATCAGTCCCAACACTTGTGGCTCTTCCTCACTGTGCAGCCTGCTGCCCGGTGTGCACGCAGCAGTTTTGCAATCCTCCCTGCTGGAGGACAAGCCCATTGCAGCAGACATCTGACACCAGTGAAAGGAAGCCACCAGGACTGGCTAGAAATGAGGCAGATGGAGTACCCTGGAGATGGACAAGCATTCAAGGCTGAGTTGCAAGGACACAACTTTCCTCCTCCATACGCCTGTTGTCCGACCTTACATTGACAGTGCGGAGCATCATTCTGAAAGCAAGAAGTGAAAGGCAGGTCCTCCCCACAGGGCCAGAGAGGAAACCAGCCGTGATGGGTGGGGGCGGAGGGCACGCGAACTGCGCTCCCACTGCCTGGTACTTCCCATTAGCAACACAACCTTGATGGACCTAGAAAATGACGGCCACTCAAGCAGTAAGATTTACCTACACTGCTGCCTCCTCCTCCCCCCACATCCTTCAAAAATGTAAAACACAGCAATAAAACTCAGGCGACTATCTAGGTTTTAAGAGCAGATAGCAATGAAAGTATTCTGCCTCAGAGCTAAACAGGACAACTCTGCACTCTGCAGAGTTATAACATTCGGACAACTACCCTTACCCAATGCTAAAAGCATCCTGGAGTTTTATTCTGACAGGTTTTCAGCCCCTGGGTTGACATCTCATACAAAAGAGTGTCCCGTTGCGTGAAGTGCCCTCAGACCCTGGACATTACCTCCATACTCGTGCAAGGCAAAAAAAAAAATCCCATTACTGACCAGATTATCATCATTCCTGTTCTGGCAGCTGCCCAGATGTTCCTTAACCACCTCCCAGGCAACACGCCCTGGTCTCACTGAGATCTCATGGTCTGTCAGGCTGACAGCAGGGATGGGGTGAGTGATGTACAAATGAAGAATATCTGCTTCAGGAGCCAGGTTGCACTGTGCTGGAGGCAGCTGAAGATGATGTGAATTGCAACGAATGAACTTAAAAAGCAGACTGCTCTTATGGACAGTTTTGGAGCGCGAGGACCACACTGCTGTAGCTCAATTGCTGGCTGTGAGCTGGCACACAGCTCCCTCTCAGCTACCCTCTAACACATTTATTTTGGCGGTGGTGGTATTTTCTAATTGTTTCCCCGTTAGCCTTTCCTCTTTCTCCCCCTCTCATTTTCTGTTATGTGTTTGCTGCCACTCGGTTTTTTTGCTATCTGTGCCTTGACAATGTTTTCAGCAAGTTCCTTTCTCATCTGTTCCAGCCCCAGCTCCCTAGCCTCAATTAAATTTAGCCTAACTACTTTGCGAGATCATAAAAAAAGAAAATGAATTAATCTCTTTTTAACAGCTGAAGCTAAACTTCTGAGTTTGCTGTTATTTTCCCCATATTTTTTCATGTGGTAAAAGGCCAAGAGCAAGGCAAAATATAATGGTGAGTGGCACACTCACAGCTCCCCACCTCTCTCTGCAGACTTCTCCATGGTGGAGAACCCCGGATAATTCAGGTAAAGCCATCAGTGCTCCCTCACCATTCCCTGCAATATTGACTGGTTTTCAATCAGAAGCTTCTTTGAACCAAAACAGGTTGGATGAGGCTTTGGGCAATCTGGTCCAGCGGAGGGTGTCCCTGCCCATGGCAGGGGGGTTGGAACTAGATGATCTTTGAAGTCCCTTCCAACTCTAACCATTCTATGATTCTATACCATTTTGTGATCCAGAAAGGTAATCAAAACAGCACAGGGCAACACGGGCTTATAACCAGTCCTCTTACTCTAAACTTACTCTGACATATGACACTGCATCTTCGTCATTGTGGTTCCTGCAATTGAACAAGAACCTCCATAGGTAAAGGCACTGCTTTTCTGGCTAGCCAGCAAACATGACCAGCAAATGCAGGTTTCACTTTTGCCTTTGAGGTGTTTTCTTCCAAAAAAAGTTATTTCTGCCAGTTGTCCAGTAAACAGTACTGTTTTCAGAAGTTTCTAACAACATATGGAGATCGCTGAAGTCAGTGGTTACAAGAAGGCTAAAGTCACTGAGAAACTCAGAGAATAAAAAGAACAAACTCCACTGAATATTGCAGGAACCAAGGAACAGGTAAAACACAACTAAAGGATGGATGGGCTGGGGGAACCCAAGAACCAGGACCAGAAAAAACATCCTGGGAACATGTAGACTGGCAAGGGGATGTGATGAAGCGCTCACCTTGGCTGTCAGGGATGGAGCTGTTACAATAGCTGCATTACTCACTTCTACGCATGGATACAGCAAGCTCCTCCTTCAAGGGTAATAGCAGATGGAGTAAAAAAACATTAAGCCTAATCTGATCACTTTGGTTCTTCAAAAACAATCCCTCCCAGTGGAGAATAGTGAGTTCTCACCAGCCTTTTGCTGGACAAGTCATCTCTATTGCTGTTCCTTAGATGCCAAATGCAAAGGGCCTGATCCCTCTGCTGTTCGAGTCAATGGCTGAACCACAGAGCTCTCACTGAAATGTTCAACTGTAGGCATACAGTATCTACAGTTGCCCTCACATTTCCACTCCAAGCAAATCATTTGTCAGGCATAGTCTGCATTCAACAAGACCCTTCCTAGGAAACCTAAATAAATCTAGCCACCCAACATTTAACGCAACCAGGCTGGAACAACCTTTGTCGTCAGAGCCCGTGTCCCTGCGATCCCTCCCCAGAGTGTGACATCTCCCTCTGTCTTGGCTGAAGCCTTCTGCATTCCTGCCTGCCACTCTCACACAGCCTGGGTCAGCAGTAACTCAACAGCTCCATTCCCCATCTGGCTGCTACAAACTTCTCCTGTGAATCCTTACTCCCTGACCACTCTGGCAACACCTCTTTCCCAAATTCATTGCCCCACCTCAGACAAAAATCTCATAAATCCTCCTCATGTCACTGCTTTGAAAGCCCTTCTCGTTGACCGTATCGTGCAGCTCTTCTGCACTGCGCAGGGCACTGAACTCTACCCAACTACTACTCCACAAATCTTTTGCTGAGCTAAAGAATAGTTGTTATAATGTACACATAGCCTCAACTGAAAGAAGGCAAGTATTGGAGAATCCACCACGGTATTAGGTAAATTGTTTGGGCAAGCAATTAAGCACCATAATTACAGCTTCTCCTTTATGTCTGGCTTTAAATTTACCTAGCTCTGCTTCCAGGCATTGGATTTTGTTACACTCCTGTCATCTGCATTACAAACCTGCCCCTCTTCCTTACACAGATCCTTTCAGAACACAGCCAGGTCATTGGTTAAATCAAATCAAAACATTTAAATTAAATATCAATTAAACTCACTGTAAAGAGCAGGCTTCTCTTGATTCATTGATGTATATTTACTCTGAACTCTCTTCAATTTTTCAGCTACCTTTTATGAAATGTTGGATGCTAGCATAAGACCATTTTTCCAAGAATGGTAACTTAAAATGGAAGGGGTAAAATGATGAATAATATCAAAGACAAAAACCAGACTGAAATCAGATGTGGCTGCCTGAGGTTCTGTTATCCTTCCTTCTTTGGAAGCATTAGTCATCACCTACTTTTGGAGGCAGAGAATAAGACCGGACTAACCATGATAAATAACATTAAGAGCAAAGAGTGAAATCACACTGCATAAATAAGGAAAACAGTGTGCTCTGGTTCTATCATTAGGACAATCTTAATGCCTTAAGTTCAGAAAATTCTAACCATGAAAGAACACACTGCAGCAGAGGAATTGGAATCCACGAATCCCAAGATGAGACCACATTATCTAAAAATGTCAGTCCAGGAATATCAATAGAAGATAATACCAGGCAGTAATAAAAGCCTGACAAGGGTTTTTGTTCCTTTTTACTTTTTTTTTGTTGTTGTTGGTAATGTGTGGGCATAAGTGCTTGTTTTTGCTTTTAATTACAGGATGTCATTCACCTTTGAGAAGCAAAGGTATAACAAAGAGGGTTGCAAGTCAATTTAGCCTCACATCAGATAAGCAATGGAAGGGTAGTGTACCAATTTGTCTACTATTGAAATTGTTAGTACATTCATCTGTGAGACAGGCTGGCTTTTCTGTGATTAGACGGTAGCCAAATAAATCTTGATTTCATTTCCATATTTTTAACATGGCCCAAATACTCCTTGGATGTTGATGGACTTTGCCAAGACAGAAGAATTTGTCCCTGAGTTAATTAAGCTAATGCTTCATAGGGGGTAGCAACAGTGTTTAACAAAAAACGAGCAACAACAGTCTGTGCTTCCAGACAGTCTGCTCTGTCTTCCATCCCACTAAATCCACTGGCTTGCTGTAGGTCCATAACGTTCTGTCTGGTATCACCCATGCAGTTAACCATCACTCCTAAGGTCAAGGGACTGACGAGATACGGGGAATCAGGACCTTGTTTGCTGACAGTAGATGCAATTGGAAGACCTACTGCAGCTTCTCTCTGATACTATTCAGGAACACAATCAAGACATTTCCTTCCCTACATAACCCAAGTTCGTCTCTAGGGGATTTACAAGAGCCAGGTGTAGAAAGGCAGACTGCATTCTCTCCACTCTTCTTTCTCTTCTGTCCATGTAAAAGAACTAAAAAAGAAAACTTTACTTCACCCTCCAACTGAGTTTTAAAGATCAGTTCTAGCACTGAACCGGGGACACCCTTCATGATGCAAAATCATGCCACACACTGCCCTTTTCATTTAGAGGTGCAGCCTACAAGACCGATGTTTCTGCTCTAAGCTTATTTTTCTTCATTTTTTGCCTGAAATTCCCAAAAGCACAAACCCAAATGCCCTGCTAAAATACAGTTCTTGGCTTTGTCCTCATCACCTCCTCTCCACTAATTAGCCAAAAGCATTAATTGAGGCTGACCAGAGAGATTTACTCTTTACAAACTCCTAAAGCTGCTTGTTTCTCTTGGCACTGCTCCCCTTTGAATGTTAAATGAATTTATTTCACCATTTATGGCCGATGATCTCTACCCATGAAGCTTTCCTGCTTCTTCTGGACATCAAAACAGGATATAATGTCAAAATTCTGGTCTCATTAGAGGTCTTTAACCAAACATAGGAAGTGCCATAGGTACTTACAAACTCAGCCCAAGCTCTCCGGGGATGTCTTTCCCATATGGTACTACTTATCCTCATCAATTCTACATCACAGGGGAAATTATGTGATTTGGAGAACTGGGATTCCTTTTGAACTCCCTTAATCATTGCCAATCCGCACAACATCTCACCAAATTTAAGCCCTGTAATATCAACCAGTCCAAAGAAGCTTCTCCCTCAGACTCACCCCATGGCAAATTGACTCTGGCCCTTCACGCTTTTAAATGTCATGTCAGTAACCAGGAGAACCACAAAGCTGCAGGAACAACTCAGCACTGGGAATCCTGTGCGTGGGGCTGATGCGACACTCATCACTAGCGAGCAGCAGAGAGCTAACAGGAGTCAACTGAACCACCGAGAGTCTCCGAGACTTGAAGAAGAAGAATGGAACATGTTGTCACTCTTCAGTGACTGTCTTCTTGACCATATGCAAACTTGATGCACATGGACTCCAACTCCTTGTGGCACATCTCTTCCTTGAGATTAGGTTTCTTTTCTTGTACCCATTTACACTGTTTATGGGCGTTATCCTGATGCTTTGCTTTAGTTTTTCACAGCGGGGGTCAGCTGGAGCAAGTTTAACTCTTCCTCTCCCCCCCAGACTGACAGGTTTTTCCAATTGCCTGCATAGGGTAGGTTTTATATCTTCAGCTCAATCCCCTCAAAATAAACAAATATCAGAGTCACTTCTTCAGTTAAACAGGGCTGAAAGCATTCACCAACTTCCTGCTATGGGACATCAGTAATGTAATCACAGGAATTAAAGGAGAAAGAAACCTAGTTACAGCATGACTTGTGCTGAATTATTCCTCAAAGCATATAATCTAGTATCACTTCACTTTGGCTTTAAGAGCTTCAGTCATGGGATCCTCCAGAATACCTGATTTAAATTCAAAGTTCGCCCTGCTTTGAGCAAGAGGTTGGCCCAGATGACCTCCAGAGATCCCTTCCAAAATCAATTACTCTATGACTCAAAAACCCCAGACTTCCAGCTGTGATTTTATCTGCGCTCAAAAGGGTTTGCTGCAATATAGCTGTATCCTACTTAAGATATGTCAGCAATATCACCTGCTGGCAATGCAACATTATATTCCTTATTCTCTAGTTGCAACAGTTCGCAAATAAACACAGAATGTCCCTATTCTCTTAACTAAATAACCAATACTTGAAAAACAACTTTTTTTTTCCTAGTATGGCTGCATCCACACTTTGTTTTTTGCCAGGTGATCCACACCTGTTTGGGATGTGACTTTTAATGTACCAAAGTCACTACAATTTCTACAGTATTATTCAGACATGCAGACAGTAAGTCCATAGTAGAGACTGTAAAGACATGATGGTGAAGAATGGTCTCTCTGCTACAAAGATGCTTGACACATGTTCATGTCACCATGAATATAGTTCATCAGTTACCAACCCAATATTACATTCATAGAATCACAGAATCAGTAAGGTTGGAAAGGACCTCTGAGATCATCAAGTCCAACCATCAACCTAACACCACCATGCCTACTAGACCATGTCCTGGAGTGACACGTCTATACGATTTTTGAATGTCTCCAGGGACGGTGATTCAAGCACCTCTCTGGGCTGTCCATTCCAATGCCTCGCTACTCTTTCCGTGAAGAAGTTTTTCCTAATATCCAACCTAAACCTGTCCTGACACAACTTGAGGCCATTCCCTCTAGTCCTGTCGCTTGCCACTTGGGAGAAGAGACCGACATCCTTCTCACTACAACCTCCTTTCAGGTAGTTGTAGAGAATGATCAGGTCTCCCCTCAGCCTCCTCTTCTCCAGACTAAACAACCCCAGTTCCCTCAGCCGCTTCTCATAAGACTTGTTTTCCAGTCCCTTCACCAGTTGCCCTTCTCTGGACACACTCCAGGGCCTCGATGTCCTTCTTGTATTGAGGGGCCCAAAACTGGACACAGTAGTCCAGGTGCAGCCTCACCAGAGCCGAGTACAGGGGGACAATCACCTCCCTGCTCCTGCTGGCCACGCCATTCTCGATGCAGGCCAGGATGACATTGGCTTTCTTGGCCACCTGGGCACACTGCTGGCTCATGTTCAGCCGGCTGTCAACCAGTACCCCCAGGTCCTTCTCTGCATTCATTCTTACACCAAAACCCTGCTGCTGGGACAATTTTGGTATCAACCCAAAACTTACCCTTTCTTAAGTTTCCTTCTTAGTTCAGTTCTCTTCTGTCAGCTTCAACAGTAGAAAAGGTAGAAGGGCAAACTAAACATAAAAGTTCTTTTCTTTCCCAACATAATTGCATTAGTAGTTTGGGGATTAGATGCAGGCTATTTGAATTTGACTGCTGCTGCAAAACACACACATAAAAGCTGATGAACGAGATCTTCCTTTTACAGCCATGTCACACCCTGGTGTTCGATGACAAACTAGGCTTTAAAATCCCAATAAATTGAACTTGACTGGCCCATGTGCATTGAAACAAAGAGATAGTACTGGCTCCCTGGAGATAGATAGATCTAATCTAATCCAACTAATGACCAGCATTACAATTTCACCAGAAAGCAGGCTGATTCTTGACTTCTGTGGTATGAGACAGTCCTCAGCCACTCCAAACATAATCATACTGGATAAAACATTAATCCAAGACCTCAGCTACTTGTGGTCACAAAAAAATGCAGGGCAATAGTGATGGAGGAGGTAGACCTGGTGGCCGGCCCAAAATGCTTACTCAAATACAGTAAACTTTGTGGTTGAACCTTAAGAGCTGAGCCAGGAGGTAGCTCTGAGCCAGACAAATGTCTTCCAATTCTTAAAGCTTCTCTTCCTGATAACTTGAACTACAAGTTTGTGAGGGTGTTGCTGCATCACAAAGAAAAGTTTGAGATGGATGTTTCAGAATTTTGTGTAAAAAATGAGAGAGCAAATATATTAACAGGAACAGCAAAAGACCAGGTGGAATGATGCAGAAAGGTTACTTTGGCAATCTCAGACCATGAGCTCCCTTACACAAATTCTGTTTTCCTGCACACAATTTATTTTCATCATCCCTCTGCCAAAACAAAGCTGCCTTTATTCCTTCTGTGCCGATATTCATTGTCTTGCCTATAGCACAGCTCAGTACTTGGCGTCCTACTTCAGCAAGGCACTGGCAAGCAACATAGAGCTTATCCATCAAATAAAATGGTCAAGGGACTGCACTTCTCAACCAAGGGAGACACAGTGGAATCAGGCCTATCCAGAGAGTTCCACATAAAAGAAAAGGAATCAGGACACACAAGATGGCAAGGTTAAAGCTGCTAGAACAAGCCCAGACTGTTAGGATGCTGATGCTGGCTGTAAACAAGAAGGAACCGGGCAGAACTTACATTCAGCTCAGCAGCAAGACCCCAGTGGGACCAAATGAGACCATGGCAGCATATTGACATATAGATAATTGTTTTAGCTTTGCAGACCACTGTGTGTATGTATCTCAGCACAGGGAGAAACAGCAGTGATGTGAGCTCAGTAGAGTGGGAAACTGATACAGAGCGAACAGGGGAACAGTGCAGAGCTTGAGGTCCTACCCAGCAAGGCTGGCATGTATATAGGGAGTTTTTTTATTTACGATGGGTTCCCTGCACTCCTCTTCTAAAGTCACTGTGGTCGCAGGAAGAGTCAGCTGCCACCATCCCTGGAAGAAAATGTATCTGCTATTGGCAGTCTGAATCCCAAGCCATCGAGAGGATTTCTGTGAATAGAAAAGGAGCTGCAGCCCAGAATGTGGGCACAGCCTGGGCCCCACTCAAGGACAGAAGTGAGGGACCAACGCCACTATAACGTTTCTTGTGACACCTCAGGTGCTGGCAGTATGAACCAGGCTTTGAAACTGTAAGGCCTAAAAAGCAAGCAATTAAATCAATTAACGAGTAGGAACTGTGCCCAGAATCAAAATCTTTAATCCCTGATTCTTCTCCCACCTGATCCACTTAAGTTTTCCTCCCCCAGATCCCAAGCCATCCTGGAAAGCACAGCCTTGAGTATGACAAATCCCTGGATGATTTCTCCTCCTTCCTGAGCACTGCACCAACCTGTGCAGCTCAGCCTATGGCACCTTGCAAATAATCAGGGGAAATAGACTTTTTCCTATGGAAAATCCTATATCGTAACACACAAAAGAGTGATTGCTGCCAGATGGCTGGAAACTGATGCTGTGGAGAGATTGCTAATGGAAGCAAGACATTTGTGTGCATGAAAACTGTAGGAAAGGAAGTACACAGACCCCTTCATATAAACAGTCAGAAAAAAGACATTTCTCTGAGTTTCACAACAACAGGTGATTTCACATCAAGACTTGAGCACCCCAATGCATTATTGTCTCCCTTTTGCAACACAAAGCAAAAGTAAAGATTTAAGCACTTCCTTCTTTAAGAAGCTGAAAAGTCTGCAGTACTGTCAGGAAAGAAAGAGGATCTCTGCAGGTTACTGAGACCTGCTTTTAGCAGGAGACTGGACTATCACCAACACTAGAAGGGTTTGCTGCAGCTTTGTCCTTGAAAACCTCCAGAATGGAGAATCCCTTGCTACCTGGTGACTTGTTCAAGTGTTGCAATATTTTCCCAAAGAAAATGTTTTTCCAACTCTCCAGCTGATTCTCCCAATCCACTACGCCTGTCCACAGCATTTTGTTTTGCCATCTGGATAGAAGCATTGGGCTCTGTCATCTTTGTAACACCCCTGGCAGTAGTCACAAGCTGCCGTTGGATCACTCCTTTGCCTCCTCTGCATCAGAGAGAGAAGGCAAAGCTCCCTCAGCCTCCTCTTGTAGGCCATGTGCTCTAGGTCCTTGATTGCCCCTCTTCTGGACCCTCTCTAGCTCTTCAACATCCCACTTCAACTGGAGGACTCAAGATTGGATAAGAGCCTCACCATCAGGGAGTAAAGGTGAACAATAACTCATCTCTGTCCAGGTTTCTCCTGAAGCAACTCCGTATCCCGTTTGCTTTATTGGCAATGATAGCATACATTGGACTCAGATTTAACCTGGTGTCTACTGTCTACTCCAGGCCCTTTCGTCAAGGAATAAAGGAGAATGAAAGGCAAATTTCAAGATGGTGCCTAAGCTGAAGGAGCTCCAGTATGTCCAGGGCCACGTGGACAGGAGAGTAAGTCATAACGCAACATTAGCTACCCCTATGCTATTTGAAACACAACATAGAGCTTGTTGACAAGACAGCTGTTCAGAGAGGACTGTTCTGGAAGCACAGAGAAAAGGGGTGAAGAGGAATATTAAGAGCAAAGGCAAGCATGCCATGACACTGTGGAGCACATCACGATAAAGCTCTGGTTTAGTAACTGTAGGGCATTAGTTCTGCTCTGAATAGAAACTTGTGACTTAAAACAAGTGCTTGAGATTGTATTTTCAATTCTTCTTTGAAACTCATAAAACCACTGAGTACCAGCCTAGGTTAACTGTTGCTCTTCCCTTTTATCTCGGTGTCCATTCATTCAAGAACAGTGACACTCAAAGCTCTGGGAGCTAATTCCTCACCTGGTGCAAACCACAGTGCCAGCAGTGAAGTTAACCCAGCCAGGCATCCATACTGGCCTTGCAATTTTGCTGAACAAGCAATTATATTAAAAAGAGAACTCCAGTTTCTTCACCACTATCACACCGGTGCCTTCTGGTTTTGACCACCTAAATCAACCGTTTGTTTCCCTTCCCAGAAATCAGTATGAAGTTCTTTTGTGACAAAAGTTTCCATACTAGACTGGCCACATCAGTTCCCTAGATGTGAAAAGTCTCAAATTTGACAGTCTCCAGAAAACATTACAGTGCTCATCTATTATTGTACATTACATTAATATACTGTCACTACATCACTGCACCTTCTGAGAAGAGGGAGGGGGGCAGGGTGGAAGAGAGGAAACGAATCACAAGCACAGGGATTTTTTTTGGGAAGAACCAAACTTTAAATGTATGTAGACATAGTGATACACCGCTGTGTTTTAGCCACTGCTACCAACCGCTTGTGCTCTGCATGTATACACACACTGGGCAGTCGGACCCCGCTGCCGGTAAGTGTACGCGCAGGTCAATTAATCAAATGCCCTCCAATAGTTGATACCACTATCTCACAGGTCTAAGGCAAATCATGTTCCCACACACAACTAAGCGTCTGCAAGGCATTTCAGCGTGCCTTTGCTGTGTAACGCACGTATTTCTCTTTCAAAGTAACACAGCTGCCAACACCTTAATCATTCCATGGGGACCTTCAACCCCGCCAGCCCCTTAAGTGCCTCATTACCTCCAGCGCACTCCTGCAGAGCTCACGTCCCAGGTGAGCTGTATGAGCACAACTTTCTGTCAGCTAAAGCAAGCAGACCGAACTGCGGATCAGGATCTCTGCAAATCAGGTCTAACAGCCTATCTACCATCCTCCTTTGTTCCCGCAAGTTTGGCCTCCTTTACTGCAAAATATCTAGGACAAAGGCAAGACAGCAACAAGAAACCACCTTTGAGACCAAAATTATTGCATGTTTCTTTTCATGAGATCCTGTGGGAGAGAAGATGCTTGCTCCGCTGCATGGACTCTCTAAGGGGCTATGGAGACCAGCCAAATAACATAACTGAGGCACCTGAGTTGCATGTACATCCCCAAAGCTTTCTTGTTTTTAAGTTAGAAACTGCTGCCTTGAGTCATAAAAATACTACGTTTTCAAATTGTATTGATATGTTCTTGGCACAGAAAAAAAAATAAACTGCAATTGCAACCAATACAGAAACTTGAGCCGTCCTTTGTTTCTGCAGGACTGAAAACACTAAGGGGAAACCTAAGCAACAAATTAAATTGATCCATGGAAAAAATGCTGTCTATTAGGACTGGTATGCAGATACCTACTTTGAAACTAGCTTGAGCACATGAAGGCATAACCTACTCTTTGAAGTTTCTAGGTTGCTCCCATCAGGTTCCTTGAGATGACACTGCTGGAGATGTCATCCCAAGGAATCACTTCCAAGGCAAGTCCCTTTTTAAAGCAAGCTACCTCAGGGCTATTTTTTGTGAAGCACCACCACCAGGGAACAGCTTCACCTGCTCTCTTCATGCCACCTCTGCAGGTCTCTCCACAATACACTGCCCTTCCAACTGAAGTTATGATCTAACAGCTCAAGATGATATAGGAAGATTATTTAATCATGCACGGAACATGAACATGTGCACATATGTACACACACACATCTGCACATCCCTGGGGTTTTTTCTGATTCTCTATCATTTGCTCAGGAAACTCACAGAGGAAAAGAATAAAGAGAGAAACCAACAGTTGCTCACATGGATCAACACTTCCAGGCTCTCTCTTTTGCAGCTCATCTCACTCATACTTGTGGTTTCAACATGTGATTCACATTAGGCCCCTCTGCTCTCCATTTGATGGTTCTGCTAAACAGATGTGAATTTATTTAGTCACAGAGCCTGCTCTTTACACTGCCTTTTTGTAGAACAGATGGACTTTTTTTTTTTTCCTGTTCAACAATATTCAGATAACGATCATACCCCAGTGCACAGGTTTGCTTGACGATTTCATATGAAAAGGACCAACACATGAACACAGACATGATCTCACAAGAGCTCTCTTCAGCAACTAGAACACGCTGCGAGAGGCGATGGTACTGATGAAGCATGCCAAACTTCTAGGGAAGCCCAAGACCTCAGGGATCCCTGAAGCCAGCTCCATAACCTCATGCAAATGAGCGATGCACGCTGCACCTAGCAGGGTCCAGAAGACACAACTCCACCAACCGCCCATCACACAGCACGTCTCCCCGTGCGAAAGCTCTGGTGGAAGAGTGAGCTGAAGGGTAAGCTCCTGCAACATTCATGGGGACATGAAACCATGTGCATCTCCTGGGACTCCTCAGCATGGTGAAATAGCCGGGAAAAGTTATTCGCTCCCTGTGTGGGCATTCTTCTTTCTGCACTGAGAGTGCCTTTGGCAATGGATGAAGCGGAACTGCACAAAGGCCCTCTCGGAGCAGAATAAGACTGCCCACATGAGAAGTGGCTATTGCACTTAAGTTCACACCCTGGCTTTGTTTCACAGTACCCTCCCTGTGCAGAAAGGCCCTAGGCTTCAGATTCAATTTCTGCCCCTATAATCAATAGCTGAGCACTGCTCCCCTCCAAGGGTAAGACACAGCCTATGTAAGAGGCCAAAGCACAGTCCGGGAGGAGAAGGATGAGCCTCACACTTACTTTGCACTATCCTCTACATGGATATGCCTCTGTATTGCTCTAATAACTGAACGTTGATGACCTCACCCTAGAAAATGGCCCTGCTATGTGAGTAAATCATCTCTGCTCTACCACAGAAACCGAGCACAGGATGTGTATACACGGTGCACACGAATGTCATGCCCACACCTGTGCAAGGGTGTAATCCCTTCCCAAAAGCTGCAGCCCCGTCCCTCAGTCACAGCCTTGTCCTCCACGCATCGCCCACCTGTTGGGAAGATGACCTCAGTTTCTAGAAGAATCTGCTTAGGACTTTCATCAAGTAGCCAGGGAAAAAAAGTATTTTTTTAAATATATATATATATGTATACACACACTTTAAGTGTAGTTCGATCACAGTGAGTTATCTGAAGAATGAAACTCCGTGTTTCAGAAGGGAAGCAAAAGGGGAATTCTCTGCTTGAAAGCCACCCAGGACATGGCCATTAACATCCTTCCCTGGGAGCCCTAAAGCTGAACATTTACAAGAGAAAAAAAAAATATGTACGGCTTTTTTTGGGGGGGCGTGCATACAATTAAGCAGTATTAAAAAGCTAGTAGATATTAGGCAGTAAAATATTTTCAGTAAGAAAGACTGAAACTGAAAAGGACAGCTGAGTCCTTGCAGGGCGACAGGCACTTCCAGCTACACAGCACCTTGTGTCTTTTGAAGGGTTTTTTCTTTTTTTCTTGGCAAGTTCTGAGCCACCACAGTGTAATTTTCATTCCTATTAATGACTGTATTATCCAAATATTATGTGTATGGACCATACATCAGCACTTTGCTCTTTCGTACATCTTAAGAAGCAGCAAGAAAGCAAAACACAGACAGAGAGAGAAACTTTCATAAGCATAAAGCAAAGTTATGTGCCCAATTCCCAGAAGGTGCTTGCCTAAACTTCAGTATGAGCCTTCAATAACTTTATCTGAGCAGTCAAACAACGTGCTTGCTTTCCCCCATGTAAGTAAAATGAAATTCCCTGCCACTCTGCCCGACCTGCTCTGCAGACCTGGTGGGGCTGGTGCTCCTGCTGTGAGACAAGACAGAACACGGCATCGGGGAACAGGCTCCCCTGCCATCACTTCGGGCCACGCGGGAAATCTTTCCAGGCATCACTCTCCATCTGCATGCTCCCTTCCCTGTCACCTCCATCCAGACACTGGGGACAACATTTAGCCCCTTCTTTACAACACTGAGCTGAGACAAAAAGCGCTCTGTAAGGGCTACCCCACTGCAAAGTGCCCAGAGCCGAAAGGCATCCAAACTGCAAAGAGCGGATATACAGATGTCAGCGGAGAGTCAAAACTGAAGGGGAACGGAGCTATCTCAGCTGCCGAAGGCTCATGATGGATAGCAGTGAGCTGTTCAGAAGAAAATTAAGAAAACATTTTGAATGCCTCCTAAAAAGGAACAAATAGGTCCAACACTCCACCAGAAGGGGATTTTTTTTGCATCTCTGAATGATAGAGCTTCGCTTTTATGGCCTGCGGCTGCTTGGGAAACTCAAAGCTATTTCTCTGAAGAATTCACTTGGACAAGCTTTATGGCTTTGATCAGTTAACTATTTTTTAATGCTAATCCACCCCAGTGATATTTGTCCTCCTTTTCCCCATGTGCACAGAAACACAGACAGAGACAAATACGACACAAAAGCAAACATTAGCCAGATGAACAGCCAGGAACAATGACATACAGAGCACATAACCAAACACCAACTTCATTCTGTTGTATTCTTTTCTCTTCTAGCGGCTCAAGATCCTTTGGCCCAGCATGACCTACTAATGGAAATTTAGGAAACAAATTGCAGTACCCAGCAGGTATAATGCTCACACAGCAATCTGGCCACAACTATTGTGACTCAAGTAAAATTTTAAATAATTTACCTAAAAGTTGCAATAAAACCTGAGGCTGAAAGGCCTTCCTTAAAACGTAAACCCCTCCAAGTAGCCCAAGCGCTGCCCCATCTTACAGGTGAACAAATAAAGGTGCAGAAATAGCAATCTGCTTACATTTATGGAGCAAAGATAAAAAAAAAAGAGCCAAGAACAGGACTGAAGTTACCGGACACCCACCATCTCAGTGGAATTGCTTTAACCTCCCCCACAATCTCAGGCTTATAAGCCCTGAGCACCATGTTAAGCAGAACTCCACTAACAATTTCAGCATACAAACTTGTCTCCCAGCTTAGGGCACTGAAGCCTGGAGATCAGTCCAGCTGTGTACCAGGAACGCACCAAGTATCTAAACCAATACTCAATTATCTGCCCTATTAGTTGCATCTCTGTGACATCCTATGACATATATAGCACCCACTAAACACCAATAAAAAAAAAAAAAAAAGAGTAAGGGACGGTCCCTGTTCTGCAGCACCTTTGGTATTCAGGCTGCTATCTAGACTTTGCTTGCTGTCTTTGGGTAACAGATTCAGGCAGTATTTCCCGTGGCAGAGAATTACACAGGCTGATTACCCTCTGTGGAAAAGTGAAGAAATCCTGGAAGCAATTTTCTATCTCAATTGTTCCCAGAGCACAGGAACAATCTTTTAGCCCTCTCCCTACTTTCTGCTCAATATCATCCAGGCTCAGCAGGCAGAATCCATCACGATGATGCCTCAGGTCTGGGTCCTGCAAACACTCACCCAGGTGAAACTTTACACACGAGTGGCCCTGCAGACTTCAACTGGTGTCAGCCTTCAACTGGTCACAAAGTTTTTAGGGGACAAAAAGAATGGAATGAGATCGGTGAGAAACTCAAAGTAGCTTGGAAATGTTCAGTCCTAGGTAGGACCAGGCTTATCTCAACAGGGTAACACAGATAAAGTGTCTCTGATGCACACTTCTTAAACTAGCTCTTCAAAATTCATTACTGGGTTTTTAAAGGAAATCAGGAAAGAACAGCTGTACCTGAGAATTACGCATCACAGGTAGAGCTCATAAGACAACAGGTCATTTTCTCAAACCAAAAATTTCATTACCATTAAAAAAGAAAAAAAAGACGACAGATATTTTCTATGGGGGCAAAAACCCCACACCACTTTTAAGAGGAAAATCTAAATGCCGATAGTTTTCTAGCAGAGCCTGAAAGCATTCCTGTGTAAAACTGCCATCCCAGTGCTGACAGCATGTGCAGGTGTGGAAGGCTGGTTTCCAGTTTCTGAGGTGCCCATGTGGACTACACACCCCAGGCGGCACCACCGTCCCGGTGCACCGGGGACTCCCAGCCTGCACGGAGTGAGGAGATGTGGTTTGGCTACAAGACTGACCCAGACAGATGGGGAAAGGACTGGGTGCTGCATACCAATCCGCACCCCTCCACGCACGCCGCAGCCGTGACCCCAAATATGTATTTTTCAACATTTTGACAACAAATACTTTTCACCCACGTAGACACTCACAGTTGGAATTATTTAATCAGAACCTTATTTTCCACCCAAAAGAGTTTTGACAGAAATGTTCAATTTGCCCTAATCAATGAGGCTTAAGCATCAGTCAAAGTATTTTCTTGAACTAACACGTTCAGTGCCAGAGCAGGAGAACAAGCTCTAAAGATAATTGCCTCCAAAGGCGGATACTGACCTTTCAGTTGTGTTATTACTTTTTTTAATAAAGGTAACATTTAAAATATCGTTACTTTTAAGTCAATGCTGGTGGGGGAGAGGGAGGGAAGGGAGCTGCATGCCTGCTGCAGAACTGCACAGCCAATCTTAGTATCGCTTAATTTTCAGATGAGGGATTTGGTAGTAAACAACTTTTTCTTGTACACAAACATTTTTAATTTCATGCCCTGCTAATCATACATCTGTTAGAGCTCTTTTTCCATCCATTGCAGTAACGATAATAAAAGAAAAATCATCGCACTAACAATGTGGTTTGTCTAAAATGAAAATTGAATAATAATCAATTTTCCTCCATGGGATAAGGGAACCCAGCAAGCAGCAGCACTCACTCAATGGAGGTGACAAAGACATGGTTCGAAAAGTGACACCTTCGCATTGGCCCTGCCATGGCCCTTACTGCTGGCAGCTCCTCTTTCCCAGGCACCTTTATGTAAGAGCCTTTTTGGGAATGGCTTCCCTGGATGGTTTCTCTCGGGGTTCCTGGTGCTCCACACCAGGAAACGCTACAGCAGAACATCTTGTGCTGTCATTGCTGCACCACCCACCACCTCCTTCTACCCTTCCTTTCCTCTTTATTTTTCCCTCGTCTCCTCTATCAGCAAAATGTTACTGCCGGAGATGCTACAGCAACGCCTTCACCCTCCCAAACCTTTTGTCACTGGTGAGACCCAGTGGGTCTCAGTGTACCAAACTTCAGACACATCCAGTGTCTTCACCTGACATACTCAGCAGCGCACTTAAACATGTGATTAGACCCCCGAAACAAGTTCTTATCATCTCTTCAGTAACATTAGTGAAAGGCTTGAGGCCGTTATTTAATAGACATGTCCAGCTGAAGGCCAAGTTAATCAGACCCCAAGAAACATCCACGATCAAGAGGACTCTGATTTTGACTTAAGGAAGAAATTTTTTACAATGGAGGTGCTGAGGCACTGGAACAGGTTCCCCAAAGAAGTTGAAGATGCCCCAGCCCTGGAGGTGTTCAAGGCCAGGTTGCATGGGGCTTTGGGCAACCTGGTCTAGCGAAAGATGTCCCTGCCCATGGCAGGAGGTTTGGACTAGGTGATCTTTAAGGTCCCTTCCAACCCAAACCATTCTGTGATTCTAAGATTTGCTGTCTTGCATTGCTCACACTCCTCTTTTCTGGACTGCTGATACACAGCTTTTCGCCTTTTTAGACTCCTCTTATTCCCACAGCTGTGCTGGGCCAGCTCCAGATCAGAAATATTGCACTTGTAAGGCATATGCAACAGTAATTCTCCAAGTTTCCATAAGCAACGGCAATCCATCTGAAGCCCCAGGCCACGTGGCACAAAGACATTATGGGCAGAGGTACACGGCTCAGCTACACCTGAGACTCCGCACTCTGGGCTCCAGTCTTTGCATGAGCATCCCAAACGTCTCTCCTTCCAGACGCTGCTTTTAACAGTGCAGTTACCTACATAAGGCCCACCTCGTCTTCACCAAGAAGCACAGTTGTTTGAGTAATCGGCTTTAAGGAGACTTGTATCAATTAATTACTCTTATTTTACAGATAAGCAAACAGAAGAGGGGAAGTACCCTGGTCTAAATCCACAGAGGGGAGTTCAGGGCACAAACACCCTCCTTGACCTGAGTCCAGCATAACCAAAGCCACTGGGGAGAGCACTTCGGCATCCCCAGCACCCTGCCTCCTCTTGAGGAGCAACACCAACCCTGCCCTGCACAACCAACCCTCCAGCTCACATGAGGATGCACAGGCAGCCTTGAGATCTTTATTTTACTTGTCCCTTCACGCTAAAGCTACAGGGATGAGAAATGTAACTATATAAGTCAGCTTTTTATTACTCAAGAGACAGGTTTACCCCAGCATTTGGGGAAATGCAGAGTTACACCTGGAGGCATCAGCACTGCTCGGTCAGGGCTTATTTCCACCAGCGCTGCTGCCTGAGCCCCAGCACGCAGCGGGCTTGGGGCAAAACTGGGGTGACAAGGTAAAGGTGATCCAAACCAGGCTGTACCTAGAGAGTAGGTGACCACGACTGACACTAACACAGGTACTGACACATCCCATCTGCCAACAGACAAAAACATTCAGCTCCGGATTCTGCCGACCTCTAATCAACGTGCATTCAGTCAAACAACTCTACCAGAATTAACAGTGAAAAGGGAGGGGGAAGGAATAAAAAAAGACTTTGTTGAGCAAAAGTACTCTGAGACACATTTGATGTAATAGTCATATGATTAACAAACTGTCATATCAAAGTTTTCTGCAAAGTAGGAACACTCTGACAGTTCATATTTTAAAAACTGACATTTTGATTCATTACTGTAAATAGCACTCTGTATTAAATATTGTGACAAGGCACACAGCGTATTTTTTGAGCTCTATAACATTTAGGAAGTACTGGATTTTTTTTTTAAAGCATGTATAATATCAAAAGCAGTTAAAGCAGAACTCCAAGAAAGCTTCTAGAGGAGAGAATAATTATTTCTGAAAGAACCTACTTCGCCGCCGTCATCTCAAGCACTGCTGGGAACTTTGGCCCACAAGGATCTTAATGTACTGTTTGCATAATAAAATAGGGAATTGTCTCGTGAAACAAGAGAGCTATAAGGAAAGTGGCTACATTAAATAATGTAAAATTACTCAGCAGCAAGTCATCCCAAAGCTGGCATAAGAGGAAGAACACTAAAAGGTGCTGAATTACCACGCAGAATATCTGAGAGTGCAGGTTCATAACAAGATAAACAACCTAATGTCCAAATGACTGCCCAAACGTGCATCCTGACTACCCCTCCAGACTCCAGGCACACGTTTTGGCCCTCCTCTGACTTACCACTCATCCCTGTGAAGGCTAAAAGTGACTACGGGCAGAAATGAGGGCCGGGGACACACAGACAGCAGGACCACCTACCTCTTCTAGTAATGGTGCAAACTCACACTGGTTGAACCTGCTCATGAAACTGCCCCCTGCCCTGAGTTCCATTATTGCCCATCTCCCCGACACTCAGAGACCATCGTATCCTTCTCAAAAATCTCCACTTTGTTTATTTAGACCGTGAGCTCTTCAGGACAGGAGGTGTCTCTCCCCATGCACACCTTCGCAAGAAGATCTCCATCTCAGCCAGACCTTGACAACCTGCTGAAGCCCGTACGTGGGCAGAGAGCTGTTACCACCCCTGCGACCCACCACAGCCATGCCCACCGCAGGCAGAGGCAGGGCAGGCAGCACTCCCTCACTACTGGGGCGAGCAGGAAGGGCTGCCCAAACGGAGCTCTCCAGGACTTCTCTTTGCACAGGGATCTACAGCAGGGCAAGTCAAACTCCAGGGATGCTGTGAGCCACCAGAACCAACCCACTAACCAAGACCACCTAATCCCCTTACCACTCCCTGCCAAGTCCCTTCCAATTGCTTGGTCCCTTCCCTGGATCACCAGTATGAAGGCAGGACTGAGCACAGAAGCAACAATGCAGATGTTTTGCATTTCCTTAAAAGCACCCTGCATGATAGAGAAACTAAAAATAATAGCTCCAGCTAACACAGAAAGACGTGATAGAGCAGCAGAGGGAAAGCAGAGGCTGTCCAGCCTGGTTGTAAGATGCTCAGATGTTATCAGGACTGCAGTCAAGAACTTTAGAAAGAAAAATGGTTGCCATTACCATTACTTGCAGTCAGCTGCAAGTGGAGCTCTGGGCTCAGTGTACTGAGAGAATGGATATGATGCCATAAACACGAGCCCAAAGCCTGGTCTGGGACATGGTGAGGCAGTCACGCACACTGAAGATGGATCACAATGCTGTTTGAACAGGGGTCAGATCCAGCACAGCCTGTGTTTCCCTAGGAGCAGCTACGCACCATTCACATGCTGGAAACCTTGTGGATGGGTCTGCACGTCAGCAAACTGTGGTAGTAGTAGTGGTCTAGCCAGACATTCAAAACATATTGGCACCACTATAATTTGTCCATTCACCAACATGTTTTCCTGAAAATGCCCATATGCTTTTCCTGCAGTTCCCATATGCTTTTGCAAAGAGAAACAAAAACATTTTGTTAGTCTCGAGCAATTGATCCCCGCATATTTCACAGAAGTCAAGTACAAAAACAACAATAAAAAAAGCAGTCAGCTGCTTCCCCCTCTCTTTCCTCTCTGTTCATGGAGGGAACTGTGAAGAGCGGGCAAAAAATTCAGCCCACAGCAAAATACACACACAGCTCATTTTTTTGCACTGCAAGATATTCTAGGAATTACAGGAGGAATCTTCATTAAAAACAAGCTATCAAAGATCTGGCAGCCAGTGGCATACCAGACTAATTCAGTGTTGAGTGCTCAGCTCTAGCTTGGGTCCTCCCCATGGGGAATGTAGCCCACAGAAACCCAAGCTCCCAGAGAGGCAGATTAAAGGAACCTGGGGGGACACAGCATGATAAAGAAGTTACAGCCTTTTCAATTCACAGGACAGCACATTCAATGCCAAATTTATCTATACCCGCAGGTACAAAGCCATAAAGCCCCCTCTCACGTGTAGGGCTTCGTGAGGAGGTGCTGCCTTGCTAATGCAAATCCCAAAGCCTGTGAGGGGAGCGGGCAGGCTGCTTGGTTCAACTGGGAGCAGGCACGTGGGTGTACAAGTATGTGTGTGTCAAGGCTGGAGCATGTGGGAACCATAGCTGCTTAATTAGAGACTCATTAACAAATGCAGCAGACCCGGGGCCAACGTTCAAAGAGGAACAGTGTGAAACATTTCTCTGGAGAAAGATTAGCGCGTGTTCTTCTTTACACAAATAAAATTAAAGAGAGAATCATAATATGGACAAATCAATTAACTTCTGAGAAGCCAAGGGCACTGCATGCAAGAGCAGATGAGAGGGGAAGAGCTTTGCTACGGGGACACAGCCTTTCTCCCCTTAAAAAGAAATTCAGCTATTACTGCATGGAGTTCTGATGTTAGCCGTCTTCATCGTGCTCGCTCTTACAGGAACACAGCTGCTTGCTTCCCCAAATGGCCACACACATACCTGTGCACTGCTGTAACCCTACACATGAAGAGCTTGGGGTCATCTTTGCAAAGACTATGAAAAATACAGGAGGGCATACGCCGAAGGACTACTGCAGTGCTTGACTAGGCAGGTTCTGCCGTAAGGTAGGACTTTGAGGCTGACTTTCCGCATAGGACACCCTGAACAGCATGCACCCTTCTACCGGAGTAAAGACTCTCTGTGGCGCAGTCCCATGTTCTACAGTTCTCCTGCAAATTTAACCAGGAAAGCTCTTTGCAAAGTTAGCATTTTCTTTACACCGATCTATTCTCACACAAAGCCTAATGAGAGGCCAGATGTAAGAGGTCAAGAGCCCAATTTTCCATGGAAACAAAGCTGAAAACTCAGTCAAGAGAAGAGAAATCAATCTCTTGCACAGGACATAGAGTAAAAACCCAATTTGTCGGAGACAGCTTGCTTGGCAACATACATTTTATGATATGTTTTTGCCCTGAGAAGAGTTGCAAGCACCTAAACATCTGACTTCACCACTCACAAATATATTGATGCTGTTGCTTAAGCTTTGAATAGAAAGCAAAACTAATACTGTCTCAGTTAACAGCCTATAAGGATGTGCTTCTTCCTAGATTTCATATTTACAGCAACCCACTGGGACAATTTATTAGACTTAGCCAGGAAAGCTGCCACAGAAAGAGTGAGACTAACAGAAGAGCTGCCATTAATCTTCCATAACCCAGCAACTGGGAAGACCAGGCCTTGAACCAAATTTTGCTCTCTTGCTATTAATCTCCTGTCCTCTACTTATTAATCCCTTGTCTGTCTTTTTCTTTCAACATTTATTAATGTCCCCAACTGTTTGCAGTAAACAGGACGCTGAAATCTGATCTCCAGCTAGCCATAATTTACACGACAACAAAAATAAAAAAGAAAAAGGAAAAAAGAAAAAAAAACACCAAAAAACCCAAGAAGAAGGTAAGGGAAGAAAGAAGGGATGTGCATTGCATATCGAAAGGGCAGAATGAAAGTGCAGTTATATTCAGTGACACAACAGGCTAGAGAAGCAGCACTCACAACTTCAGCATACCATACACATGTCGTACGAGTCTCAAGTCGGGTAACATCAAGGTAAATGACGTAGCTCCACTAGTCAAAACCACCAGGGAAGTGGAAGAACAAGAGCCAGCGCATGCCTCCTCACATGGCAATGGGTCACTCCGGACCCATGTTGGCTCACAATGCAGCCCCTGGTGCACGCACCACACGTGGCCTTCTGTTGCTGCCACAGGGCTCAGGGAGCCATCGTCACAGCAAAGACTGCCCAGAGCCACGGCACCCTCCTAAGGCACTCTCCTCCTGGAGAACTTCATGGTCACTGAACAGCTATAGACCAGCTACCAACTATCCCTCTTCATTCATTATCTGCTTCTCAACAGGGCTGCTCGCTGCTTTCTTCCCCCAGTTGCCATGACTTTCTAGCACCTCTAGCACCGCATTTGCCTCCTGGGATGACGCAACTGAGAGAGGCTTAAGGACAGACCTACTGCCTTGACACCACTCCTTTTTTGCAGTCTTACCCTTGAGGCAATCAAATCATCGTATTCATGGGATGCACACAAAGCACAATTCATGACCTACACATAACCCAGTGAGGGACTCCTACAAGAGTTTGGGGTGGTTTACAGGGTGATCTTTAAGTCACAGCTAAATATCGCCAGTGAATTTGAAAGAACTGACAATTCTGAAGAATTAATTGACTTAAATTTCTATTCAGGTTATTTTTAATAGGCTTATATACTTTTCTACTTTTGTCCACTGAAGCATGGTTAGATTAAAGCTAGTAATACAGTCAGCTCTCCATCATCAGCTGGAAGCATATCCATGCTGCAGAGAGCCATGCCATTGACACGGAGTGAGTTCAGGTCCACAAGCAGGAAAGACTTGTTCAAAAAGACGTCAAAGTAACACGGCTCACAGGACCACACAATCATTCCATTGCAGCACTCCCATTCCCAGGAGAGCCCGCACATGTGCTGCCTATAGACCCGGACCCAGAAATAGTAAAACCACCTCCAGGGTTAGCCTGGCCCCCCACCAACCCAGGCTTTGGAGAAATGCCCATCATTTGCTGAATGACCAAATGTGGTCCCAGGGTCTTCCCATTCTCTATAAACTCAGCAGTTGGTAAAAGCCCTGGGACCTGACCCATTCCTCACCTGGAAGCAAGGTAGTCCCGTCAGGCACCCAGACAGATGTATGGACAGGCTCTTCCAAGGGACCTCTGCGGGTACAAAAAGAAAGGTCAGAATAAATGTTTTGCTCATCATAAAAGCAGAAAGTAAATCAAGCTGGCTGTGACACCTCACCAAGAAAACAGCCCCAAAAGGGCCTGGAATGCCTGCTGCCCTTCCGTACGGAACAGACCACAGCTCTTTTTCCTCTCTGATACAACTCGTGCCAGTCTGTGCTCGGTTTGATGCACATAAGGGTTTTTCACAGATTGACAGGACAGATTACATCTGGGCAAGCATCGGAGTGACTGAGATTTATTTGAGAGAGAAGCTACTCATTTTAAATCACTGTAGAGCTGGTGAAAGGCACTGACGTAAGGGCTGCAGGTAACAAAGTCTCTTTCAAAGCCTGACCAGACACCCTTCTGCCTCTCATGCTTAAAAAGCCTCCTCTTCCCGAGCCTCCTCCACCACTCAGGCCAATGGTGAGTCACCCCCACAGCACTGGCTTTGCCATGCAAGCACCAAGAACCACCGAAGTGGAGACAGGATGCATTAAACACACAGCAATCATGGAAAAAGTGGCAGAGAGGGACAGCCCAAACCCCACCCGCACCTCCAGCCCTGGTTTCCTTTTGAGTGTCTCCGAACACACTCAGTTGAATAGAAAACTCAGGTTTTCTGTTACCCCAAGCTGCTTTCAACCAGCAGCCTTTCATACTTCCACCTTAGTGATACCTGAGCTTACTCTGGTGCTTTTATTTCCTTTCACCTTTGTCCTAGAGAAGATAGAAGCAACTTTAAAAAATAGTAGCGATGATTAGTGAAAGGTACAGTCCACCTTCACCTGCCCCAGCTCTCCCAGGCCACCACGCTCCTGGCTGCCCCAGGTCACACCCAGCTCCTCCTAACTGCATCCTCGCCCCTATTTTCCTAAGGCCTAATTATCTCGTAACAAACATGGTTGAGATGAGCCAAGGAGTTAAAGATGTTGGAGATAAGAAGAAATTTCTTCTCGGAAAGGGCGGTCGGGCATTGGAACGGGTTGCCCAGGGAGGTGGTGGAGTCACCGTCCCTGAGGGTGTTTAAAGAAAGGTTGGATGTGGTACCTAGGGACGTGGTTTAGTGGGTAATAGGTGGTAGGGGGACGGTTGGACTAGATGATCCTTGAGGTCTCTTCCAACCTTAATGATACTATGATCATTAAAGAGAAGGAGGAGACATATATCTAGCCAGTCACATTTATTATTTTTTTTAGGGAAACCAGGCTGAAAGCCATTAGCCCCATCATCAGCTGTCTTTGCTCAGAAGAACCAGCCCTGCCAGGACAGCAGCTTCACCCTCCCAGCCCACGGTGGAGGAAGGGAAGCACAGGGGAGGAGAACTGCAGCAGTTGCTTCATATCCACACTGAAGCGCAAGCAGCACAGAGAAATTTACTGAGGACCTGCCCACACAGACACTGGATATTCCTTTCACATTTGCCATGACAAAAAAAATTCACGTTAACATTTTTGCGAGCACTGTAAGCCCGTATCAAGTAACAGCAAAGAGGAAGACAGGTGTCCTGACCGCAGAGGAGACAGCATATGCGAACAGTTTGGAATTTATTATTATTGTTATTTTTTAGAGGGGGAAACAAATCCCAGAGATTTTTCTGTGCATGATACATTTTCTGCTCCCTGTTTGATGTTGCTTTCAGACTGAAGACTTCAAATAGCTCAGGCTAACCTATGCCTCAAGCCTCCTTTAAACTAATGCCCCTTATGTGACCAGAAATGAATGCATGGTGAATCACTTATGCCACACACAGTGGGGTTGATGAGCGGTGGTCCATGTCTTCCAACGCCACACGGACACCAATACGTTGGGGGAAAGGAGATCCCAGCTCTCTCTGCACTACAGCCTGGTAATTCAGCAGGAGTGCCTTTGCGTTTTTGGAGCTGAAAAGTGCAAGCTCCAGGTCAACAGCCCAACCATGAGCAGTCGGAGAGAACATAACTACTGGCATTTTCTGCAAAGTATGTAGAGATCTATATATAATCTGCATAGGCTGCACTTCCACTCTCTCTGCCTGCCTTTGGGACATGCTTAAGAGAAGCTGCATTTTAATTACTAGCCCAAATCAAGCGAATCTGATCTTGACAGCAAGGGAAAGAGCAGCCCAAAGTTACAGACTTCGGGATATGTGGGTCCCAGCTCTTTGCTTCTTTGCTGACATTACTGCTTCCAGGAATTAAATCAAAACCCCACTTAACTTCAGAGAGGTTGCAATTTGCATCTCAAGCGCTGCCTAAGCCTCAGTTGTAATAAACAGATACAGCTCCACTGAAATTGAAGGAGTTATTCTGATTTTCTCTGGTTACAGATCTACAGACCCATAAACGTAACAGCTCATACAACCTCCAGCTAAATACCTTCTAATAGAAGACCATTATTTTTGTCAGATTGATTGGGATAACTTGTTTAAAGCACTCTTGAAGCCTCATCAGCATCACTGGGTTTTGGTGGTTGTATTTTAAGAATAAACCCCGGTAGCTACTAAACACTTGAAAAAGGCATGTTAACAGTTTACAAACAAAACTAGAGTGGAGATATACCTGTGCTTTTGGATTTTCATCGGGAAATTGGTAAAACAGAGAGAGCAAAGGAAACAGAAAAATGAAACCGAGTTGTGCACATACAATGAAAAATCACCCATGTTATTTCACGGGTAATGAATTAAAAAGAAACGCAGGGAGGAGGGAAGGAAAATCATGCTAGAAAAACCCAGTCCTCTCCTCCTTTTGGGCCTTACTGAATTCTATTTCAGGTATAGTGGACAGACAAGATGACATACACCCCCAAAAATACAGATGCACTTTGTTGGCTGTCACTAGCCATAACTGATCTTGTCAGGCTCCTCTTCGTCGAGCCTTCCTCACCTCCCTGTAATAGAGCGCCCCAGCAACAAGCTTGTGCTGACCATGCTCCCCAGAGGCAGTGCAATGCTACTGACCAGTTTTACAGCTCTCTGTCCCAGGGTGGATGCTACTGACCATCGCTACATCCATACCATGGACTCACGGTTGTCTTCTTTAAACGATCCCACCGAATGAACTGGTTCCCTTGGGCAAAAGGTCACCCGACTGCAGCCGAGCTCCTGTTCAGATTGTTGCGTTGCCACAGCTTTGTTGATGAAGGAGAGTCTTGGTTTATTTGGGGTTTTCAGTTGTCCTGCCCAAATTATACTGCCAAGCATCAATTACAAGCCAAGTATCAGACAGGGAGAGGTGGAAGAGTCTTGCTTGACATTTTGCAGAAAATCCATGAGCATCCCAGGTCCTGCCCCAGGGTTCAGGTGCTTATTAGGATGGGCCACCACAACCTCACCACAAAAAGAAGCCTTTTTTAGCAGCCCCTCAACCAGTAAGCCTTCTGAAGGGGCAGCCCTGACCAGCATCACAACCTGGGTCAGCCAGATGGAGTGGCGGGGAACATTTGAGCTATTTCCTTGTCTGATTTTTATTTCATTCATTCATCACTCAAGCCAGAGAAATACTCCAAGATTCTCATGTTTGGGTGTCTCTCACTTCAGAAAGAGCTTTGCAAGCCAGCGCATTAAGCAAGGCGGTGGCACCGCCGGGTCCTGTGCTAAGAGTATAACAAGGGCACCGTGGTGCCAGCCCACGTCTCGCAGCCATCGTGCTGCAGGATGGCAGCAGAGGGAAGCCACACATCCCAGCTGCTCTTCTGGGCTGGCACGTCACCACACACACAGGTATGGCTGTGACACCCACACAGGTGCCTGCACCCACCACAGCTCTCCGCTGGCTCAAAAAGGAAAGGGCAGAGAGCAGCACAGCTACACAACACACATCCTCCATCAGTGTGTGCACAGGGGTGGTGGGGGACAGGGACATTTACAGCCCCCCCCCAAGGTGCACTCTGATGTAATTCCCTTCTGCTCTTCCAGCCCTGGATGCAACCTTAAAAATCCATAGCTCCAGACATCTAGCTCACATGCTGCTACTCCAGCAGAGGATGAGAACAATTTTGCCAGTCAAATTGAAAGAGACAAAAAAAATTATTAACAGTATTTTATTAAAATTAAACAAACACAACCCCAGCAGATCAAAGACAAAACAGAAGGAGGGAAATTAGGGATACAGAGACAGTGTCTCTGCTATTATTACAGTGGCAGAGAGCAGCTCCCAGTTGCAACCAAAGCTCAGTTAACTCAGGTGCAGGAGGAAAGCCATCACAGACTGCTGCTGTCACACTCCACAATGTCACGCTCCACAGTGCCGTCCTCCCGTACCAAAGTGCTACTGAACCATGAGAGCAGTTTGTCTGAGAGGGTGAAAGGATGCTCGGACATGCTGGTTACTGCTCCCCAGCACCATTTGCTGAGTTGGGTCTGTAGGAACAGCACATAGAATCATGGAATCATTAAGTTTGGAAGAGACCTCAAGGATCATCTAGTCCAACTGCCTCCCTACCACCTATTACCCACTAAACCATGTCCCTAAGTACCACATCCAACTGTTTTTTAAACACCCACAGGGACGGTGACTCCACCACCTCCCTGGGCAACCTGTTCCAATGCCTGACCACCCTTTCCAAGAAGAATTTTCTCATCATCTCCAACCTGAACCTCCCCTGGCCCAACTTGCAGCCGTTCCCCCTAGTCCTGTCACTAGTCATCTGCGAGAAGAGGCCGACCCCCAGCTCACCACAACTTCCTTTCAGGTAGTTGTAGAGGGCAATAAGGTCTGCCCTGAGCCTCCTCTTCTCCAAACTAAACAGTCCAAGTTCCCTCAGCCGCTCCTCATAAGACCTGTGCTCCAGCCCCTTCACCAGTTTCGTTGCCCTTCTCTGGACACGCTCCAGGGCCTCGATGTCTTTCTTGTGGTGAGGGGCCCAAAACTGGACACAGTACTCAATGTGCTGAGTACCAGGGCTGAGTACAGGGGGACAATCACTTCCCTGCTCCTGATGGCCACACTATTCCTGATACAGGCCAGGATGCCGTTGGCCTTCTTGGCCACCTGGGCACACTGCCGGCTCATGTCCAGGCAGACATCTGGAGCAACGATCACACACATTCTCTTGCACTGCAAACCAATAGCCAAACCACGAGTACTTGGGGGCACAGGGCTCCACAAGTGCCCAGAGGTACAGGACACCCAGTACCCAAGCACGCAGGGGGCTGCCAGCTCCTCGCCCAAGCTCCTGCCATGCACAGCATCTCCAGCAGCCTCCCTACCTGACAAAGACCCCCTTTCCACCA
This sequence comes from Psophia crepitans, assembly GCA_013399095.1. Classification (NCBI taxonomy): domain Eukaryota; kingdom Metazoa; phylum Chordata; class Aves; order Gruiformes; family Psophiidae; genus Psophia; species Psophia crepitans. The sequence continues at coordinate 791,456 of VWZZ01000416.1, forward strand.
GCCAAATCTCCCTGTCGCTACGTAGGAGCTTTCCAGAGAGACAAAAAAGAAAGTCAGGCACAGCTCAAATAAGCACCTGGATCTACAAACAACAGATTAAATTCTCAAGCTACAAAACTATGTTTTAGCAAAAGTGCAATTGAACTCCATGTACTTGTTACATTTCTAAATATACTCCGGTTGTCAAGACAACAAAGAGACTGATGGATCTCTAAAGTGTACTGTATCTATTTAATTGTCAGCATTTCAAACTGACTCAAGGAGGGAAAAAAATGCTGCGTGATAAGTCTAATTGTCATGGTTACCACTGGCTAACCCCGTAATAAAAATATATATATTCTAGCTAAATGTGCCAAGCCATGTGAGGAGCAGATGGGAGACATTCTCATTACTGTGACAGCCTCCACTGGAAAACTAAACTTGAGGAAGGATGCGAGAGACTGTACAGAGATCTCAGACACAACAGACGTCGTGGGCTGCATCTTCCCAGTCGTTTGGCAGCAATTGCTGAGGCTTTTCCACTGCGCTTATTCGCCCCATGCGTGCTGGGACAACCCGCAGCGCTGGGGCTCCCTAAAGTGCTAGCATTCCTGTTTGGGGATCTCATCCCTCCCCAAAAAAGGCCCGAGATGCGAGCTGTTACTCCTAAAAAGCCTCTAGGCATAATCTGGGGTGCAACTGCCTTGGAACTGCACCGCCCACCCTTGCCCACTTGCTCTCCTCCCTTCGGGAAGCCGTATCCAAGCCCACAGGCATCACTCCAGCAGGACACTTCTCAGCCTGGCCCTTCTGCTCTCGTATTGTTAGCAGCTACAGCGAGGGCTACATCCAGGCTCGGAAAAACAAGTGGAAAGAAACAGCCAGCCACCGCTGCAAATGCATCAGCCTGAGGCTCAGCTGGGAAACATCATGCACCCCCAGGCAGCCTCGCCACCCTGTTTGTCAAGCACCATTCACCGGTGTGAAGAGCCCCACTATTCACATGCGGTCCCTCCTGAAAGAAATGTTTCCAAAAACCCCCCTCAAACATTGGCTTTTTACATGGAAGACCTCCACAACAACATCCCAGAGATCTACCTGTGTATAAAATGACTGTGGCTTTCCTTCACTGACCAAAATTCATCCACCTAAACTTTGGTTTAATGAAAGAAAAGTGAGAACTGAGTGTAAGTTGCAGGAGAAAGGCAGAAGTTTCCTCCAGGTATGAGAAGCAATGCAAAACAACTCCCGTTCACCTGGTGAGCACTGATGTCAATAAACGAGTGTCCAATTAGTCTGAAGCTTACCCAACATTTTTGGCAGAAACTACATCAAAGTCGAATCATCCTTAAAAATCTCCCCCAAACTGTTTCACTCCATCGTACAGATAAAAGCTCCATATCTCTGCTGTCAGATGCTTTCACGGAAACCATAGGGCATTGCCTGAAACCATGTCCAGGAGAGCCACAAAGTAAAATTCGATCTGGTTGGAAAACACTACTTGAGAAACATCATTTTCCAGGCGCCTCAAGTAACACGTTTGGGTTCGTGACACTTTCCCTGCTCATGACCAAGATGAACAATTTCTGAATTCCAAATATGAGATTCTCGGTGATGTAAAATGAGCTTTCGTGCCTACCAATAGTGTCACCGTGCGGTTCACCCTCATGTACTGCTTCACGGAGCAGTCTGTGCACAGAGATGGGCAGCAAACATCAAAACAGAAGTAGCACAGAAGTGTTGTTTCCGGGGTTTGTGTGAGAATTATTTCAAATACTACTAAGGTTAGGAGCTAAAAAGGAGTCTTGGGCACAAAGAAGCCTATGTCTCAAAGTTACTTAAAGGTAACAGGTTCTTTACACGTATTTGGGTACACCCAAAGTGAAGCAGCATCAGCATTTCATCCCTAGATGCCTAAATAACTTTAAACTAAGAATTACCCAAAAAGAACTTCAAAGAGATTATAGCTCTTCTGAAAGCTGTATCCAGAGCTTAACTGAGCTGAAATCCCAAGCAACCGATAACTTAGAATCATGCTCCAAAGTGTGTATTTCAACATCATACGGGTGCAGGAACCTAACTTTAGTTTTCCTGTTACTGAAAGTGCTCGCCTAGGGCACCAGGCTCTTACGGTTATGGCTTTGGGACAACTATTACATTCTGTTCTAATAAAGTACGTGCTCTCTGGAGCAAACTCCCCAGGATGACTCCTTTGCTTTGGCACAAATGGACTCATTTGGTTGAGATAAAAGGATGTTCCCTTGCATCATTTTCATTTGATTTTTTTTTTTTTGTAAGATAGAGAAACAGTTAATTTGCTAAATGAGTGCTCTGTTGCCATGACTTCACTGCAGACAAACACAAAGCCATCAAGCTCCTTTTTCCTTGGGCGTTGTTTTTTTTTAAAACACAGGTAGAAAAAAAAAAACCCACAGGTATTTGATCACCTTGATTCTCTTGTTTCTCTTCCCAACATCTGGATTTTCAGCAATATCCCACAGTCAGAAAGACACATAATGACAGCAGCTACTCACTAAATTGGAGAGCCATTCCTGCACGTATTCACCCCCCCACAACCCACCTCTGCCAGCCATGCCAATGCACCCTCTGTGACTCCAGCACGCAGGGCAGCGCTGCCTGCAACAGCAGGCAGCAAATCTCTCCAAAGGAAACCCTAAGTTTATGGATCGGTCCCTGAAAGCCAGAATTCCCACACTGCCACCACCCAGGACCAAAGGACGGCTCCATCCCACTCGCTGGCAAGCCAGGCTGCTGGCCAGCATTTTGCCCCAGTCTAAAAGCAGAATCGTCAATTAAAGTCCTTCGCACTGCCTCAGTTTCTCAGGCGGATGAAGGCTGCGTGTACATGTCACCTGCCTCTGTGGGGTGTTGCGACACTGGTAGAGTTAATATTCATGGAGTACACTGGGGATTGAGAGTATTATAGACTTTACTGAGGTAGAGGGTTTTTTTTCCCTTTTTTCTTTCTTAATGTTTGCATTGAATAGACAGACTACGTAGAAATGGCATTTGTAGCCTGCAGCCATTATCCTAGTAAATGGCTTATTACAGCATGCAGCCTACCAGCTCACCTCCCTCCTGTCTCACTTAAACGCATGTAGGTGGAAGTGCTGCTCATTCCAGAGAACTTTCTTTTCCACTGTCTTTGTCTGATGGAGACTTTTGATAGCTGGGCTTACAAGACAGGGCTTAGGATATAAATACTTCAGTATGAGCATGTTGTTTGGTACCTATTTATGACAATCACAGAACAATTAATTGCTTCCCATCTAAGACTAATTCCCGTCTCTTCCAAAAAGGCTGAAGGGGGGTGAGTTTTGTCTCAAAATTTTCAATTTCCTGATGAGTCACAGCAGATCCACTACAATAAGCTCCATACTTCAATCAGTCTGTTTATCAAGGTATATTCAATATATTACTAAGATGTGGATTGTGCTATTTTAAGGGCTAATTTCAGGCACTGTATGCATAACGCCTCCTCATCTGAACACGCGCTTTCTCCTGGACGATCTCTATCTAGATGTACCTCCACCCCTTCTCCTCCCCCCCAAAATTATTTAGATAAATAAACACTGCAAAAGCAGAAAGTGAAGAACTGTACATTTGGTGCACTGATTTTCACAACACGTAGCCCTGCAGAAAGTAGCCCTCTCTCCCACTTCATTAGTTCATTCCTGCCCTTTGGCAATAAAATTACTTATGTGACAGCAGCATCTGACAAGAAGAAAACATTCACATGCTGCACGGGTTGCAACACGTCCACAGCGTCTTGCTTTCTTCATTCTAGGGCCAAGAATCATACACTTATTTTTCTGCCCCAGGGAGCAACTATGCATCCCTGAACGAATCCTCAATTGTCCCCAGTTCCCACGCCACCCACTCAGAAGCTCCCAGGCTCCATCAAGCAGGCAGGAGACACCTTGCCCAACCTCCAAGCAGCAACACCGGTTATGTGGACCAGCAGGTGCGCTCTGGTCCTCATGAATTCCTTTATTTAACAAACTCTTAGATAGTATTTATTGTGTTAATTGGGCAATTGATCCCTGACGGGTCATTTGAGTCTACATCAGGTTGCCTCATCACAGTCAACTGTAGTGGAAACTCTCTCATCTGAGCAAAGACAACTATGAAGACCACAGCAACAAGCACATCTCCCTGGACCATGCAAGGGACCAGGTTCTCAAAAGCAATGCAACTAAAAGCTCCCAAACAAAACAAACGTGGGGCTACCATGATAAAGAGGTTAAAAACCATAACGTTTGGGGGAGAGAAACCGGGTATAAAAGACAGAAGCTATGCTCTTGCTTTTAGAGCTGCTACTGTGCCATCAAGGACATCAGCTGCTGTAAGAGCAGTCATGGCACTGACTGCATTTGTGCTACTTGCTAACAGCCGTTTTCCCCGTGGCACAACTGGACTATGCAGTTTCTATGCAACCAGCAGCAGTGCCAGTTTCTGCCAAGCCCATGCTAATTGCAAGTGATTCCAGCTCCAATGCTCTTAAGTCAGAAAGTATTTAGGTGACATGTAACCAAGGTCTCACATTTGTCTCACCAGCTCTCCAGTGGTGAATGAACCTACAATCAGCTTTGAAGACCTCTTTCCTTCTCTTTGGAAGAACTTTCATGTAAATTCTAACTTTATGCCAACAAAAATGTAGAACGTTTTTGATCCTCGCAACGCCCTCAGCCTGTTGGTGTAACTGAACTGTCAAAGTAATGTAAAGGACATGGCCATGGGTATTCCATTAAAGTCAAGAGATCCTCCAAGGCTCAACGGTTCCTCAACTGCTACTTTGAAAGCCTCAATGTCCCTTCACGTATCACATCCATCTAAAAACCTCAGGACACCTTAGGAATATTCAACCAGTTTCACAAAGTCTGTGGGAATAAAAAGGGCAAGTGGTGAAGGATCATTTCACACTGCCACGTCCAACTTGGAAGAACCAAGGAAGCAAACTGAGCCGAGTTTTAAGTTTAAAACATGGTAAATCTCCTCAAGTAGGCTGACTTAGTTAAGGTCACTTTAACTGAGGTAAGGATAATCACCCAAATGTTATAGATTTCCATTAAATACTCTACTCCCTCAGCCTGCTTATGAGACAGGCAGTAGGCTTCACAAGATCTACGGTGACATTGCCTTTGAGCTGCAGGTGACAGAGCAACACAGCTCTGAATACATTCGAGCCCCCAGCTGGAATCTCAGCATCAGCTCTCTCTATTTTAGAGTACCTGTGATAAAGTTTCTGGAGCAAGTTTGGACTTGACTAGCCAGTGTCCGTTTCTAACACGATCAGAAGCATGTGCTAGACTGTGCAGGTGGTCTTCTGCGGGTGGCAAACTGTTTCTCTGAAGAAAGCATCAGGCAGCAGCAGAGGTTGTGAGCTGATGGCTTTGGCTGTGCCACAGAGAGTGCCTGCGGAGTCACTGCCTCAAGACAACTGCAAGCAACTTTCTTTAAAACTGGTGTTATGAATAAAGAGAAAGTATAGGATCACATCAACAAAGATGACCAAAAAAAACCTCAACCAAAACCTCAACTTAAAAGGGATCATAAATTCTCCTTTTTTTGGACAATATTGCTGGAAGCATATGGCTCTGCAGCCTAAACACACATTCAGGCTCATCTGGTGTTCTTAAAATATGCAAGACCAGGATTCTCCCATGCCAGGCAGTTAAGTCCCCGTGCCTTCCTAAAAAGCCATTTGAATAAAGTTTCTAAATGCAGTAGAAGAAAAATAATCCTGCTCGTTCCATGCCTGTGTCTCCCTCTCCTCCCATTAGCACATGAGGAGAAGGTTGGCTTAGAGCAATACAGGATTTCAATTTGAATATGAATCACTCCTCTGGTGAGAAAACAAAACAGAAGCCCATTTCACATGAGCCGTATCTGAAGATATAGTGAAAACCGACACATCTAACAGGAGCAAAGGAAGTAAAGCACAGTGAAAATACTGGCTCAGACAAACAACAATACTTTCCATCCTACAGAATCCCAAAGTGGAGGCAGGAACCATTTAATCTGCCACTGAAACGTGGTCACCTCTGGGTGGGTACTCAGCTCAGCACTGTGCCACAGTTCATGATGGAGGGAAGATCATCACCGAGCAGAAACTGCGTGAGAGTCCAGAAAGGCACGACCCTTTGGTGGGAACCGGACCACTCTCCTGGAAAGTTGAAGTTAGTTTGATTTTGGTTCACACATTTCAAAATGGCATTATGTGAGCTGAGCATCTGAACATCAGGCACACATGATGTTGTACTTAGAAGTGACCGGTTGTAAAAAGGATGGAAATCAAACTCACGTATGCTGGTGCTCTCCAACTTCTGGTTCAAAAGGTTACAGAAAACAGCAGCAAGGTAAAGGACTAAAATATCTGAACCTGCCTGGGGATTACAAATTAATTTCTTATCATCCACAGGTCTGAGGGATGAGGATTTCCTGCCCCTGGTTCAGCTGCCATCTCCACATAGAGTTTCGGGTAAATCATTTCTCCTCTCCCCAGCTCCTATCAAGCAGGCACAGTGATATTCAACCCATATTAGGAACAGTCTGGAAGACAGCAAAGCATTACCATTCTACATTGCTTCAGAAAGCGGGTCGTGCCTATCACCAGCTTTGCCGGAGCACTGACAGAAGCAGCATTTTCATGCTCTCTCCTCTGCCCTTTCACTCTTCCCATCCATCTGCTGTAGTCAGGGTCCATGCTGTCACCTCAATGGACATACTCATGGCCTGTTGTTACAGCACTGGTCAATGGAGACTCAAATCCAAACTCAGGCCTTTCACATGCTACTGAAATAGCAACAAACACGAAGTACAGAAACCCTTCAAGGAAGAGGCCTTGAGCAAGTGATCTGCACATTTCCAGAGCTAAATGTTTACTTCTCCTCCTGGCAGCATCTGGAGGCTTGCAGAACATTTACACGCATCTTGGAAACAGCTATATAATTCTACAAACACATCAACAATTCACCTTGACTCAAAAGAATGGTTTTCTGAGCTCCGAGGAAACAATGAATAAAATCATCGTCTTTTTCTTCTTTTTGGCAAATGTCTGATAAAGCTTTTCTGAAAGGAGCTTATTTAATCTTTTCCCACATTGTATTCTATATACAGCTGCCATTCCAGAAACAAAACAAAACTTGGTGCACAAACGCAAACAAATCAGAGTTTGGCCTGATCTGCCTAAACCAAAAGCCAACTTCCTCTCCTGCTGGCTCAGCAACAGAGACACAAAGCCAGTAAGTTCCTAGCGTTTCCAAGAGGCTGACTTTTGGATGGGTTTGCATGAGTTTGTCTTCAGTGCCTTGAGACTGCGTGATAATTCAAGAGAAAATGCCCTTAGAAGGACCACGGATGGTGATACATCCATGTGGACAACCATTACCAAGCCACTTCCCTGTAGAAGTGACCTCTCTCCAACTGTGCAGTCATGTTCTTGCCAGTTGGAGACTCACCCTCATCGTGGTTTAAACAGAACTGATTGATTTGGGTTTTTGGGGTGTGGGGGAGAATAATCAAACCAATAAACAAGAAAGGAAAGTTACAATGAGCTGAGCACAATTTACAGCTAAAGTGAATTGCCAGGGGATACACACAGGCAAAAATTCAACACGGATTCATCAGACAAGTCATTGAGATGTCTTAAGAACAAGCTAGCCGCTTTTCCTCTCCACCTCTTATTATTCGTTACTGCTGGAAGTGACCTTTTCTGCAAATCTCTAGACCATTTTGAAGCACTGAAGACTTCAGGAAGCGAAAATTAGTTCTTAAAAGGAACTAAACTGCTTCAAAAACATTTTATTAAAGGTTGCATCTTTCTCCTCTCTCAGCCTTGGGTATTTAGGATGAACTACCTACTACAAGAAAACAGCAACCATGAAATTCCAGCTGAGCGCCCCAAACTCAGTAATACAGGTGCTTAAATTGCAGAAACCAAAGGGAAGAGAAGTTGCTGAAACCAAGGGAGAGAGAAGCTGCCCAATGCCACTGGAGCAAGCCAGCAGCAAAACCCAAGGAGAACCAAGGAGTCTCATCCCTCAGCTCTGCCTGCAGCCTCGGGAAGAGCTTAGGCAGGGAGCTGGCATTGCCTGCAGGCAGCACGGAGAGCTTGCCTGACTCCATAATCTGCTCAGTCTGGCAGAAGAGTAGGAGGTGCAATTGCTGGCAGGAGCAGGCAGAGCAGCAAAGCTGGTGGAGATCATAAGTGGAAGTGTGTTGTGAAACATGGAGGTGAGCACAGACTGACACTCACCTTCACAGTTCCCCCACAGAAAAGCACTCCTCGCTAGACTCTCAAATTTTTGAAACGCATCCAGCCTTCCCTGGATTGATCCAGGAACCTCATTCGTATGCATGTTTGCTCTCACACGCAAACATGGCAAGGTTTTAACCACACACATTTCGCACAAGTCCCGCAGGCCCAAATTTACAAGTTACTTCAGAAACTTGGTCTTAAATGGGACTGTAAACCAAAGGAAAGAGATTACCAGTAAAGGCAAAGACCACAAAGAACCACAGAGCAATCTGGGTTGGAAGGGAGCTTTGGAGGAGCCCAACACAGAGGTTCCCCAAAACACCCAATCTTCAGAGGATCTTTTTTCTTAAAACAGGTCTTACTTAGAAGATTGCACTGACTGATCTTCCAAAACCGATTAGTCACATGAAAATATGGGCTAGGCTCTCTTCATTTAATATCACTCCTGAGTGGAAAGTTCTCATCAAAGCTATAATATATTCAGTTCCAGAAGAACAATTAGGTGGCATTTTATAGGCAGTTGTATCTCTCAGAATTAAATGGCCTTGCTATTTATCAGTATGTGCTGCACCTTTAAAAGTTTCCAAAAGTCATGGTCTTTTTTTGTGCATGCTGGAATATTCAAGAGCATTTCATATCTATTCTCATATCAAGAAAAGAGCAATTAGATCAATAATGAAACAGGAGTGCTCCCTTTTACTTTCTGTGGTTTGCAAAGAGGTTCATGTTTCTGTGTGAGCACAGCTCTTGTTTTAGTGATGTGAAAGTGTGTGGTTTGTGCGATACCCAGTTTCTTCTAATATTTGAGTTTCTGTTGTTATCTACCTACAATTTACAGTAAAGCATATTTTATTCTCACACCTCTCTATGTCAAAATTAGACCAATTTTCCCAACAACAAGATTTTATAACCCCGTGTAGACCTTTTACAAGTACTGGAAAGCTTGCTGACAACACTCCTCACTAATACAGCATGAAATCACAGAAGACGGCACTAGTGTTACCAAGTCTACCTATGCAAGTGCCTATATATATACAGACACAAGAAGCAGCAAATGCAAGCTTTTCCTTGGGGAAAAAACCAATTTTGTGTTTGGAAAAGCAACTAGAATTCAGTTGTAATCCATGCCAAGGGTCCCAAGGCACTATACACAGTGGGTAAAGATTATTGAGTGACATTTGAACCTCTGTTCAAGCATCATTATTGTGCTATTCATTGTGATGAGATTATTACTATTTTCAAAAGTATTCTAAATATTTATAACTGGGTGGTGGGTTTTTTCCCCCCGGGGGCAGAGCACAAATCTAATTCTAGCAAAAATCTCTTAAGAACCCTCCAAATGGGAAGGACACTCAAGTACTGGGGATTGCTATTTTGCTGGCTCCAGCATCAAACCAAGCCATGCCATTTATAACATTTTGAGCCTCTCCACAACAGATGAGAGCACTGATATTTAAGCCAGAAATGTTCATTTTCCAGATAGTTGTTTCTGGCCACGTGCTCTACTCCAGAATCCTTGACTGTGCTGTCCCTGTGGTTCTCAGAGAAATACATCTTTGTCAAATATACTGAAGGTCCCAAAGAGGAAAAGGACCTGGGGGTGTTGGTTGACGTTCGCCTGGACATTCGCTGGCAGTGTGCCCAGGTGGCCAAGAAGGCCAGTGTCCTGGCCTGTATCAGGAATAGTATGGCCAGCAGGAGCAGGGAGGTGATCATCCCCCTGTACTCAGCCCTGGTGAGACCGCACATTGAGTACTGTGTCCAGTTTTGGGCCCCTCACCACAAGAAAGACATCGAGGCCCTGGAGCGTGTCCAGAGAAGGGCAATGAAACTGGTGAAGGGGCTGGAGCACAGGTCTTATGAGGAGCGGCTGAGGGAACTGGGCTTGTTCAGTCTGGAGAAGAGGAGGCTCAGGGGAGACCTTATTGCCCTCTACAACTACCTGAAAGGAAGTTGTGGCGAGCTGGGGGTCGGCCTCTTCTCGCAGATAACTAGTGACAGGACTAGGGGAAACGGCCACAAGTTGGGCCAGGGGAGGTTCAGGTTGGAGATGAGGAGAAATTTCTTCTTGGAAAGGGTGGTCTGGCATTGGAACGGGTTGCCCAGGGAGGTGGTGGAGTCACCGTCCCTGTGGGTGTTTAAAGAAAAGTTGGATGTGGTACTTAAGGACATGATTTAGTGGATAATAGGTGGTAGGGAGGCGGTTGGACTAGATGATCCTTGAGGTTTCTTCCAATCTTAATAACTCTATGATTCTATGAAAGAGAGAATCCACCTTCTGCTAACACACAAACATCAATCCAACAATAAGAACTCTCAAAACAATCACATTACTAAATATTTCTGAAGAAGAAAAGTATATGACCAACAGCAAGGTTTTCAACTCTATGGCAAATCATCTGGTCAGCTCTGGAGTCTGAACCTAGTAAGTGCACATGCTAGAGACTCTCCACTTCTCAGTGATTTCTCTGTTCTGCACCTCTCTGGACCAGCCTAGTAATTTGCACACAAATATTATTAACAGTCATAAAATCATCATGCCCTCTCCGGCATTAATTTAACACAAATGGCGTAACAGTGCATTACCTAGTCCTCCAGCTGCTCCAACTAAGATTAATTCAGGCAAGCCAGGACACAAATGTTCAAACTCCTTGATGCATCTTCCACCCAACCAGAGAGAACTTGGCTTTCAGCCAGTCTGCATAAACCCCGGTGGGATTAGCCAATGTTCAAGAGGCTCCTTTATGGGATAAGTAAGGAGGTCAAGCACAGTGATCTAAAAAAGGCCTTGACGAGTGTATATAATCCCCTACAAGGCACATCCCTCCACCCATTACAGCCAGCAATAGGGATGACTAAGGGCACACAGCAAAAACCATTATAACCGAGGCCATGGAAATGAAAGTGGCAAATTTACCCTGTCATCTCAACATGAAGGGAATTAATCTGATTTTGTATCAAATATGCAAAAAAGGACATGTTTGGAAGAGATGCACAGAGAATAACCATGAGAATATTGCTTGCTTTGTTCCAGCTGGAGCAGAACTGCTGAAACCTTCAAATTTCATTCCTTTGGATTCCCTGCAGATACCCCAATGCTATCAGCAAACGGCAGTACCTAAATCTGGACTAATGCAAGACAATTTGAAATATCTTACCTCAACTATTTGGGCAATGCTCAATAAAACTAACATACAATATGTTCTGCTATAAAAGCACCCCAGTTAGATGCTGCCACCATGGGCAGCCATAGGTCAGAAAGTGCTGTTTGACTAAACGTTTAAATTAAGGATGGGTTGCTAAACCAAGAATATTCTTCTAAATCAATGTCACATTAGATCACAGTGACCATGGAGCTCAAGCATCCAAATTTCAACTGCATGTGGCTTTCCCACTTCTATCTCTATGCAGAAGATCTGACCACCACGTGCATCCAAGTTCCTCCAGGTGCAAGTATTTCTCAAAGTTTGATGACATTGTGAGGTCTGTCTTTGGGAGTATATGCAAAGACAGACTTGATACAGCAAACAGACCACGCAAACAGCTTTGTTTATTTTAACATGAACTCCTTGCACACGTTAGGAGAGTTATCAGCTGCCCTATCCCTCACCAAATCACCAGAATGGAGCTCACGCTGCTGCTGCAGCTTAACCCAATGCTGGGAACAGCTCCAAACATTTCTGGAAACTCGTGTGATAATAAAACTTCTGCTGAAGTCATATGGCTCTCAGGCAGCTCAAGATGTGCTATCAGAAAGTGGGACTGATCTCAAACCAACTACAAGCTCCTCACCGACAGAGATTCCCATCAGCAACAGAGCACCGAGCATTGCCCTCATCTGCGCGCTTGGCCATTTGAAAATGTTGGAAAAGCCTCTTCTGCTTTACTCCTCCCTTCCACAAGTTCACTAACCAGCACCACTAGACGCCAACTGCCTTCCCTCACCAATAACGTGAGCAAGATTAGAACCCACTGCAGATGAGATTAAAAGTTTTCTCCCCATCTCCCAGTCCCTCCAGACCAGCCTACACACCCTCTCCCCCATCCCAACATTAACAGAGTTTGTCATCGACTCCAAGTGACCTTGGCACTAACAATAATTCTTGTCTTTCTAAGCAAGAATTTGGAAACCCAGCTTTTACTGGACACATACGTCTGGCTGAGATTTGTGATCAGATGCAATGCACAGTACAGTGTGTGACCTGGAGAAATATGACCATCAGCTAACAACAGCACAAATTTCTTTCTTCCCTGTCCTTCATTAGCCTCAGAAGCTGGCCTTGCCAGCAGCAGTAATGCAAGCTGAGACAACAAAGCACATTAATGATGGGCCCCGTCATGTTCTGTATTAATTACTGTAGCTAGTAGTAAACCGTTCGTTATAAATTATATTTTGATAAACTGCTCTTTCTTTGACAAGTCAGCTCCAATGTTTAATGTTGCACTTAATCCTCAGATAATACCCCAAGAGTCCTCACTGTGCCCAGTAACAAATCAAAGCAACCTTCAAAAGGCTGGCACAGGTCCCCTTTTCCTACGCACCCTGACCTGAAACTATCCCGTTGCACCAAGTTCATTATAGGTCAGCTCCAAAAGCTGAGCTGCCAAAACCAGCAGCACGCTCAGTTACCCAGGGTCCTACAGAAGTGCCTCAGCACTTCTCTGGGTGAGGGAGCAAGGTAAAAGCCAGCACACAACATGTTGATATATTTGAGCATGTTTATAGACATGTATAAGAGTTTTCCAGAAATGTTGCAGTATTACAATGTTCGACAAGGTAAAATAAAAGGGTAATAATCCCCAGAATATCTCAACGTCAGAAACATAGAAGGATTTCTTCTACTTGGGACTGAAATGGTCAACTAAAATCTTTATCTGAAAACATCATATACTTATTTTTGTTTCTTTTTAATTCAGTGACATTTAGCTAGCAGAACAGCTGTTAGTAAAGGTTTCGGAGAGATGGAATCCCATTTTCTATATAAAGAAAACCGTTTTGGAGGAAACTGCAATTTGACAAATATACCTATTTAGCAAAGTACATTTTAAAAAGTGGAAAATGTGTTTTGTTTTTTCTAAGGTCACAAAAGATCTACCGCAGCTCATGAAAATGATCACAAGTCCTAGGAACAAAAGCATAAAAATATTTTGCAACACACATCCAGGAAAATAAGGAGAAGGGACAGGCCCTTTCAAAACCAGCATAGTGAGAGACCCGTCTCCATCTCAGATATGCCCATCACCATCAAAACACATGGAAAAAACTAGCCATGGTCTTCCCAAAGAGCAACTCTAACTCTCATGGCTGACAACCAGGAGTTTGCAGCTGGCTTCAGACAGCTGGTTCAAGTCTGGCACCATCACTTTATTTTATTCTGAAGACAAAACTCACCACACTGAGCAACAACACGACATTGCGCATGGGATTTACAGTGCGAAAAACACAAAAGCTCCAGGAGAAGATCAGCAGCAGCAGCAGAGAAGCCCATCCTCTTCCCCGCAGAAGGATGTGAAGCCCTGCAGACTAGCTGCAAGCTACAAATTAAAACTGCTTACAGCAGTCCAGGCTTTGGTCTTGTTCTTCCACCACTGGTGGCAGATGGCGCATGCTATTATTAAATCCTGATTTCCAGCTTATAATAGTAATTGTATGAAAACTGCCCTTGGACAACAACTCGTTATCTTTATTTTGGGAAAAAGCAGAAGTAGTCTTGCAGTTAAAAAACTTTACTATTGTAACAATTTTTTTTATAAGAATAATCATAACATACTTCTCCTAATTGGAAACACACGGAAAATAGGATATGGCCATATTAGTTAAAGGTCAATGCACATCACCCACCTCTTTCGAAACTGACAGTATTCTCGTGACAGCCATAAAAGCTGCTTTGAATTTTAGTTCCCTAGAAAGTAAATATAAGGAATCCCAAAGCTGTAACCACAAGTGCCACAACTCTTAACTCTGATGTCATACCCAGCTTAATCTGTGCTGCAGAAGTCAGGATGGTAAAGCTTCAAAACCATCTCATCTATGGTATAAGGGAAGAAACCAGTAATTATCCCCCAGCCCACCGCCCGAGGCACGTACCACAATGCCTTCATTCGATGCAGCGTTAACAGCAGGACGTGGTTTATTCCCCAGCATTTAGCACGGGGCACTGCGGGGCTGGTGGGACCGTTTGCAGAGTCTGGCACAGCCAAGTATCTCACGCTACCGTACTTTTTATATGTGTTTGCAATGTTCCTTTCAATTCCAACTACCAAACAAGAGTTCCCTTTTTTTTTTTTTTTTTAAGGAACCAGTTTACATCCACTCGTGCCAATTTTTTTCACATAACTTAGCCAGGGCAAGGGGGTTTGCCTTTCAGACTCTTTTCTGGTACATTAGACATAAGCGGACAGTGTAATTAATAGATGTCAGGCACGATGCATTAGTTTCTTGCTATTTAGGAAACACTCAGGGAGAATACGATCACCCCTGGCTGTCAGTGGTCCTCATAAAATCTACAGGCCTGTATTTACAGAAACGGCTAATCATTCTGGATGCTGGGAAGGGGGAAGGCGGAGTCTGATTTTGTAAAGCAAAGGAAATATCTCATTAACTGTAACGCATTAGCATACTTCAAAGGGAGCTTACAGGAACGCAGAGCTGGACAGCCAAAAGATTTTCAGAGCAAGAGGCTACTAGGAAAAACCCTTTCAGTCCCAAGCTGCACTGGGGGAGATGTGAACATTCTTCCTGAGTTCAGACCATACGCATTGCTGGGGCACCCAGACCAGTTTGCTCCGGACCAGTTTGCTCCCCAAGCACTCGCACTGTCACACCGTATCACAGTCATCACCTTCCCACCACAGGTAATTTGGATTTCACCAAGCCATTTACATATAAAGTTGAACTTCTAGGAAAAACATTTTATGACCACATACCCTGATTATTTCCTTTTAAGGCTTAATTTTTCCATCTCTTAAATAAAAGTCCTCAAAAAAACCCCCCAAAAAACACCAACCCTGAAGGTATTTATTTTCATCATTCCTTAGTTCTGCCCAGGGGTACGTAGCTAACAAACCACGCAAGACCAATATTTGTGCAAAGCTAGTTAAAATATCCTCATTCTGCAAACACTAAACCTCCCAACACGCACCACACAAATAAAAAGCACAGAAAGAAGACAGTCCACAAGCACATCAGGCAATCTCACGGAATATTATGCTTCGCATTGTACAAACGATGAAGTATTTTTCACTGTGCACAAAGGCTCAACCCCAAAACTGGATACCCAGAACTGCTCACTCCTACCCACCCCACAAGGCACAGGAGGCCAATCCTAGATTTAAAGGAAAATCCCCTTTCTTTGATTTGCTGAGCCTCTCTGGAGAGATAACAGCATTTCGGCTGGGTAGCGTGTTTTAGTACGAGATGACAGAGGGAAGAAAGGTTCTCCAAGAAAGGAGATGTCAGTGCCATGCAGCCAACATGCTGCAAATCTTGTATTCCAAATCAATATAGATGGCAAGTTGTTAAGACCTCTCTCTTCAGAGGTCAGAAAACTCTCCGTGTTTACCCTCTTCAGTGTCTACCTTGAAAATACTGCCCCACGTAAAAGTCTAGAAAAAACAGTGATCTGGTCTACGACACAGAGGTATGTATGGTGGAGAAGAGAAGGAAGTAAAGGCTGGTCTGAAACTATACCATATGCACACAGTCCTGCACCACCACCGCCAAAGCATACATCTACTAGCAGCTCAACTTCTGCAGCCTGCAACTGCTGAATCCCTTTCCCACTGGAAACCTTTCTGCAATGATAATATACCACAAAAGGAAAATCACTAGAGAAGGACACCCAATAGCTTCCAGCCAGAACACAACACGCCTTCAGCAAGACCTTTGATTTTCACAGGCACACACTGAAGTTGTTCTTCACAACAAAGAGCACCCCGTCTGTTGCATAACTAACCTTAGGCCGCGTTAGATAAGTCGTGCCTTTTCACAGATCAACTGACCTTAAATAATGTCCCCAGTGTATTCAGAGCCAATAGGTTCCTCTTTCAGAGCTCAACTGACAGGTCTTCTCCTTCCAGCTATTTCTTCAGAGAGCCACACAAAGAAGGTTTCAAGAGAAATCTCATGCTTACTGTTTTAGGCCAAAAAGGAAGCACAAGATCTCAGCTCCAGAGTTACGTCTCCCTTTGAAGGCTTCTTCAGCGCTTCATTGCAGCAGCGCAAGTGAGAGCCTTTGCAGGATGGAATGGGGATTGAAGCAGATGGTAACAGGAAAACCCACTATACCTCGGGAAAGTTTGCTGCCGTTCTGCCACTGAGTCAAGCCAGAAGGAAAACAGCCAGCCATGCTGATGAAGCACTGCTTTGTATTCTGGATAAGGCAAAACAAAGGTCTGGTGATGAGGAGCTCTTGTGTGTCATGCAAGGGTCAGCAGCAAAGGCAAATTCCACCATGGCATTTCCGTTCTGTCGCCCAACCCATTACTAAGAGTGGATACAGCAGGATCTTTCATTGCTTATCCAAAAATGTCATTTAACATAGCTGTGCAGCATCGCCCCGCTGCCACATGCCACTCCAGAGGCGTGGTATCAACCTCCGCAGAAAGCTGAAGCCACATGGCACTGTGCAACGGGATGAGCTCTTCTTACACCATTTTCTCCAACCCTCACCCCAGCTGCAGGATGATGCAGCGGCTCTGTACCTGCCTGAGAGGTGGAAATGCTCGGGAAGAGACAGAGACAGTGTGGAAGTAAGCAAGTCCCTGCACCACTCCTGGAAGGGCGTTTCATTGTCCTCACAGATGGCTGGGCACTCCCGGCGGGTGGGAGAAAGGTTTTAGAAGTGAAATTCTCTGCAAAGCAGGGCCATACCCTTTTGGGAATGCAAGTAGCAAAGCAACTGCCCAGTAAACCTGCAGCAAAGGCAGGAGCACTAAAAGCCTGGCTATTTTCTGACACCAGCTGAGCTGTCACACGTACAGCCTCCACTTGAGCACCAATTTCCCTACTTAAAAATCGGGGCCAATAGGCCTTCCCTTATTGCTATGTGTTGCCCACTTATCTAACTGCTGCTTGATGAGAATTTTCATGCAAGGGCAGATATAACACACACATCCAGCGACTCCCTGACCTCTTCCGATGGAGCACATTAGGGCAGGAGCCCTGCCTCACCTCTTGCAATCGGCCAAGCTGGGTTTCATTGATACGGTTCTGCCCTACAAAAAAAGCCACATTATATTCTGTATAAGCTATCGTTGCCTCTCCCTATAACTGCAAGAACCCAGACTTGCAAGGGTTGTTCGTGCCAGAGAAGCTCTACAGCCGCTGAGGAGCTTTCTAGTAAACCAAGCCCTGAACGCGAAGCAAAGGGCTTGCAGAGCCGAGTTACTGGAAGCTATTCCTCCCGCATTAGTCAGCATATATGAACACATCCTCTTGCTTCATTAAATTTTAATTGGAGTACATGTGAATAGGTTTTGCTGGTTACTTAATCAAAGGGAGTCTGAGTACAAGGTGTTCACATGAAAAGCTAGAAAGCAACATCCTTTCTAGCTTTTCTTTCAGATTTTTTAAGCATCCATTGTTGATTTCTTCAGGTCAGTTGACATTTTGGGGCTGCTGCAAAGAACCATGAGAAAGAGCCACAAAGTGCAAATAAAGTACTTTGGAGGGAAACCGGACGCAGATCATTAACCCTGAGTTCCTCATTATTATCCAGACAAAAATTAAATGCAAAATCCCAGAGCAGCTGTTGCATTAGCTAGCTGGTTGGCAGTGCTAAACACAACGATTGCTTTGCTGCTGTGTGTCATGCACGTTTGGGCTGGGCTGGGCTGCCTGGAGTTCCATTATTTTAAGTGTCCTTAGGTACTCTGAAAGCACAGCAGATTTCAACCTATAAAAAAATTCTGCTTATAAACTTTGAGGTTTCCTCAGTAATCACCTTCTCTTGTACGGCAACACAGATGCTTATTTGTTCACACACGCTTTCCTCGAGCTTAGAGAAACTTTGCATGTACTTTCTTGCCTGCCTAGAAGAGGACAACAATCTCCAGAACTCCTTCCTTACTAAAATCACGAGCTGTATGACCAGATTCTCAACTTCCATAAAATCCACATAGTTAGTACAGCTTGAACTGACTGAGAGCAGTTTACACCAACTGAAAATCTACCAGTAAAGGAACTCCAGCCTGCAAGAGGCACAGCTGGGGACGGGAGCTCAGTGCTTGACTGCGTGAGAAAGAAGCAGCAGCTATGTCGTTCTGTACGGCACTGCTTGCTAAGTCAATCAAGAAAAAAAAACAAACAAACAAAAAAAGAAAAATAAAAAGAAAGAAAAATAAATTGTAGCAATTTAAAACCACAACAAAGAACTTATTGGACTGCTCCTGCACACTTGCTCAGAAATGTATATATTCCGTACAGTGATAGGTTCTGGCAGCCTGGGACTCTGACACGCTTTCTATGGCAATGGCCTAATATTAGAAAAATTTGGTCATAAGCTAAAAATGTTACAGAAATAGCATAGGATCATAAGTTACCAGCTGAGTCAGAACTCGATCTGCTACTTGACTTTTACACTATTTTACTCACACAGTGGGGTTTTTTTTAAACAGTTTGCTTCTGCCATTACTTATGAAGAAGAATGAGTCTTTGTAGAGGGGAAGAAAGGCACTCAAAATGGCAAAAATCAATCTGCAAGGAAGCAAAGGACACAGATCCCCTCATACACCACAGCCACGTGTGTACCAAGCCCTCCACGAACAACACGGCCCCTCTGCGTGCAGGCTCTGGTGGGCAGGAGGCTGCCTCGCGCTCATCCACGCACGAGGTGTCCTCCACCAGAAGCCCAGGCATGACGACGGGATTGTACCCAGTAGTACAATGGCATAAATCCCAGGAATTTTAGGTGCGCAATGCAGTTTTCAGCTTAAAAGTATTTTATATGCACTCTGTACTTGTAAATCATGGGTAAATAATTAACAGACAGCATAAGCATGTAACAGAACTGAGTCGCAGCTGTTCGCAAAGGAAAGCTGCTATAAATGGATATGTCACAGTAATAAGCCGCCTGCTCACCTGTTGGGTGCTGAAGAAATTAATTAAACAATTTAGTTTTATAAATTAACCCCTGACACCCAGAACATTACTAGAAAGCACAGCTGTATTCCTTCTCTGTTATTTATGACCACAACTTTTCCTCCTTTCACAGCTCGGGCAGCCTTTCAATGACGAAACCATGACTTGCCCCAGGCTCCTGCTTGCTGGGGAGAGCCCCGGGATCACACATGGGCCCGTTCATCCATCCAGCGCAGGGAAGGGGAGATGAGGAGAGCGAGATCCCGCTGGGAGCTGCTGGACTTGCTGGCTGCAGCAGGATTTGCCAAGTATGAACACACGAACGCAGCGGAGAAGGAGACCTCCTTGTTCCACAACTCCCTCCTTCCTGCTGCTCCTCGTATCTTGCAAGCACAGCCCAGGAGTTTTGGTGTTTTTTTCCCTACCCACAGCAGGAATGCAGAGGAACAGAAATCCACCTGCCAGGCGTCAAACTGCAAAGAACCCAGGTCTGCGATCGGAGCTCTCCACACTCCTCAAAACACTGGAGACGTTCAGCATCGCGACAGTGCAGCCGCAAACGCGCGGCTGCCTGAAGGGCAACAGGCAGAAGCCTGCTAAACCAACACGGAACGGGGAATGGATGATTCCTCAGAGAAAAACAGATGACTAAAAAGTTATTCAACCCGCAGCAGCACACCAAGGAAAGTAAATCGTCAGTGTCTCTCGATTGTTTGCTGTATGTCCCTCAGAACACACGCTCACCCCAGCTCGTCTGTGTCTCTGTCTGGAAATGAAACACAAAAAGGCCCTTTTCTGAAAACAACTTAAAAATATTTAACCTCATTTCACTGTGTTTGCTTTGGTTTTGAATACAGTAATATACAAGCAAAGAATTCTTGATTTTTTTTTCTCTATTTTTTTTTTTTCAAAGTACAGCTCCCATAAGCTTAAAAGCAAATGGAGTGCTTTGCTTCCTGGGGTATGTAACTGGAACATTTTTCTAGCACCTAATAAAACATTGTTTGGTTGATACTAACCATTAAAATATGTGTTTCAAGTCATGTAATGTTCCCTGTGAAATTTGCCTTTTTGCTCCATGAAAAAAAGGGCACTGAAAGGAATCCTGCAGCCATAAGGATCTCACTTATTTCATGGAAGTATCATTTTAAAAGCCTCACAACATGATCAAAGCACTGTGGAGAACAGATGTTCCAGGCTTTACAAATTCCAGCATAAGTATTTTTATGACATTTATCACTGCTAAATTCTTTCAGCCAATTTTTTTTCCCTGAAAGAAGCATGCAGGCACTTTCTTCCTCGAGGAAGATGTGTTCACACACAGCCTCAGCTCCAGCCGCCAACCCTCTCCTCCCCCCCCATCCCTCCCCATCCGTCATGAACGAGAGCTGTGTGGTTTCCCCAGCAGCTATGGTGGCAGCCAGTCTCAAGCAGCACTGGTCCTGCAGAGCTGGGCATGGTGTTCCCTGCTTCACAAGGGAAATCTCATGTAGGACCTGTGCCACTGTAGTGCTCAGACTCTGACTTTCAGTTGACCATTCATATGAATCCCCTCCCAGAAACATCATTGCTCCACTTCCTCAACACCAGACTACAGCCTCCAAAGCCGTCCATAAGGCTGCTTCTTCTTGACCAAGGCACACACCATCACCATCCCTAGGGATCACACCAGACCACCACTGCCATGACAATCCCTGAACAACCACACCCAACCTTGAAGGTAGCCCTGCTTTGAGAGAGGGGCTGCAGGACAGACCTGCAAGGTCCTTCCTACCTAAACTTCTGGAGGACTACAGATCTCAGGTAGGAGCCACATGGAAATGCCCTCAACACCCCCAAGAAAGCACCTTCCCTGGTCCCTCAGATCCTCCTACAGATGTGAGAACCCTCTGCCTGCCTGTACACAGCACCTAGAAGGGTGCTTCCCTGGCCACAGTAGAAGACACACCACTCCCTAGCTAAAAGGCTAGATGCAAGCAGGAGATGCTCAGGTAGCTAACGTGTTGGACACAACTAAAGCCAGATGAGCAGAACCAGGAGGAGTGATAGTGGGGACCTACAGGACTATGCAGAAGCCTGCTTGTTCTTGCAAGAGCGATGAGGAGTCCCAATTCCTGGAGGTGACCACAGAGGCAGAAAGTGCATATTTCAACTGCAATTCAAATTACAGCCAAATTTCCACTGAGAGCAAAGTTCTCAGGAAGTTTAGCTCTCTACTGTCAGTTTCTCTGTATTCAATCTTCCCAGGAACATCATCAAGCTCTTTGGTTGACAGAAAGTCTAAACACCATGCAGTACTAGGCAGTTTCATGAGAGAGAGCTGTGTACCAACACAATACTCATGAGTACCCAAGAATCTGAAACATAGAGTTTATCTCTGAAAAATAACATAGGGTTTTGTACCCAAAAAAGGGGATCTGAAACAACCAGCTCCTTTCAAATTTCACATATTCACAGAAGAGGGTGTTTGTGAAGAGGACCCTACAAGCACATCACTTCTCTAATACGTGCCCAGTTTAGTTTCACCTGTTTCCATGTGCTCCCTTCCCAATTCCTACAACCTGCTTGCACATCCTGTTTCACTATGAACAAGAGCTTCTGCCCTGGGGCAGCGCTGCCTTCACTTCTCCTCATGGGGTGAGCTTAGATAACAGTCAAAATGTGAGAAAAAAAACCCAGACACGTTTACCTCTCTTGCTTGTGCAGGCTGTGAGCCCAATCATGGCATTGCCAGGGCTGTGGCAGCTCTTCACCATGGCTGTTGGCCACCACCAAAATGGCAAACAGTGACAGGTCCAGCATTAGTCAGTCGTCAAGAAGATGGCAGAGCAATCTCTGAAAAAGCAGCAAAAGGCAGAGGATGTCTCCCAGAACACGGGAGGATGAGGAAAACACATGAGCAGAGAGGCCCCAAGTTTTAGTGATGGGGAGAACAGGGCTGCTTGGAGTGAACACAAGTCTGGGAAACATGGACAACTGAGGGCAACAATCTGAAGAAGTCAAGCAGAAGCTGAAGGGTGCAGAAGAGCCAACTGAAGTAAGGGCCGGGGCGGGGGGGGGTATGTGTCTGAAAACAGCCTCCACCATCAAAGGAACCATAAGCAACCACAGTAAATCTTCCTCTTGCCAAATGCTTGGGCTTTTCTCGATGGACCTCTTTGTCTGAGGACTTCTTATGTTGTTTGAAACTCATTTACTTCTCCATTTATGAGGGACAACTTTGTATTTTAAATGCATATTGAAAATTTAGCCCTCAAAATGCCTTTTGCTGAAAATTAAAGCGCACACAGGCAATCTTGCCATGCTGGCAACAAGGACTTTCTGTGTGTACGTGCACACACACGTGTATGTACAAAAGCAGGTGCTTGCACGTAAACATACACACATTCACATCTCTGCTACAGCTCTTCTGGAAAAGGACTGTTCCCTTACATGTCCTCAAAGGGAGAACAGAAACAGGTGGAGTCACACCATGCTCCTCCGCTCCAACCTCAGAGACAACCAGCACCAACCACAAAGTTCCCATCTTCCTGCAGGTCTCACCCAGTCCCTTCCCATCTGCGGGCACGTCGTCCCTGCAGCACGCAGCCGCGTCACCTCCCGGGGTTCAGCCACCACTGGGGCACGAGGCTGGGCCACCCCTGCCCTTGCACTGCTCCGATGACAGTGCCATGGGTTACGGAGGGGGAGGACTGTGTCTTCAGAGCCTGGGACACAACAAGGGAATTTAAAAAGGGCACCCAAGATGGTCTCAGGACTTAATGAAATTGTTCTGCTGAGTTATTAATGCCACAACCCTGCTCCAGACCCCAGTTTGTTTTGTTATCTCGACTTCCCACCCCAAGTGAATTTGCTGAGCGATTTTGAGAAACAGAAAAAGGCTGTGATCAATTGTCAAGCCTTCCGATGTAGCCATTAAAAAAGGAAAAAAAAAAAAATCCTACAACATTTCCCTCTTGTTTTTCTAAATAAAAATAACGTATAGCCCTAACTTGATAATAAATATGCTCAAAAGCTGTCCTTAAGTAAAAGCTTTTGATAACAAATTGCCTGTGCTAACTGCTATTTTACTGTTGAATTTTTTTATTGTTGCTTAAGCACTGCAATTATGCTAATAAGCCTGAGAGGATCGTACACTAAAGCATTGAATGTGACAGATATAATACTCAATAAAATGTTAATCTTACCTGAAAATTGGAATCAAACAGCCTTATTAGTATTTATGGATATGGCATCTCCAACATGTTTCTTTAGAGGAATATATATATATATGCAATAGATATTTCCAAATATACCCTACTATTTCTCATGCCTCCATACGATTTAATTCAAGGTGGCTATCACCCCTGCTGCTAATTGCCAGTCCCTTTTGGAATAAGAAAAAAGAGTCGGCATCTGGGCCAGGCAAAACTCCTACATACTGGAGGGCTTTTCCCCTCGGCACCTCGAGGACGGTGCCAGCTATCTGTGGGGATGGGGGCATCTCTCCCCAACTCGTGGTGGGGCCACCAGGCTTGGCAGAGTGCAGCAGCGCACAGCGAAGGCGCTGCTCTGCCACCCTCAGCCATCTATTTTTCCCCAGTATCTCTAGTTTTATGTGCAAGGGAAATCCAGCAAAAGGTTATTTTATTTACAGGCACTGGAGAAGCAGCTTTTGGATTTTAAAATGGGTCTAAACGCTAATTTACTTATTTTATTTTTAAAGTTTTCAGCCGACGCCGACAAGGAACTGGACCCATCTGTCTCACTGCAAGTTACGGCGTTGCCGAGTTGGATCCAGAGCCGCTGCGCTGTCGCAGGGGATTTGTCACTGAGGTGCCACGTGACTCTCCACAGGTCTCATTGCATTTTGCGCCGTTATTTCACCATCCAGCCCCAGTCTGCTTTCTCAATTGATGGCATAATTTTTTCAAGGAACAAGCTGTCTTTCACCACATGTACTTTTTTTTTTCTTCACCAAACCCACGAGGCTCAGACCCAACCCCAGGGCTCCGCTGCCATGCGCTTTCCCGTGGATAAAGCAAGAGGTCTTCAACACCTTCACTTTCTCATCTATGAAAGGAGTCAAAAATAACCTCAGAAGAGCCACATGCTTCTGATAAACTATAATTACACCCTTGACCAGGCGCTATAGAGAGACCATTTCTACACAAGGGACCGGTGTGGTTTTCAAACACTGCAGGTTAATGCTTAGACAGCAGCTGCTGGCTCCCAGCTTCACTCCTTGTGCTGATCTCACCCGCAGAAGTCAATTCTGCTGACGGGACCACACCAACATCGATAATCACTCATTGTACTTTCTGACAGACAACCAAGACTCTTGCCACTGGATGCTGCAAGCCTCCTCGGTGGCAAAGGTTAGGTGGGAGACGTCTAGGAACTGTTACAGAGGGAAAAACCCAGGCGGCTGCCTACCAAAATATGGGATTCTGAAAGTGCTCAAAGATCAGAAGGAGCTACCCACAGGGTGCTACACACCAGGACGTGCCAGGACTTCCTTAAGCAATGCTTGCAACACACGACAGTTTGCACTCAGAGCAAGATGTCTATTCTGGAGTGCATGGATGGAAACAAGACTGCTTTGCAGGGCACAGAGCTTAGAGCAGCTCCACAAAACCTTGTTTACAGCTGCAATCAAGGAGCACAGCATTAGAAAAAAAAAGAATTTTCAGTTTCAAAATCAGATAAAATTATTAATCAACTACTAATTGCACCTCAGAGAGCCGGGAGACACACCTGGGGCTCCTCTGTCCCAAGTCAGCCCCAGCTCAAGATACCAGACACCAAACCTTCAGGTGCAGCCAGCAAGTCAACCAGGCACACAGCTGCGCTGTGCCGCGGGACCGTACGGCAGCCGCTCCCATAAAGGTGCCAGGACTCATCTCTGCCGTGTTAAGTGAGTCTTGTCATTATCTCCAGCCCTGCAGGGAAATCTAAATTGAACTTCGGTATATCATTTTCTTTTCCTAAGCAGCAACACCTGAACGTTAACTCAAGTCCTGACAGGCATATTTATGGAGTATTTTTTGCAAATGATCTTACCCTGACCAGTCCGAAAGGTCAGAATCATAAAAAAATAACAAAAACAATAACAAAAAAGCACAAGGCTGGAAAACCATCACTGCCATTGGCACAACCCCTCAACTTACTAACCGTCCTCGCAACAAGGTGAACTGCAAGGTCTTAGATTTATTTGATTGATTGAGATCAAAAGATCAGGGGGCACACGGTAAATTGTATCTTTCCATGAACGCATTTCGCTTTCAAGATTTGAGCAGATAGTTGCAGGAATTGAAAAGCACAAAAGAAAAAAAAAAAAGCAAAAGCATGTACGAAGGTGACTTCAGAAAGGCATCTCCTTATTTCTCTCTTGACACCATCTGCATTTCTTAGAGCTATTTGAAAGTTTCTTCCATGTTCCTACACCCTTGGGACACAATAGCTTATCTCTGCTAAACACAAGATGATAACAAACAATAAGACGCTAGTGTAACTCCAGGGGAGACACCAGTATTTGCTGACATTAAGAATGAAAGGTAAACACTAGAGAAACCAAACATACCCCAAAGTCCAACAGGTCAACGAATTTCCCATTGAATTTCAGGTGCCCTATGAGACCGGACAGGTATCTTACTAGCCTTCTAAACCACGCAAGGAAGATGAAGCATCTGAACCCCCAACTCCTCTCATGATGATGGCTCAGATGCTGCCGAAGCACAGGCTAGGTTTGTCACCTGAAGCTCCCAGGGAGCGAGGAAGAAGCAAGGGAACTAAATGAGCAGCCCTCTTCAGGACATAATTTCAAGATCCAGATGTTGAGCTATCATTTCTAAACACAGAAAAAGCCTGCTGCATTCGCTGTCAAGACAGGACAAAGAAACATAGTGGAGAACAGAAACAGAACAAGAAAAGTTAAACTCTCCATCATCTCATCAGCCCCTGGAAACAAAGAGCAAAAATAATCATTTGGTTCCTGCCTGTGTGTTCCATGTGATATTCATACTTTGCTTAGTATCTCTGTATCTGTAGCACTGTGTTCTCATGTCACAATAAAACAGATTAGATTACCCACCTGAGAGTAAGAGTAAAGCCCTTACATGGATCACAGAAGACATCCAAATTCCCAGAAACTTGCTTCAAAGGAACCAGAATTAATACAACCTCCCATTTTTATCACAACTTTACATTATATGCCAAGGACCGAGGACTGAACTCCTTATCCATGAATTTACACTTCTCTCCAGAAGAACATCACCATTCAGGTAACAAAGGCACCAGAGTTAGTTGCATGAAAGCTCATCGTCAGACCAGGAAGCTCCTTCTGCACAGATACACTGTTTTGCCTTTTACCTTACCGGTTTTGAGTAAGGTTGTTAAGATAACAATGTCACATTCTTCCATTTCTAACCATCAACAGGGTAGTAGGACTCTCCAGAAGTCATCTAGTCCACTTCCCCACCACATCTGGTGGGACATCTGATGGAGCTTTGCTAACTTGCTCTTAAACCTTTCCAACAATTGAAACTTCCTAAGCTCCTCAGGCAATCTACTCCAGCACTCAGTTATTCTTAATGCAGGAGATCATTTACTAATGTCTCATCTAAATTTCTCTTGCTGTAATTTAAGTTCATAATTTGTCTTATTTACAGTAGGCAGATTTACAGTTTATTCCTTCTCCCCATGACAAGTTCGCTATTTCCAAAATTTACAAGCTGAGGCACCAGTGTGGCTTGCCCTTCTTCTGCCATTCTGCTTCTGCCCAAAGCACATTCTTAATCTTGTGTCTCTGCATGTGTATTTCTTTTGTATTTCTTTTCTTACCTCGAGAAAACAGGCAGCTAGGCTATCACACGGCTGTTTCAGAGAAGATGCTCACATCCAAAGGCACACGCAGTTATAAAGTATTCTGAAATAAGAAAAAGAAAAGATTTGGTTTTAGGCTGGTAGGCAGAGGGTCCAGTAGCAAGAAAAAAACAACTCTGAAGTGCAGTTTCTTCCACCCCATTATTTAACATTCAAACAGATCTTCAATAGCAACATCGATGACTGTAGATACATCATGTGCCACCACTCAAGCATTTTCTCTGACAACCACCGTAAGAGTTTGATAAATCTGGATTCTAGGAATACAGAGGCTCTCAGAAAAAGAGCCAGACAGAAGCAGACCATCTGTCACAACTGCATCTTTCACTAGTGGATCACTTTTGGACCTCACTCCATCCAATTCCTGTCTCCCCTTAAGAGGGGCTCCTGCTCGCCCCAAAGTATCAAGGGGCTTTGTAACAAATATGCATTTTCAAAGGCTGCTCAACTTGCTGTCTGCTGTGAAAACAAGATGACTGTTGCACATCTAAGCACATACCAATGCAACAACTTAGTGTCTTCTCTCCTGCCTGCATCATCCATCCAACTATCCCTTCTGCTACCACGCTTTGTCCATCTCCAAGTTTCCACTTGGGATGCTTTGTTTTTTTTTTTCCTTTTCAATCCTTCTCAGTTGCCCTGGGCTTTTGCTTTCTTTGATCATTTCCACTCTTACCAATGCCAACACTTACAGCCAGCCCAACTGCTGTCAGCACAGGAAGGTGACACACTCCTATTTAGCACAGATTTGATAACAGCAGTGCTGTTTCCAAGGCCAGAGAGGAATACCTGCACCAATAATGTCCCTACAGCACACAGTAGCTGGGGAGATTGAGCAATAAATGTCTTTCAATGAAGATGAAGAACCCAAAGTAATCTCACAATGTATGACGGCCAACTAATAAAAGAGTTTAAATATGTGCCCATCTTTAAGGGTGAAAGTAGCTCCAAGGACTTCAACGAGACCATCTGCATCATCAGACATATTATCTCCCAAAATACTAGTGCGATAAGGATGTTCAGCAAGGGATAGAGATATGAGGAGCACTCCCACCAAGAAAATACACCCGTTTCTACGGCTGAATTACAACAGCTATTAAAAAACATGGAGCAGCTTTGAATGGCAGCCCAGGACAGAGAGCCAAGATGACTACCACATGCAATTGAAACTGCCAAGGGATTAAGTTAGGTCAAATGTAATTACACAAACTGGAACCTGGCCAGAGTACTGGCTGGTTTAAGAAAATTAAAAGAGGTGTTCAAAAGTTTCAGAGATGGAGTCCTCCTCCTGTTAATTATTTGGTGAGTCAGTCACTGAAGTCTCAGTACTCTGGGAGGCTGTCTGAAAAAAGGGAAAAAATGAGGCATAAACTTGAAAGGCATTAGAAGCGATTAGCAAAAGCCTTTGTTCTCCATGGCAATCCTTGCTGCACTAGTGCGCGAAAGCCTTTCAAGTTCATGCTGAAAAGTGGCCTTAGTTCCTTTGATACTTCTGGGAGGAAGCGTTTAAATTTACAAATATCCTGCTGTCAGAAGTTACAGACAACAGCTGAGGAACTTCTGCCTATCCCAGCCAGGGCATACCTAGCTCTAAACCCAGTTGTCAGGCAGGCAGTGCTCCTGCTGCAGGGAGGAATGAGAACAAGGACACGTGGAAGCTCAGACCTGGAACAACATCCATACTTGGTGGTGGTGTATGAAAGCCAAGTCATGTGAAAAAGGAAATTGCAATCATGAGGGACAGCGGCCACCTCGCCTTCACTCGGTTTTCAGAAGATGAGGAGCATGCAATACAGGCAATAGTAAGGAGACCAGAAAGGATGCTCCATGGTCTGGCAGCTGAGCATCACTCTGAAAGAATAGATTCTGATTACACCTCTGCCATACACCTCCTGAACAGTTAGAGGAAAGTCGCATATATCATTTTTTCCCCAGATACTTATTGCTGTGCCTTTTCTGCCTAACTAAACACTGAGAAAGACCACGTCCAGAAGAGGCAAGAACTAGTAGTCATGGATTGAAATTTTCTGTTCAATCTCTAATTGAGACTTGTACCATAACCATGTACAGCGCTACAAAACATGAAGAGTTCAGAAAAAACAGGCCTTGTAAGTTTTGGCACCTGAAAGCAGTAGCTGCCTCTGCTACCTCTGCCTCTGAAAATCATCATTAGAGATACACTCATTACTGTCTTTGAAGCAGTTGGATGTGACAGTAAAAGCAGTATGGAATTGGAGATTAACCTTTTTGGGTAGCTTGTTCAGTGCAATGTTCACATGATGCACATTAAATAAACCGATTTTTTGACTGATGGGAAAAAAACAGAAAGATTAAATAACTATCTTCTCAACCAGTGCTGTTCAACAGGTGTGTTGAGTGACACGGTTTCCTCCCGAAGCGACAGCAGGTGAACACACAACCAAAGGCTCTGCCATACTGATTTCGTGCCCTTTTTTTTTTTTTTGACTTTTCAGAAAACAAGCCAGGAAAAGGCAGACATTTCACAGCACAGACTGGTGCAATTTGGGCTAATGGTCTAAGCACAGATGCAGGCAGCAGCTCGCCTCTCTTCGTGTGGAACAGTCAATGGGGACAAGTTCCGATGGGACAATGGCTACCACGGCACACCGTGCCCCAGCCTGGCAACACCTCTGCCAACACACGGCTCCATAGCGAGCAGGGCAGGAAATAAGAGCAGAGGAGAAAGTCTGCGCTGTCTTGCAACGGTGTGCAAAAACCAGGGGCAAGCAACTGCCGAAAAAGGTTGCAGCCTCTGCTGAACACGTGCAAGCTGTCGCTCTTCCAAAATCTAAAAATGTAGTCAGTCTTCCAGACAGCAAAACCACAAACGCCCCAAATCCCTCATCCCTGGCACTCCTCTGACAAGGCAAGTCACTCCCTTGGAGTCCTCAGGCACCACAGGGATGTCAAGGACACAGATTTCTTTTATCAACAGGAACAGAAGAGTACTGCAGTGCTTCCCATTCTTCCCAAACGCCTTCCAACCAGCTCCCTCTGAAGCAGCCCCACTTTAGCTGGAAATACCCACAAAAAAAGAGATTTCACTGGAAGCAGAGACCTAACATGGAAACCAGAGTCAGAGAAGATTGCAAGCAGCTGTAGTATAATGCTTTTTGAGTTTAAAATATTCAGCAAGGTCAACACGGAGCACTTGGTTACGTCCAGGCCTGTATACACCCCGGGCTATACGCACCGACAGCAGTATGCCAAAGGCAGCCACTGCAGGAGAGCCACCAGCAGCTCCCAGCCCTAACCACCCTAACGAGCAAAAGGTGGAGAGGATGCTTAACATCGATGTCACTGCCCCGACCAGCAGCATGCCTCATCTCTTCCCCTCGAGCTGGAAGGGCGCAGTGCATCACCGCTGCAAGGAGCGCTCGCCCCGCTCCTCGATGCACACCATCGCCAGAGCCACGCGTGGGAACTGTTGCACGTAAGGGGAAAACACAGGACTGATGCTACGCAGACCACAAAAATATATTTTTCAGCATGACCACACGCACCAGGCCAACCCACACAGCACAGGCTGGGGAGAGCAGGGCAGCCCAGAGGGTTTTATGCTGAAGAGGGACCTGTTGCTGAGAAGACAAGGCAGCCGAGATGGCCAGAGCGTGCAGGGGGAGGTCTCCCTGCGGTGGCAGCAGTGATTAACTGATACTGATAATGGCCTCTAGCGCCTGAAACAAAGCACAAGGAGATGGCATGGAAAGGACTCATGTCAAGCAGTAAGGGGCTGTTGCTTAGATAAGAATTATACATTTTTTTTGCCTAGGTTACTTGTTAAAAAAAAGTTTCTGCATGCAGGGACATCCTGTTCGCTGTATTAAATTAAAGGGATGATTCAAGAGGGAACAGCTTTTGGTAGGCAGGGGGGAGAAATCGATTTCAGGTTGCTACGGACAACTGGGCTGTCTCCTGTAAAACTAAATTAGATTCAGCTCTACGAACCTGAACGCTAAACATTCCCTGAAATACCACGCACACACGCTCTCTAAATAAATAAATACAATAAAATAGTGTCTTGTGTCATCTGGCTTTTTTTTGCTGAACTAAGGACGTGCTCAAACCTGCTAATTACTACAAAATACAGGACTGGAGTTTTGCCTCAGCAGCGGCTTTCTGACTGCCGGTTCACCACTGACCGCTGCCTTACAGGGGAGAAGATACTTGATGGCACGGTGACACTTGGCAAAATGAACCAGAGCAAAGCACGGGCTCACCTTGCTCTCTACTCTTTCATGAGCTCTGAGCTTGCAGTGGGGTCTAAAACAACATTCTACCAATCCAGGCTCCTGCAAAGCTCAGCTAGCAAGGGCTGGAGGAAGCTCAGCCTGGGGCTTTCAAGCAAGTCCTAGCTCATGCTGGATGGAGGCAGTTTAACCTGCCCACAGTCCTTGAATAGCCTGAATAGAAACAACATCCTCCACCTGAGCAATGACCTGTGGTTGCAGGAGCTCCTCACATGGAGGGACCACTAGGGACAACATGGTGGCTGTGGCCCGATGGCTGTTCTCTTCCCATACCTTCTACTGGAATCCTTTCAAACAGGTTTTAAGCACCATCTCCACTCCCTGCGGCAAGTAAAGCTGCAAGGGCATAGGGCAGCATCTCCTCCACACCTGTGGGACATTACCCTCCAGCACACACTCCATCAGCACCCCACTGCAACGTGCTGAGACCTCCTCTGCAAACCAAGGATCCCTCAGTGCTCACACTCCACTGAGTGAGGAGGGCAGGGAGCGATGGTAGCCCCGAGAGCCTCAACCACCCCTCTCTGTGCCAGACACATGAATTCCTGCGGTCCTCAGGAGCCCAGGGGGAATGGGAGCTTGGGAGAGACGTTTCAGAAAGGAGAGGCACAATTTGGCAAAGATCAGAGCTACCAGCCAGGAGTTGCATCAAGCTTCTCATAGGTTGGAAGGAAGAAAGTGAAATCAAGGTTGAGGGGCAAGCTGACGCCCCATGAAATAAGGCAATGGAGCAAGGGATGACAGTGCTCCACACATACAAGCACTCACTGTGGCACAGCCACTTGCATGATGCTGGGCTGGAGCTACACGGCTAGTTGTGTTCCTATAGTTACATTGAGCTCAGCACCAGCCACACAGCACCCTTCTGCATCCCCAGTGGACCCAGGGGATGGATATCAGACCATCACAGTAGCCTGCTAAGAAAACAAAGGGTAAGACCTGGACACAGAACTCCAAACCCCTGGTTGGAGAAGCCAGAGCAGAGGAGACGAGGCCTCTGGTTTTGTACCCTACCCCAATAGCTGTTAAGTGACCAAATAAATCTATCTAGATCAATCTCTCCATCAAGACAATGGAAACATTCCTATCCTATGATGCTATGAGTCTTAATTTTATGGAACAGTTGATGTTTTTCCAATGAAACGTACCATTAAAATGTAAGATTTTATTAGCAAAATCAACAATGTGTGCAGAGACAGTCCCTCATGGGTTTTAAAAAAATCTATGAACAATTATAAAACTGATAGCAATAGAGAACATTGTGCAATTATTACAGTTGCTTTACAGGATTCTCTAATAATGATGGCCCCTACTTCTGGTAAGACACCTTAAGGCAGTACCACAAAACTATAAATAAAGAAAAAGCAACAGAAGCTCACCATTCCCCTGCACTGAGAAGGTGCAAACATGTCGCCTGCTTTGTTTACTGAATTACCTTCTTTTTTTTTTTCCCCAGCAAGAAGATAACATTCTGGAAACAAAAACACCGCAACATTCACAGAAATATTTACCAGCCGCCTGTCTCTTTCTCCACTAATTCCAACGTTTTGTTGCATTAGAGAAGCAACTGGGGAAGCTGCTTTTTACTCACATTTAAACCTAGCAGAAGATGAAGCAAGCGAGCGAGGCTGTGACCTTTCAGTACCCACAAAATGCATGATGGTCCCTTAACCATGAACACAGGTCAGACATCTGTAGCATCTGAAAATCTTCTGCAAGCAATACGCCCACAATTCCACACAGGAATGGAGCCCTGACACACATTTTCCCCACCAAGCTCACTGGTTTCCCACAACGTGCAGCCACAACACCCGACCAGCAGCTGGGGCTTTGCCTGAGCACAACTCCCTTCCAACACTTCACCCAGCGCCAGCTGTGGCAGACAGGGCAGCTGGATCTCCCTGTCTTCAGTAGGAAGCCAGATGCACACAGGAACCCAACTGCAAGCCCAGCACCACTGTCCTTGCCTCGCACAGGATGCTATCACCATACCAACCTGCCCAGCTTGCCAATCTCCTGTTCTGAACTGGCAGCCATTATCCGTCTCAATACCATCATAAAGAGCAAGAAATTCAGGCACTCCAGATCCACCCCTCACCAAACCCATTGTCCAGCTTCTCAGGGAGCTCCGGCTAATGCACAAGGAGCACTGTTAAGTTCCAAACATTGCAAAGCGCTCAAGAGTGTGCTTATGTGAAATGGAACCCAAAAACAACCTGGTCAGTTCTACCCCAGAAGTTTTCCCTTGCACCCATAGCTATTAATCCACAAGAGCCTAAGGTCCACTCAAAAAAAAAAAAAAAGAAAAAGAAAGCATCTTTACTCCACCTGACTTTAAACAACCTCTGGCTCCGTGTGGGCATGGATGAAGAAAGAGTAACAAGAATACTCAACAGATGTTTTCATTAGCATAAATTTGCCATTCATTCCTCTTTCTTCTATCATCAAACTCCTCTATTATCCGCGCTGGATAATTTACAGCGCTTGTTGCAAAGTACAGTCTCTGAGAACAGAGACAGCACACACTTGATAATGTAGAAGTTCAAAGAGCTGAGCCATGCATGACCTGCAAGCAGATTGTTGCTATTTCCTTGCATGTATAAAGGGGCTTTGCCTTCACGCAGTGCTGGAACTTGTCATCATGAAACACCCTCCTATTACAAAATGGCCCAGAGAAGCTACTATTTTGGGTGAGCTACTATTTTGGGTCCTAATAACGTGCTTGGTTTTACAGCAAAGCAAGAAGGCAAGTAACATGGAATAACCCAGCTGTCAAGTAGAGAAACAGATGGGACCCTCACAAAGCTACAGATTGCCTTAGTCAAGTGCTGTCACAGCCCATCCTCAAGATGGGAAAGCACGGTGCAGGAGCTAGATGAAAGGAGCTTGTGAAATTAAGTAGCATCATCACCTCCACCGGGCCTGCAAAGAGACAGCAGAGAATTGCTTTCCAGGCACTCTGATCCCAAGGCAATAAAACGTGACTCAAAGTTGTTAGGCTGTTTTTTCCCCTACGAGAAATGCCTTTTGGCTGAGTGACAATTGCTCCATTCTCCCACCTGCTTGGCCCCCAGGAAACACTGACAGCATCCACAGAAAGATGCATAGGAAGCATGGGGGACACCCATGGTTACGGAACAGTTCTCCCTTTGGAAGTGAAGGCATCAAGGCTGGCTGAAGGCATCTCTGCTAGCATGGCCCCATGTGCTGGCAGGCAGGCAGGTCGCTCAGGCAGCGCCATGATTCATTACACTGTGGCTTCCAGTCCACAATTTGGCTTCCAAACAATCTAGGAAACCACAATACCTGCCACGGCGGTTCAGCTCCCCTGTCGTTGAAGGAGGTGTCTTTCCACACCATGAGTCAGTGGCAAACCAGGAGAGGTGATGGACTGGCCTGACCTTCCTCATTCAAACTCTCGAGAGGATGCTAAATTCAAGCTAACAAGCCAGTGCTTCAGAAACCCAGGCATGTTTAGAGATATCAGGGCCCATATTTCATAAATACAGGGCCTGTGCTTCATACCTACGGTCCAAGCTCACAGAAGAGCAGCCCGCGAGCCCAGCTGGCCATTCATGCCTGTAGTTATTCAAGCAATGAAGGCTGCACACAGAGGGAAGGCTGAAGCCAGATTATGAATGAAGCACCAAGATCGATTCCCTTATCTACCCTCTGCCTCCCACTAACTGGAAGATGCTATTCAGGGAAAATATAATTTAAAGGCGGAGGCTAATGATGTATCAGATTGATTTTTAGGACAAGTAAATAGATGTAATTGCAATCTACCTGCTTGCAGCTTGCCAGGAGTCACAGCAAGTTTTAGGAAAACTCCATCTCCTATCGCCTTCCATACCCCAGCCCCTTTCCCTCCTCTGTCCCCCACCAAAGAAAGAAAAAACCCTTGCAGAAAAGCAACTCCCTTACACAAGACAATTAAGTGTTGCCCGGAGCCAGCTCAATGCTGGCTTCCCTCTCGCTGCTAAACAGCACAAAGCCTGAATTAATGGATGTCCACTTTCCAGGGAAAAGCAAATTCCAAGCATGCAGCTGGGAGGAATGCATCGTATGTCTGGTATTCACGCTGCGCCCTCTTTTCCTCTTCCTTTTTTTGGCCGTATAAGGAGCTGAGCACAGCAGGCTGGCCCAGGGAGCGCAGCGCTGCGTGCTCAGCGCTGTTAGACTTCCGACTTTGTTTGTCTTTACTGGAAATCCAATCAATCCATCCAGGAAAAAGGCCAGTGCATATACCACAGAGCATCACACTCAAACATCACGCTCCTGAGATGCAGGAGAAAAAGACGAGCAAGCTGAATTAGATCAGCCCAGCAAAGGTTCCCACAAAGATGCGTACACCCATACATATGCACAGGCAACGATTTTCTTAGTTACGCTGGAAGGAAGGGGAGTGCTAACTTAAAAACTCAATGCTATTGCACTAAAGTCCTAAAGGGCTGTTTCCCGGGTCGGCAGCACTCAAGTCATATCTGCACAGCAAATAAAAGGCAACCTGGCCTTCAGTGCGTGCAGCTGGGGGCAGGAGGATTACGTGCCCTTGGCCACAGAGAAACACATCTTCTCTAACACGCACAGGTTACAAACAGGAGTGTGAAACCACGCTTTAGAGATGTCAACCACTGATAAGTTTTCTTAATGTCCCAACAATCTCTAAGTTAAAGTCTACTGCAGCAGTTTCAGCAGCAGACTGGGATTTCCATATTCAGGATGCAATTGCAATATTACATTCTAAAAAAAAAAATTAAACCTTCCTACCATTGCTGCTTCTTCTGTAAACAACAGACTATTTCTGTGGGCACTCAGGACACTGCAGGAGTAGAAAGCAGAAGAGAAAGACACACTTCTCTCCAAAGGCAGGAAATCCTAGATCACAAATACCCAGGAAGAATCTGCCTCAACAGCCCTTTCTCAGCCGTGTTTGGCATCAGAAGAGCAGCTCTCATTTCATCCCGCAGGAGAGCGGTGACAACAACCCGAGGGACAGGGAGACAAAAGTGGGATCGATCACCTTTGGAGCACAGCCCCAGGAAAGAAGGAAGCCCACAGGCATGCTGCTGATGTCCAGATTGTCTCCACTTCAGTCTTGGCTTTTCCTCCCATATAGAAGACCTGAAAAACCTGCACAACAATCCATGCTGTTCCTTATCCTCAGCTACTTCAGAAGGACAGGCTTCTGTCTGCCTTCCTCAGCCAGATATCAGGGTCCCAAGCAAGGGGGACCTTAAAGAAGTCAGCAACTTGATTCCCTTTCCCCAGTTCATTGCCTTCAACCCAGCTTGGTTGCCAGTGCCTTGAAGGATGTTGCAAAACCTCCCTAACAGGCAGGTTCAGAGCCTTCTGGCCCAGATACCGCCTCATTCTAGTGGCCAAAATATAAAAACTGACTTAATCCTCAAGTAGGAGGTTTAATCTTGCTCCCAGTATTTTCTTCTTTACCCAATAGTCCTTAGCACTGAAATAATTCTTAACATGCACAGAAGCATCCAGTCTGCCTTTGGTCATCGGTCTCAAGGGCCTCCTTTAGCAACAAGCCCCATGCTCTGAATTACAGGTTGAGTGACAGAGTTGTTTGTTTGTTGTTTTTTTTTTACCAGCCTCAAGTGTCTCATTTTTCAGCTTCAAATGACCATCATACATGTCTGTGTATCGGGACAAGGCGAGCAGACACACCAAAGCTGCCTCCTCGCTTACAGACATCTCTCTGTGCTTCAAAGAGTACAATTCCAAACCTTTTAGTCCCTCCACAAATTCATTTAGAGGGCAGAAGCAGCACGTTCCCCATCAGCACCATGCTAACTTCCCTCCCTACAGAGGCTGATCGGTGCTGCCCCATTGGGTGACAACACTGACCAACAGAGCCCCTCACACTTAGCCCCAGGACCACAGCAGCAGGCAGCAGCTCATGAGCAACCCAAACCCATCCAATCACCCTCTCCTTGGAGGTCCAGTCCCAAATCCTGCAGCTGCTTGCTCCCAACCCTCAACTTGCTCAGAGTTGCCTGCACCAAGGAATGACAGTGGCCAGAAACCTCTTCAGGACATCTAAATATAGTCTTCAACATTCTACCTGATGTACTTAGATGGAGACAGGGATGCTCTGATGCACCCAGTGAAGTGACTTGGATGAAGACACATGGCTGAAACTCGACTGGGGGAGGGGAAGATTTCTAGCCTGAAATAACAGCCTGAAATTAAAAGCAGAGCTTGTAGTACAGCTGTGATTCCAGCTACCCCGCTGTTTGTGTTAACACTGTGGCTTTATTATGGTCAGGGATTAAAAACAGTTCCAACAATTAAAAGAGGGGGAAAAGGAGAAAAAAAAAAAAAAAAAACAAAAAAACGACCAAATGAAAGAACCAACCACAACAAAAATCAGTAAAACAAAAAATTCCTGTGGGCTGGAATGATTAGCAAAAAAAAAGTTGCGTGCCATGAGGAGGAAGAGTGAATGCTTCCTTCCCCGCTGCCAGCAGGCCCACACATGCCCCCCACACCAAGTGTATTTGTCCCCGACCTGCGGGAAGCCAATCAGTGCCCTGTGGCTCAGCACCAGCCACCACCAGTCCCCCGCAGGATGTCACCTCTCACCCCAGAGTAGGTGCTCCGCAACCACCCTGCTCCAAACAGACAGCTTGGAAACCTTCCTCGCTCCCGCTGCCTAAATGTTACGACATTAAGAAAAACAAGGAAAAGAAAGAAAGAAAGTCTTGCGATAAATGCCTAATGTGCCTTGAACTTCTCCAGAGGCACCAGTCAGCACCGAGCAGACAAAGGAGGTAGAGGGGCAAGAGATGGGGAGGATCAATGGACCTGTGCAGCTGCTCACAAGAGCTGAGCAGGAGCATGCCCGCGTTTCTCACAGGTGAGCTGGGTGCCCAATGGTTCCTGAAAAGGCAAATCACCCTGCGTGCCCCAACACTTGCCCACAATAGCCCTGCCACCAGCCGGGATGAGGAGCCAGCGGGAAGCCTCAGTTTGTTGCATCTAGATATGATCATTGTCGCCTTTGAGGGCTGGGTCTATAATGTAGAGATTTGAACCTACTTTCTCTTCTTTATAAGAATTAAAAGTAATAAATT
The DNA here is from genome assembly GCA_013399095.1 of Psophia crepitans. Classification (NCBI taxonomy): domain Eukaryota; kingdom Metazoa; phylum Chordata; class Aves; order Gruiformes; family Psophiidae; genus Psophia; species Psophia crepitans. The sequence goes on from VWZZ01000416.1 coordinate 830,024, forward strand.
AATGAGAAAGAGGAAAACTATCTTCTTTCCCCTCTTTCTCCCCCTTCCTGATACAGAATGCACCACTCTCTCTTTCCAAGCACTGGCAGCTCACCGAGAGGGACAAATCAAATCACCAACTACTGCAGGCTTAGCAATCAGTTGGGCTGCAAGCCCAGCCCTTCCCCAGGGGAGAGACCCCCAGACCTCCACAGGAACAGCTATAGGGACCAGGGGCTACGCAGGGACCTCAAACGTCCTGGGAAGCAGTTTGCAAAACTCCTACGTGAGCAGGAGGGGAAAATAAAAATAAAATAAAAAACAAGCATCACCTCCATGCATGCACATGAGCCAAAACAGAATGGAAGCAAGCAAAATAGACACTCAAAGCTGTTTCTCCAGCTCTCCAAGGATGAGTGATTCTTCACATCCCAAAATCTTAAGGAGGGGCAGTCCCCAGCCCAGGAAGCAGCCCACTGTGTTGCCCATGCAGGATCTCCCACCATCTCAGCATGAACGGCAGGACTCACTGCTCCCCTCTGGTTTTGAGGGGCACAGAGGCAGAAGGTCCATATTCAGCAAAAGAGATGACCTCTCACCCTTTGTTTTAACCATCACTACCATGAAAACTGCCACTGTTTTAAGCTTGGCACCTTTCATTGCTATAAAGATGGGAGAAAAATCAAAAGTGCCATTTCCAGGGAAATCATCTATGTTCACTGCAAAGCTACTGTACAATACAAGTCCTTTACAGGCCAAAAATATCACACGCAAAGCTCACACTTGCTTTTTCTCAACAGTGTTTCTCCTCTCTGTCCTTACAGGTTTGTAGTCCAGTTGTCCAGAAGCTTCAGAGTTTGGGCTTTGTTTTACTTTTTTTATTTGCTTTTGCCTTTGAAAGCGAGCGCAGCCACAGCACCACAGGAAGGCAAAGGTTTCCTCTCAGCCAAACACAGCCACATCTACAGCTCCTCCACCACCGTAGAAGGCTTAGTCTTCAAAATCAACCCAAACCTTGCCCATCAAAGCCATCATCTTTGCACTATGTGGATGTAAACCCAACAACCAGAGGACATCCAAAAAGATACGCTCTGGACAACAAATTCCTGCAGCTACCACAGAGACACAATGCTCCAGTGCCAACGTCCCGACACAATAGCGGTCATCTGCACCCATGACAACAGACCCAGACTCCTCCAGTGGTTTCCCATGGAGCCACTCAGGACAAAATTTGCTCTTATGGCTGCCAGCACCCCAGCAGTAAAAGCAACACTCAGAGCACCCAACAGATCTGAGCCTCATCCTTGCTCTGGGATGGATGCAGAATCACTTTTCATAAGGGACTGAAGCTCCCTTAACAGGGATGTGACTATTAAGTGACACAAAGTCTTTGCTATTTTTGGAGACAGAATGCTGGATTCAGGTAAGTTTTTGCTGCTGTAACGAAGGATGATGATGCCCGACCCAAACAAAGAAGATCCATCGTTATATGACACTACATGTGTCTAGACAGCTGCTCTCAAAAGCCTGCCAAGAACATTTTACACTATTCATTTTCATAAGTTCAGAAACTCCAAGCCAGGCCATGCAAACCCCTCATAATTCCCGTCACTGTACGGCTGCAAAGGGCTTCAGTAAAATTGTACTTGAAGCCGCGTCTGCAGAAATATCACAGCTAAGGTGGCAAGTCCCCAGCAACCACGCAGCTGTCTGCACCATGTCCAGGGTTGGTTTGGTAGCATAAGAAAACCAAAAACTCCTTTCTTTTTCCCAGCAGAAGTCTCCAGTATTTCGAAAACATTTAAATTAAAACTAGTAAACCTCACAATACACTTTCTTTCTCAGACACCAGAGCACTTTCTAAATACCAAGGTGACTGCAACCAAAAGTCATCGCGGCTTAGCAAATTTGGGTGAAGTGACTTCTCGGTGGTTTCAGCTGAAGGGCTTTGCCTCGCATTTGCAGCAGGCTGGGAGCACACACGGTCGCCGCAACTCAGCCAGCGTTCAGCTGCGATAACACACCACCTCCCTGCAGCCTCGCAGCCCCACGAAGGGAAGCATTACCCCACCTGGCCAACAGGAGAAACGGAAGCTCACAACAAACAAAAAACCAAACAAAAAGAGACCAAAAAAAAAAATCAAGCCAGGAGGTGAAGTTTAGAGCTGTGCTTCTCCATGACACTTCCTCCTGGATGGAAAAGAAAGGGCTGCTTGAAGGATGTGGGATGATAGCTGCACCAGGTACAGCCTGGCAGGAGGCAAATGGGCTGGGCTTAGGGAAAGCATACGGGACCAGGAGGAGCTGAGCAAGGAAAATGCTCTACATCACAGCTTTTTGGGTGCAAGCAATGTCCATCCCTGCACAGGCAGATTGGGATCAACACTGTGGCTGGTGTCAAGCTGGGCTACTCCTTCTCTTAAAAAAACTCTGTGCTTCCAGCTCCAATAGAAGAATCCCCATGTGCTCAGACACCCCAAATGGTCAAAAACAGGCAAGTGCTGAGCACTGCCTTCCCTTAGAGACTTTGCTAACAAATGCTGGAGCAAAATCACGATGGGCCATCTGCATATACTCATCCAAAAATGTATTTGGTTCAAATCCAGTCCTCCCTCATCTCCTCTGACATAAGACTCGTATTCCTCCATTAATAGTTGAGGTGCTGCTGAGACCCTGAGTAGGAGAATGATCTCCTTTCTGAGCTGAACTCCTTCCAGAGCTTCAAAGTCTCAGTGAAATAACCAGTTGCAGCTCAGGGTGGAAATCAACACTGAGACCACTAGCCTCCAAGAACTACAATTTCCTTCAGAGCATTACTGGAATTTATTGGGTTAAACATGCTAATATATCAAACCCACCAAGGACTTAAAACTTTGTACCTATACAACGCAAGAACACGTTCATTACAAATGTCATAACACACCTACAATATACTATTACCATATTTCCAGAGAAGGAAATCTAGGCACCTGTAGCAGCAGTGGGTTGTCAAAGTACCACAGTCAAGGAAAGAGCTCTGGTTTGCCCCATTTTCCAGCTTATCACAGACATGTACTCCCAAGAACCCAAGCCTTTCCTCATTAAATGAGGAACCAACCACCCTCTGCGGGGGACACCTCAAGGTTTGGTTTTTGTTCCCATTTTAGCATGTGCAAGCCATGAGGAGTTAAGGAGACCTGTGAGCTGCTGCTTCTCAGAAAGACTGGACACTCCTGAACAACAGCTCTCAGGAGTTCAAAGCTGGCACCTTCCAGTTTCTGCCAACTTCCTTGGTTCCCAAAAGATAGTCTGTGGTCCTTCTTCTAGATTGACAAGTCTACTTTTGCACTAGTCCTCTGATAAAAACATGGACATTCAATGCAAAGAAACATGCATCAGTACAGCTAGGAGATGTCAGCATCGCACAAACAAGCCTTCAGCACCACATCATACGTGGAGATGAAAGCCCTGAGATCCTGACCTCCTCTTGCTAAAGTACCTTTTGTATTAGTGGGACTCAGACTGGATTTTAAACATTAGCTGATAGCTTTACTCAGTAAAGGGAGTCATCCAGGCACCTCCACAGGAGCAAATCTCCTCCTTAGGGTAACTTGAAGTTGGAAAGTTTTTCTCAGGCCAACACTGGAGAGAGGACTCGATCAGAAAAGCACCCAACATCACTGCTGGCCTTGGCAAGGTCGGATTTACTACAGCAAGGACTAGAAAGAGGATCTGCCTAGTCTGGAGGCCAGAGGTCCAAACGGCAAGCCAAAAAGTAACTCATTCCCTTTCCTAACAAACTGTGTTTTCAGCTGGAAGTTGCTTGGCAGCCTTCCTACCAGAGGATGCGGCAGGTCAAGACAAGGGTTCATTCCCGGCCAGGCCGAGCGGGGACGTGAAACACAAGACCAGACAGCGCGCTTTGCAAACATGGGCTGAAACACCAGGAGGACTGCATCTGCTGAGCTCTTCCCAACAGTAAGGGACGCTGCTGGGCAGGGCTGCCGGGCTCCAGGAAGCACTGATTTGCAGCAGAGCAAGGATGGGCTAAGTACCAAGGCACGTAGAAAAGTAGGCAAGGGAAGTCTTCAGGCACCCAGCTGCACCGCACCTGCCTCGCGAACACCTTTGGTTTCTCTTTTCTGTGAAAATCAAAAACGTGGTATTTTGTAAGAAAAATGTCACTTAAACTCCTTATTAAAGGTAATTTCCTCTCCCACCCCTTTCTTCATTAGCAACACTCAAGCATTCATCAAATGATCCTGTTATTTCCAGACAAAAGGTTAGTCTTCTTCTGAAGAACCTATATATTAGCATCGTCTATTGTTATAAATGTAAAAAGTTCTATCAAAAAAAAATCGATTTAGAAGCAAAGTGTCCCATCCACCTGAATAGGAATTTACTTAAATAAACCTCACACACAGGGAAACCCGTAAGTGCTTGGGGAACAATGCTCCTCTGAGGAAAAGATGCAGCAGTAACCACAGTACTTTTCCCTTCTAGGCAGCAGCTTTCCACTTAAATATTATTCAATGCACCTGCTTATTATTCCTATTACACAATATCACATTCAAATCCATGCTACAAGCATCCCACTCAGTGCAAAAAGACTTCAGGAAGGAAAAAAAAAATGACATTAAAGCGAAGTATTCTATAGTAGCACATTACACCACACCAATTTCAAGCAGGCTGTCATTCTGATCACACCAGACGGCATTTAGACTCCAACAGTACCCTTCAGTGAAACATCCTTGGTACGGCATTATTCTCGTTACGTGAAGCCCTTTTGAAATGAATGGTACAAATTCTCCTAGTCATTTCAAAAGGACCGTGTTGCTCAGAGCGCTTTAGCTTTTCACATCATCTTTTCCAATAATTTACAAAGCAGTATGGCCAAAACAGGACATCTTTAAGGCAAGAATTAAAAATAAATCAATCAGCACCTGCCTTGGGAAGGAACTATGGAACAGAGCTATGTATCCCAACTCAAGGGAGCCTTATGGGCCATTTCAGATCCAGGCCAACTCAGAAAATCACTTAAGTACATGATTAACTTTAATATAAGCTTAAGTTGCTTTGACTTCCGTAAGACTTAATCATATATTTACTGCTCTCCTGTACAGAAATACTCCCTTAAACCAGATCCAGTTTTGTAAGGATCCTGTGTACACACACACGCACGTGCAGCTCATGCCCTCAGGAAAGCTCTGGCTCCTAACCTAGCTGCAAACCAGACCACCATAATTTTGTGCCCACTTAGGGATCAAAATGTTTCACCCAGAGCTTTAAATAACCACCACTCAGATCTGGAAGTGCTTTATCTGGGAGAGGGACTTTACAAAGGGTCAGCTTGGGGTTTTAGACTTGGTAAGTGATGCAAAGGCTAATGAGAGACACTACAACACACAAGTTGCAGATCTGTCCAAGAAGAAAAGGTCTTCCTGGACTCAGCTGCATCTGCTCTGGACCACACTGTGGACTAGCCCTGGGCTGTGCACCCACAGCAGGTACTAGGAGGACTTTTCACTGGTCCATTCTGAGCCACTATTATGGGTATGGATTATGGCTCATAGCGCCACAGTTTTGTCCACACGTACAAAGATGTACAGACCCACAATTTAAAAAGCCTCTTGGGTTCAAATGGGACAGCACATTTCAACGCTTATCCACACTAGGATTTCATCCCAGTCTTCCACCACACTTCACTGGGCATCTGCAACTGCTAAACTTCCATGTCACTTCTGGTCTCTCACATGTCTGGGGTCTTCTGTGGCCCAGGAGAGCAACATAAAGCAGACACCAGAAAAACAGGCGTATAGGGACTCCATCGGCATCCCTCCTTCCCAGGACGTTCCCCAACAAATCCAGTGGGGTCTTGAATTCCCAGTTTACCACACCACAGAGGAGATGGGATATGGCACAGTTCTGCAGTCAACCGCTCACAAAGGACCACAGTTACCGGTCCACATTATCCTCTTAGCCACTGTCATGCAACCCCAACATATCCCCCCACACTGTGGTGTGGTCTCACATAGGCAACTGGAGAGCAAGGATGCAAAAAGTGGTAGAAAGCAGTCTTTAGTCCTGCCTAGCAAGGTGTGCTGAAGGACTACAGCAATGACCAAAAGGCGTCTGAACCAGCTCTGTCATCAAGCAGCTCTTGTGTTTCAGAACAGAACCTCAACCAAAAAAAAGCCCCTTTGCCCAACCCCTCCCCTCCCCAGCTACTATCATTATTAGTTAATTGCAAGCACATCATTCCTACAGCTTATCTGATAGAAAAGAACTCCTACTACATAGGGGCTTGGTTTTCCCATTTTGCCCATTCTCAAGGCAATGCAATAAATTATTATTATATATGTCGGCTTTGCAAACAACTAAAGCATCCATGCTGAGTGCCTGCACTGGGGCATGGTGTTTCTCAGTGTGATTTGAAATAGCCACAATATTAAAATCCCACAAAGAACTGAGTTTCTAATGAAAAAACTGATGGGCCAGATGTTGACACTGATGATTATTTTGCTAGCCCAGGGCAGAGCCCAAACCCCTCTGGTTAGAGGGCCTCACCCTTTCCCTTTCCTCAATAACCCACATTACAGTCTAGCTACTCCCATATCCACCCAACCCTTACGTTACTTGCCCAGAAGAGTGATGGAGGCTTTGATTTCCAAGCCCTAGCCCTTCCACTGCATTAATCATTGTTCCCAAAGCACCTGGATAAGGGATGAACACGCTCTTCAGTGCTGAAGGTGGTGTGGGAGAAGAAACACTTCACAGTAAGACATCAAACGCTGTGTCCAGGTCTTGGATTCCATCAGCTCAATGGCTCCACACAACCTTCCACTCGAAGAAGCCTCAACTGAACAAAACCCAACTCTGCTTCAACACTGTGTTCAGCAGTGCAGGATGTCTTTATTTTACCTCATGAAATCCCTCACTATTGGATGCCAACTGGTGAAAATATTATGATGAGAAATCTCTGCAGATTCAAGATCTCAAGATAAGATCAACTCCTTTGCCAGGCAGCAGGAAAGGATCAGGACAGCAAACCACATGGTCCCAGTGCACCTATAACTTCTCTGCGCCTGGGTTCAGTGTCCAATTCAAATGCACCTTGGCCTTTTCAATATACATTTCCCCACCATGGCGAAAACTGGCTCCAGGAACAATGGAGCTGCCTGATCCACCAGCTTTGTGCCTGAAGTCGAGATCAAAGATGATACTGCACAGAGGGCCACCAAGCGACATCGCTCCCTGCGTCAACGCAACTTCAGAGCTCTTCCCATCCACTGCAATGGGATCCTGCACCTCCAGCCGCACGGGGGCTCACAGAGCCATGGAGAAGTCTCAATCTGCACTTCCACACAGAGGGGCGAAGGGAGTTTGAACTCGAGGGTCTCCCTGCAAGTCTTGCACTGAACAAAAGATGTACAGTGATGCCGAACCTTGCTCCACCTGAAGGTTAAATGCCTACCTTTCCCTCTCAAAACACAAATGTCAAATTATCCGCTCATCAGACAAATTACAGAAACAATTATAGGCCTCATAGGGACTGCACGGAGAAGCAGACCCATCACTGCAAGCCTGCCCCAGGGAAGTGCAGCATCCCAACCTACCTCCCACAAGAGTAAAACCAGGCACCATCAAAAAATGAAAATAGAAGAGTTTACTGCCTGTGTGATTTAAATATGGTTTTGTATTACAGAAAGACACCAAGAGCTTGCCTCCCTCCCTCAGCCCCTGCGCAGAAACACATCATATTCTTCCAAAGGTGACAACACAGCAAGTAAGACCAGGAGTGACAAAGAGGTAGAAGGAGGAGAATTGCAGGATGCTGCGACTTTCCATTTCAAAGCAACAAACTACCATCAAGTTCAATTTAGTATCAATAAAGGGTAAGGCTTGAGAAAAAACACAGATGGTTTCAGGACCTAGGCTTGTGACAACTCCCTTGCTCATCTTTTCAGCATGTTAAAAAAAAATTTACAAGTCAGTGGTTTTCAGTAGTTTCTTTCTCTCCTGGTTGCTGTGGGAAAGTGTTGCACAAACTACTGGAGAAACTAACTACTTTGAAACACAAAAGTGAATGCACACATCTATTTAACATGATGCAAAACCGAAAAACACGGTTTTCCCCAAATTATAGTGTGAAATTTTGATGGAAGGGAACATAGTTTTTCTTTTCTTTGAAGCCAGCACCATCCTTTCAAGCCATGCTTCAGTCGCCTGAATCATGTGCCTGAGACCACCAAAGTGATGGAATTTCCATATCCAAAGCTTTGGTCTTGTAGGATTTACTCGTTTGAGCTGTGAGAGACGGGTGCACATTACATACTGCTGACGGCGTGCATTTGTGCGTGTGAACACAGATGAGGATGAGGTGAGATTAGGACAAGCTTGCAGGGAATTAGCCCAGTAGGTTATTTATTCCAGGTCAGTACAGATTAAGAGGGCTGACTGTCCGTTTGGCCTTACGAGCGTTCACGTGAGTTATCAAGCACATTTTATACTGGAGGGAAGGAGAGGAGATGTTATCATCCAGGTAAGTATCCCAATGAATAAACAGTTGGTGCAGTCAATAAACAGCACTTTGCATATGATTAGCATGACACCTCCCAGGATCCCAAGACGCCTTACAAAGAAATGCTCTTTTTAAGCCTCCCTGGGGCGGGTGGGCTGAATCAGTCCCAGCTGACAGGTGGGTATAGTGAGTCAGAGACTCCCCAACCCACGATCTCCGGGTCCTCAGGCAGGACCAGTCTTGCCCAGTATGCTCCAGCTCAGCGGTATCACCCACAAGCAAAGCCTCCCAGTCCCACCCCAGCATGGACAAGCGTCCTGCTCGTGCCCTGTACTACTGGACCAGGCTTCAGGCTCTCGAGGGATTTAGTAGTAGAAACCAGGTGGCCTCATTCCTACTGACCCATTCTCACCATAACATATTTCTCATTTCCGAGCGACTGGCTGTTCTCTCTCAGTTCTGGTTAATATTATTTGTGTTTTAATGCTTTCTAGGAACCATTCCAGCTTTACATCACAACAAATACCACTCGGTAGGGGAAACACTTAATCTGCCTGGCCGTGCTTTGAGTACTTCACTTTAGGAACTGGTCCAGGCAGTCAGATAAACAGCAGTGCCTGCCCCACGGCCAGAGCTCTCCCCACACACACTCAGCCCCACTGGGGACATGGCCTGTAGGTCTGAAGGTGACTTTCACCAAGGTTGAATTCTGGAACTTCTCCAGAAACCCTCCAAGGAGCGTGAGCAAGCACAATGAAGAGAAACCCACAAAAGCTCAAGATCAAAGGACTCTTTGGGTTCTTTTTATTTGCAGACACATTGGGTATTTCCCATTTTCTTTCTCTTGGTCTCACCAGCAGCAGGTCTTTCCACAGTCATCACTGCCAAAGTACATGTCTGACTGAGGTTGAGCTAATGTTGTACAACACCCAGGATGAGGTTTCCACAGCACCACTTCCCAAAATGGGAAGCTGAGGCAGGGAGAAGCATGGGAGGTGCTTTTCCAAATTTCAAGAATCAATTCACTTGAGACTATTGATTCTGGTACTAACCTTGTGTCTGGCCTTTTTAACCTATGAATTTCCACATGACACCCCCCCAAAACACAAAAGTCACATAGGCCTTCTAAGAAGCACTGGAGGGGCCCACAATCACACAAGGAATTTGTGACAGAGCTGAAAACCCACAATCCACTGGATTTGTGGGTTCACAACCCATCTTACCCTGTAAAACATTTCTCCATCTCTCAAGGGAATCTGTTTTACAGGATTCCTAGGATTTTACACACAAAGTGGCACCCAGTACAAACAAAACAAAAAACCCTTTGGCTGGAGCCAGGTGGACTCTCACAAGGCCAGGTACCAATGGTCTGGTGTCCCAGGAGGGACAGGGAACAACGTTTGGTCCTATTAAAACATACAAATTGTCAGCTTTTCTCCTCTCCCTCCACCCACCTCACATGAGGGCAGGAAAGACAACAAGTAAGAGACCTTCTGTTACAGGAAGACAGCAGGTCTCTGGGTAGGAGAGCTCCTGGGCAGGACAAACCAAGCCCTGCACAGACCGTGCTCCGTGCCCAGCTCCCAGCCTGAGACCACACCAGACCTCAGCACCGCTGCAGCAGCACCACATCTTCTCACTTCCTCGGAGCCCCAGCACGCAGACCCTGACCTGCGCACTGCACAGCCTGGTGGCGTGCCCAAAACCAGAGCATTGGCTCAAGGCCATAATACACCTTTGGGTTTAAATCAGCCCAGGGCAGAGGCACTTCAGGGTGACATCCAAACCAGCTGGCAGTGGCACAGGCTGGGCTGATAAAGCTGCACACAGCAGGGATTTGGTTTACAGATGAAATGCCGAAAGGAGCTGGAACTGGTTGCCGTTTCATGAATAGTTTTGGGGCAAACAGAAAGAAAAAAGGAAAAGGATAATCCCAAAGCAAGCAATCAAGTTCACCGCCTAATCCATACCCACTGCCTTGGGTGCTGGGAAGGCCACAACGCCTCTGATATTCTCAACAACCTACTTGCCCTGAACTTCTTTGTTACCGTAAGCATCATTTTATTCATAGCGCAACCCTGAGGGCCTTTCCATGAAGAACACAATACACAGAACAATTGCACTTCACACTTTACTGCAGCTTTCAAGCATGTGGCCTCTAATCAATGCAACTAAGACTGCTGTCCCCTGCCCTGGTGCAGAGGCTTAGGGGAAAGGATTGCAGATATCGCTGTGAGTCCTCCCACTCCCCCACCTCCTGGACAGCTACCACCACTTGACTTTTGGAGATGGTATCACAAGCAGCCATTTCTCACCATCTCCATCCTCACTGTAATAGAGCACTTCCTGAGGATGGCAGGACAGCTCAGATCCATGTTTGTCATTTACGGTTCCACAAGGAACTGTCACAATGGTGCATGCACAACCCAAGTCATCAGACATCACCTGCCAAACAGGACAGAACATTGCACTCATTTTCAAATCAGTATCATATCAAGAGAGGCAATCCTTGGTATCTTCATCCACTACCCTGTTGCAGAGGTACTGATCACTCCAGACCCTTTTGCTACCAAGTAATGTCAGGAGCTTGCACTGAACTGCTCAGTGACACACACCTCAAAACCCCTTATCAGATCCACTACTTTACAGGCCATAGCTCCCACCAAGGTTTTAACTCCCACCCACTGTCCCTTCCTTCCCATCCTCACATCCAGCAAATAGAAGTCATGCTTTGCAGCAGCCAGAACGACCTTCAGGTCTGCCTCTTGTCAGAGAAAGAGCTGTTCACCCAGAGGAACAGTTTGTTCCAGCCCAGGTTGATTATGGAAGGATTTTTTGGAGTGATGTTCCTCTGCAGCACACACCCTGCTCAGGTCAGGAGGAAGCAGGTAGGAGAGGCGAGCACCTATCAGGCACGTCCACCGGTGGGTGTTGCTGCTTCCCAGTGCAAGTTTGTTCTGCAAGTTCAAACCAGACCTCAACCAAATGAAGTTTTCTGCAGACACTGGCTTTATCCCTGCACCATATTGAGCTGAAAGAACTCACTTTACCTTCTTTCAAGCGAGAAGTTGTTTCCTTTAGTGAGCAGGGATGTAACCAGATCGACAAAGACTTATAGGTTAGCTCCTCATCTGCAATTCCACCTCTTGTTTGCAGGTTGTGCATTATTTACTCTCACAAAGAGGAGGTAAAAGAAAACACACAAAAAAGAAAGAGAGAGAACCCAGTCAAGGTGATCTGCTCTTTGGGGATAAGCAGGACAAGCTCAAAAAGGGAATATTCACTGTCACTAGTCAGCCCCAGGGAGGGGAAAAGAGAGGGGGAGCTCAGTGTTACACCACATGAATTATTTACCCACAGATTCTCGCAGGAACTTGTAACTCACACCCGGCAGCTCAGGAGCACGTTTGCAGAGTACAGGCAATGAGGAAATTGGGGAGGGAGAAGAGAAGGAGATCCCTTCAACCAGCAGATAAGCATTAGGAGTTTGAGGCCAGGGACTATCAACCAGACAGCAGTACCTAGTTACACAGCTGAGGGGAGGAGGAGGATAAAAACCCCAGGGAAGGCATGGCACTGTAGGTTCCCAAAATACACAAAGCACAAACAGGCACAACCAACCAATGGTATTACATTAAAATATTGAGCATTACACAGTATTAACCAGCGTGATTTAAAAAAAAAAAAAACACAAAAAACCAACATCCTCAAGAAACTTAATCTACCCCTTCCCAGCAAACCCACAGACTGCCATGGAGCAGCAGCGAACACTTGAGCTCCAGGCAGCACCTGGAGGTCTCCCATCAATTTATTCCCCTGAGAACCCTGCTTATCTCCCACCACTGAGACTATTTCTGCATGATTTTTCATCACTATTTCAGTGTTCTAAAGGGGAGGGAGCTTTGTGCTGTACTGTTTTTCTTAAACCAAAGAGGAACTAGAAGGCTTGAAAGTTCAGATTCTGGAGAGGTCTGTGGGTTCTACTGGGGGCAGGGGGGAAGGTGTTCAGGAGTTATATTTTGTCAAAAACAGGACGTGCTTTTTCCTGTTTCTTTCTAAATTTTTCCCCCCATGCGAAAACACTTCCCATTTTCCACCCAAGCACTAGTTTTGAACCCTGCACAGCAGCAACCTCTGTTCCACTAGTGATGATGAGGAGCACTTTGACAGGCTTGCACTACCCCGCCATTTCCAATGCTCTCCTTCCAAACTCCAAATTAATCCCCTGCTCACATTAACTCCTCCCCCCACATCAAATTAACCATTGCTACTCCTCTTATATATTATTAACCAGTGGACTGAACAAACACATCTCTGTTTTGGAAGGAGGAACCATTTACACCGCCTTGTCTTCACACCAGAACCACTGACTATGCCACACCCAGCCACAGGACGTCACTCCCCTCTTCTTCCCGGGCCAGTCCAGCTCCCAAGCATTGCTTCTGTGTAGGTCCTACAACCCCACCCACCAGACAACACAGTGAATTCTTGCATAGACTTTGTCTTTTTTTTTTTCCTTTAACCAAATGACATTTTTCAAACCAGATGACTTTTTCCGCTTTGCATGTTAACAAGAGAGTGAGGGGGGGAAACGGTGAGGAAACTAATCAGTTCATCTTTCTCCTCCAGCTTGATGCAACACTGCCCTTACTTTCTTATGCAGTAGCAGCACTTCTCAAATACATTTCTTTCACCAAAACATTAAATACGGCAGAGAAATTACCTACTAAGATGATTGGCCTACACATTCTCTCTTTTCTACCACTTTTCAATCAGCATTGCTAAATGCATTAAATATCTGTCCTCTTGTGTCTTTCACCAAGCTTCTTCACATTGATACTATGGTTCCCCCTATTTTTAAATACCACAAGGTCCAGAGCAGCTCAGGCATCAGGAACAAACACCAGATGAATCCTCTGAAACCACTCCACTCCAAGCTAATACACAGGATTCAGGAGTGCAAGGTTTAAGACTGTATTTTTTGACTTATAAAGTCCCTTGCATTGTCAATAAAACTCAGCCACAAACCCAGCAAAGGTAGCAGCACTTGAAGATATCGTGTCACATCACCACCTCAACTTACTGGAGCATCAGCAAACATTTGACATGAGAAAAAGGCAATTTTTGTCCCCTACCAGGCACACCAATGACAATAGCTACCATTTTTAGCCCAGTTAATTTTCCTGCTCAAGCAGGAACAACGTACCTGTTGATCCTGTCAGATAGGAGCACCTCAGGTTTGCCAAGGTAAGCAATGGGGAAGGAGAGCTTCTCCAAACAATACAAGAGAGGGAAGCGCACAGTTCTTGACCTTGATGCATGGAGTACAGAGTAGCTTTAACCATGGAGACCACTTCAAGAGATGGGTAGGACAGCAAACAACCGCTTGGACACAGGGAGAGTTGGGAGGGGAACCACCTTATATCCAGAGTTGGCTTCTGGCAGGGAGAAGTGGACGGGTTGTTCTAACATCCATCTCTTATGCAGAGATGTAATACTTCTTGCTTTCCTCCCTCTTCAGATGCTCTCCTCCCAGTTCCAGAAGTTTCTAAAGAGATGTTGCTTTCTCTTCTACAGCACACATCAATATTTTGAGCGCTCACCAGAAAGTCCAGTCTCCTCCTGATCTTGATACACTGGTTGATGAATCTCCCCATGACAAGCCCCCTGGTGTGCTCCATACACCGCTTCTAAAGCAGCTGAGGTTATCAGAGCAACCTTGGGAAAACAAAGGCACATCCTCCCAGACCCTCAGCAGAAAAGCTGTTCCTTGTGATTACATTTAGCTCAAGTCTGTAAAACATGAGGCTTATTTAGAATAGGAAAAGAACATGGCAGGATTAGACAACAGCAGTCACCAGGGCACTCCAAGAGCCTCACCAACTTTCGCTCCAGCTTTCTTTTCCTCTAAATCCTTCCCCCCCAACAGACTTTCCATTCCAAACCCAACACCAACCTCCCCACCCCCACAAAAAAAAAGCCAAACCTGGTACCCAACCTAGATGCTCTCCCCATGTAATCTGTCCAAAGTCTATAAACTACTGACTTGTGGTCACCAATTACATAAAGAGGACTCAAGATTTCAGGTGAGAAGTAAAACCTCATCTGTTTTACCTATCTTCACAGCAATTTGCTTTCACCCACTGGTGTGTCTGTCCATTGGCTTCCAAAAGCATCCCAGCTCCTTAGCACTGCCTTCCTTCCAGTGGGAAAGTGTGGACCAGGCACAATTCCTGATGGTCAATTTAAGTGGAAACCCAGCCAGTAAGGCTATTATTGTTTAACCAGCACCTTGCCTTCTAGACCAAGGTCCAGTACCCAAAAGCAAGGATATAATTTCTGTTCCAGTGAACGCTTTTTCATAAAGGACAGGAACAAGGAGGGGAGGCTCCCCCACCACCAGTAAGGAAAGCCACTGGCTTTCCGTCACTGCACCATACCATGGTCACTGGGCTTGCACGAACAGGAGGTAGGAACAAGCAGTTTTGACTGCTGACACTGGGCACCATGAAAATTCAGCTTTACCCTTTCCCCTTCAGTCCCACTCTGTCCTTTTCCAAAAGAAATAAAAAATAAAATAAGGGGGAAGAGCACACTGGAGTTGCCAGTGAGATGAGCAACAAGCCATGCCGCAGCACCCAGGTGCGGAGGAGGGAAGAGGAGGCTTTGCCACTGATCCAACTGATCCTCCTGATCCGACTGCCTACACGTGAGCGGGCAATTAGCCCAGTTACGGATCTCACGCCATGCAGCTCCACTTTCCCCTGGGAAACGTGAGATGCGGGTTGCAAGCGTTACCAGAGAAGCAATGACAGTCGGGTAACGCCACACTAAACGGGAGGCAGAAGGGGTTACACAGCACCGTGGGAAAGCAAAACCCAATCTCAGCCCCCCCGCCCCGGCCACCCTGGCAGCCTTAGGGACAGGCCATTTCACAAGCCCAGGCTCTGCTGCAGAGCATCAAACACCCCTTCAGCACTGCCTGCTCCCCTGGCCACCAGCTCCACGAGGGTTTCTCACTGGCCAAGAGGCCCATGATCGCTTGCAATGTCACGCTGCCCACCCAGAAAGGTAACACTGAAATCCACTCCAGCTTTCCATGAGCTAAGCAAAACAGTTTAAATATTACCCAGCGCTGCCAGCCCTTGTGATGGGTAAATGCTTTCAGGATCAGGGGGACATCTTTATTTAAATGGCATCTGTATGGCAGGTGGAACATCAGCTTCATCACCCGCTTCATTTGTGTCAACCCCTTACGCAACCGGGTGCAAGTATGCTCCGTCACTCACCCGGCCTGCTCGTACAAAAGGACGATGTGCCAAGCTGGGGCACGGAAGGCAAGCACGCTGACCCCTCTATTAAAATCAGCATCATCCATCTTTTTATAGAAAACAGCTGATCTCCTAAGGACTCCTGTCACCATAAAATGAATCGCAAAAATTTCAGGGCCAGCCTCATGGCTTGGGATCAGCCCGCCCAGGTAGGTAGTGACTTCAAATCGCAAAAAGCTCATAGAAAAGATGCCCAATGCAAATCACCTTATTTCGGGAAGAACAGAGCTTTTTTTTCCCTCCATGTTTTAGCTTACTTCACCTTCCAAAATAGCCTGAACTAAGTCAAAAAAGGCATGTTCCTTTTGGAATGAAGCAGCATGCATATGAAGAGCTCGCAGAAGAGCTGTGGCAGAACAACTTGTTCCCCAACAGCTATTCTGAACCACGGCTCAGTAACAGATCCAGGGTACGTCTCCATGAATGAGATGTTGTGTTGATCTGACAACTCAGTTAAAGTGGTGGGTAGAAGCTTAAAACCTTTACAGAAGTTTAAGTTCTCGCTGACAATTCCCTTGAACTAAGGGCACAGCGACCTAAGAAAAAAAAATCAGACATCATTTGCTTGTTTTCTAGAGACCTGCTTTCCAGCCTCAATCACCATTCCAGCCTTAAACTCAGTGAGACTAAAAACTAACACAATAGAAGTTAGTCTGTTTAAAGTTTTCCCCCTATTGGCACTCTGTATAGAGAGCCCTTTCCCCAAAGCTTTCCTATACAACCATGAGTCTCAGAACCTTATTTTAAATGAAAGATTGGATATTAAAGGAAATCACAGATTTAAGGAAGCAGGGGCTATGAAAGACTTGATATAGGGCAGAGCTTACAACAAGATCACAATCAACAGAAATCACTGAACATCTTGAACATTAAAGCTAAGACACTGAACATCTCAAATTAAAACTCCATTTTCCTTGTTACTATTATTTGTGAGTGCAAGCTCCCAGATGAAAAAGTACTTCCGAAGAAGGACCTTTTCCCCTTGCTGCCTTCACACAGGCTGAACACTGCCTTTCTGAAGGGAGAAAAATTCTTGAAATACAGCGTTAGTATTTTTCTTTTCTTATTTTTCCTCCCTTCAAAATTTCACTCAGCATTACAAGCACTAGTTAATGCAATCCCTCCTCACATGCTCTATTTCCACACAGTGGGAAAATCTTTAGGAAGCGACATTTAAACAAAATAAACGGCAGATTTTTTATTTTTTTTCCCCAAAAGGTTTCACAGGTTTGGAATTTTAGACAATACCTTGTTTTTACAAAATGTAAAATTCAGGACCTGGTTTAAATCACTGTCTCGTTACAGCCACGCTGCCTAAAACATGCACTTATTTCCTTTTCAGCAATATGAAGTTGCTCACCGCGGCCAACTCATACCACGTCCATGCACTGGATAAATACACACACGCACACACATATATATAGGCATGTGCTGTCCCATACGGAGCTAGCCGTGACCGACAGAAGGCTCTTTCAGCCAGGAGGAGGGTTACTAAAGCGTTATCTGCACTCGAAGCGGTTTAGTGTTACTGGGCTGAAAGGAAACAGAGAGACATCCTGTTTATGGGCTGCAGAGCCCCAATGGATAAACAAGTGCACCTCAGTTAAAAGTAGTGAGGGGGGAAAAAAACAAAAAAGGCAGAGAGAGAGACTTTGCGGGTATGGGGATAATGAAACGCCAGCTAAGCTGCATGCCTGGAAGCACAACCCAAGGCTGCCGGGCGGCCCCACGTGCTGCGGGGCTGCAGAATGTACAGAATGTGCCGCCACGCCGTCGGGGCTGCCGGCTCCTCCGACCCCGCCGTGGCCGGACCCTGCTCATCTTTCACCATGACGCTGGGCCGCTTCCTGGCACCCAGTGAGGCGACACCGGAGCTATTTTTCCACCCCCCTCCTCTCCGATCTCCCAACGCACGCCCATGCTGCCAAAGCTTTCTATGTATTTTGGTTTTCATCTGCCGGCAGGGCCGCGCCACGGATGCCTGGGGGTTTTGCCAGGTCAGAGCAGGAAGGGCACTGTCCAAGGTCAGGGCCCAGTGCAGCCATGCCTCTCCGCTAGCGACGCAAGCCCTCCCTCGGCATCCACCGCTGGCAGAGGTGGACCTGGGCTGGATGGACACAGTCTGGTCCAAGCTGGTGTTGCTGCCGTAAGCCTGATCCCCAGCTACAGCACGGAGGAGACAGCCACAAGCATGTCCCTCCCACTCTGTTCCTGCCAGGAAAACTGAAGGTCCATCTCCAGGTTAGAGGGACATATCGCCCTTAATCTCATCTGAATATTCACGTGTATACGTGGGCCTGGCAAGAGCGAGTGTGTCCAGGCCAGAACTGAGAGATGGATGCAAGAAACGGGAGATCTACAGAAAAACCCTATAAACATCCCTCTCTTTCTAGCATTAACGATGGACTGAACAGAGTGATGGAAAAAGCTGAGGTGCTACACTGGTCCAGATCCAAGAGTCCCTTTGCCTCCAACGAGCATAAAACCACAATACTCACCCGCTCTTGGGTTGCCCTTGGAGGGGAAGCAGAAACCCTCTGTCCACCCAACACCTCCCAAGGAGCAATGCTGTAGTAATGGCAATTCACAAGGCGAATTCCTTGAAGCTGCTACAAACTACCTTCAACCTCTACAGCAAACCTCCCCCCAGTAACACAGCTACTCTGGAAGGAGTTGGCAGACAAGGATGCCTGGCCAGCACGGACAACACCCTACCAAATCACGGGCAAACCAGGCAGGGAACATGGCCCACCTGCTCGGCTCAGACAAGTAACAAACCCCACAGGGGCTCTTCCTACCTGATTCATCTTTGTAAGAGGAGATGAGTGCTTCTCATCCCACTTCCCACAGGTCAAACACCCTTGTTCCTCAACTGATCATTTCTTCGTCTCACCGGTGAACATGGGAGATAGACCCACATCCAAAGCCTCCATCCTCACCCACCAACTCAGAAGGGAAAGTTTTGGCCACCCTGCTTTCAGTTACAGGACAAGCATCCCATCCCAGCACACAGAGAAGAATTTGAACAGAGCACTGATGCCTCGCAGTGTAATCTAAAACAAGAGACTCAGGTCAAGGTTCAGGTGTGACTGCTCACATCTCTGTTGCCTTTTCATTTTTCACTGCCTCACTTTCTTTATGGGCCCAGGAACTCTCTGCAATGGAGGTACAAACCCCAGCATGTTCTCCAGCCCTTCCAGTCTGAAAGACTTCACCCAAACCCAGAGCATGAGCAATGGAGAATTACCCCTGCATGTATAAGCACAGTTTGCTGACGACGCCAGCAGTCACCCTCTGAGCACTTCTACGATAACGTGGCTGGCACAGTCAGTGCTTCAGAACTACCACAAAAATCCCACAGCTCTGCAAGGACACACAAAAATGGGACTTGCCCACACTCTGACAGGTCCTGGGGATGAGGCAGTGCCGTCAGGTCCTTGGCTGATGAGCTGAAGCCCAAGGAACCTGAGCGCTTCTCCCAAAAGAAAAGGCCTGAGCAAGTAATTTCTCATTTGTTTCCTTTCCTACTCTTTGTCTCGTGCAACCGAGACAGGTCTGACTCATACCAGGTTTCCGCAGGGCCTGACACAACAGGTTGACGGACTCGCCTTGAAATAACACAACAGCAAGCATGAGGTGACTCTGCCTTGGCCAAGAAGGACCCAAATTCGAGACAGCCCTCAGAGGCACAACTCCAGGGTAAATACTTGTTAATGAACTCCTTGCTCACCCACTCGATGTAGTCCTAAAGCCTTTATTTTGTCTTCCTACCAGCTGGAAAGAAAGTTCATTGAGAATGAAAGCTGGTGACTCGCGTGGAGGAGTGACAGATGCTGCCTGCCTGCATGTGTGAAAAAACTCTGACAGGCAGAAATATCACACCTCACATGTCTTATGGTGGCAGGGAAGCAATAAATAATCTATTTAATAGACTACGATGGCTCATAGTAATAATGTGCTCCCTTTTCAGAAGCCACTCCCCACACAGGATGACATCTGCCATTGTATAGATGTTCCTGGAACAGAGAGATATTTTTAAATCTCTCAATGTGGCACAAAACTGTGAGTGTATCAGCCAAAATACCAGCCACCATAGCGTTTATATATAGCCTTGCACATACCATGTATAGATGGGAACATAGACAGATACGTGGTATCTAGCAGCATTACAAACAGACATTCTTCTGCTGGGCCTGAAGCACTTAAACTTCCCAGCCAGCAGCTCTGCTGGTGTCGCCCTGCCCCGTGCATCTCTCCATCAGCTCCTCAAGTGCGTTAAGTACTGTGTCTCAGTTCTCAAGGATCATCAAAAGCCTGTCCTTCCACTTCCTCACGTGTCCCTTCTGCTACAGGGCACTACAGTGCCAGTGATCATGTTTCCCCACACTCCTGAGTACCTCTCTGTACAGACACCTTCCAAACCAGAACCCATGGGCCCCAAATCTTCCTTCCTCCTTGCTGAGATAAGCCCTGAGAAGGGAGGAGAAGATCTTCAGGCAGTCCAATTCCCTCAGGAGACACCTCCCCCCAACACCTGCAAACTCAAGGTATGGTTCCTATTAGAGGCTGGAACAAAGAGCTGCTCATAAGAACAGAAAAGGATTTACAAGCTCATGACTAGCAGGAGCTCCCTGAAGAACATCTGTAATCTCTACCAGCACCCAAGGTATTGCAAGGGGAAAAAAAAAATATTAAGAAAGGGGCTTGAGATAGTGCAGTACATTTTCTCACGAGCATCAAACGTGCATCAGCGTTTCAAACAAAGTGCCGCAGCCTTCAGAACCAGGTTGATGTTTAAGCTCTTGATACAGTTATCTGCCTAATAATAACTCCACAGAGCACTCCTTGCCTGGCTGCACGCCAGACCACATGCAGCCTCACTGCCCTTTTTTATTTTTCTTTTTTTAAACTTTGTCAGACATGGAAATGTTGACTTGAAGAACTTCAGCCTCTTCCGTGAAACAGATTGGTTGAGACTTCTTTTTTGTTGTTGAGGAAACCATGATTTGGGAACCAGGGAGAGGAAACAAAGGGGAAAACTCGTGTATTTTGCCTTCACGTGTGCTTTATTTTCTCCTCTGGCAGGAAACTGTGAGAAAGGATCTGACCCAGCTGCCATCAGCTGCATTGGAAGCGATTGTATCAGCTCCACCTGCTTAATGTGGGTATTATTCAAGACTTCAAGGACAATGATTTGGAGACAAATCAGCAGCGACTGATGTGTTCTCAAGGGACTGATGCAACACACTTGTGCATGACACAAGCAATCCACAATGGCAGGACAGTCTCAAGGTTGGGAGGAGGAAGGAAAGTGGGGAGGGAGGGCTGAACATCTCCGTGTGTTTCTCTGAGGAAAAGAGATATTACAAGCAGATTGCAGCTTGTTCAAACATTTCAGCGTTTGCTCCACATTAATTCCAGCACTTGGGAGAAACAAAAGAATTGTACCAAGAGATCCAGCAGCTTTGACTCATGGAGTAACACTGAGTCCACATCAATCTTTCAAAGCCTTATAAACCATAAGGAGTTCAACATGATTGCTTTATAGTTAGAGAAGAACAGCCTCAACAGAGCAGGCTGTGAGGTGCCACGCTTTCCCATTTACACCTGCTATGGATTCAGCCCCACACACCACTGAGCTCAGGTATGGCGCTACCCCGCTGCAGCAGGTCCTGCGGACTCGTCCTTATAGATGGCCCACTCGTGAAAAGCAGTATCAAAATAACAAAGGAGCCGTCAAGAAGCATGTGGACAACGGTACAGGGTTGAGTGACTGCTGCCAAAGCACCACAAAGGCACTTAAATTTAGGTTGTTGGTTTGGGTTTTTTAAGAGGAAAAGATAAAAGGTAAAAGGGGAAAAAGTGTTCCTCTGCATGTTCCAGCACAAGCGGAAAGACCCAGGTCTTGGCTGTAGCTAAGCAGGAGGGCAACGGCAGTGCTCACTGCACTCTTTATGCTCAGCGAGGCTGTTCTGAGCAGGGTGCCCTGCTGTCACCGCTCAGCACAGTGCTCTGAAACATCCTCATGCTTTTTTTTTTAAAAAAAAAATCAAACTAACTATACACAAACAGCATTATGTCCACAGCAGGCCCCAGTAAGACCTTGTGAAGTTTTAATGGGAAGGTCATGCCTGCAAAGATTTTATCACTGCCTGTTCTGCCTCCACCACATACTCAGTGCCCCAGCGGTTTTACTTTGACAACTTCATGGCCTTTCCCCAGTGTAGCTGCTCAGAGACAGCAGCCTGCGCAGAGACACAGCGTGGACAGCTCAGAGGAAATGCCCTTTAGCCCATTCTGCACTTTATTCCTCCAGGTTTAGAGTAAATAACGTCTTGATATCTTGTCCGAAGCCCTGAGAAATACTCATGTGCTATCTATACCTGCTCCTCTCTCTATTTAAGTATGCTGCACATACTTAAATACATGTGCTTAAACATACATACCCATGTACACACAGAGCGATGCCAAATGACACTCCACCAAAATAAGCGAGGTCAGGCATCAGATCCTCGTGACCCAAATGGATGAGGTTTCATACGAACTTACCCCTTTTGCCTCTACACAATCAGGGAGGTGGAAGCAAGCCGGGAACGAAGGCAGGCATCGCCCTTTGCAAACACCTAACGAGCCTAACCGAAAATGCCAAGCCCAGCACCTCTGGAGACATCCCCCCCGCACACCCTGCCAGGGCAGGCGGTTAGAGATGAAAAAGACCCACCAGAAAAGCTCTTCCGTCAAAGCTGATATTTCAGCTATTAAAGAAGTTTCTGTTTAAACAGACATTGATTGCATACACTCAGGAATTTCTCAGTTTTACCACTTAAAAAACACCCAAAGCTACTTTGAGGCTTTTCCTTTTTTCTCTCCCGCCTTTATTTGCTCTGTAAACACGTGTGTGTGCACCCTTGATCCCGTACCATTCCGTTTCTGTGACGGCCGCTTCGAAGCGAGCAGCAGCTACCGAGACAGGTCACCGCATCGCCCAACTCCTCAGAAGACCTTCTCCCAAGTCCAGCATGAAGCAGAGGATGCCGTTGGCGCCGTTTGTAGTACCAGATAACATTATCAGGAGCGAGTGCCCATGAACTGAGCCACCTTTCTCACGGGCTGAATTTGTCCCAGCAAAACCCTACCTTCTAGCAGTGGGGTTTGTTTATTAAAGCAGCATCGCAAGTTTACCAGCAGATCAAGGCCTTGCTCACAGCAGGTGGAAGATGTGCTGTAACCGCAAGTACTTCACAGCCTTTTGAAGAGGCCGTTGAGGTCAGCACAGCGGTATTTCCCATCCCATTTGCAGGCGTGCCACGCTTGCTGTGCCAGGTGAAAGCCGCAGATGGGTACCACCTGATGGACAGTGCCCCAGAGGATAACAGCCCCTGGCACACTGGCATCACTATGGCTAGCTGCTACAGTAGGGCTGCCCATAAAGGTGTCCCTGAAGATCCCAAGAAGGGCAGGACAAAGGGAGTCAAGCAACTTGGATCAATTATTGGCCTTGCCATATACATACATACATCCTTATATACATCTGTGCAGCTTTGACCAACTGCCTTAGCCTCCCTCCCTTACTGATCAGTAAATGAAAGGTAATATCACTGCTCTAAACATACTTCAAAACCCAAGGAACACATGAATACCTGCAGGCAAGAGAAAGCCCAGCACCTCCATCTCCACCCCGTTACCGCAAAAAACAGGAAAGTTCAGCAGGGATGCACCACTAAAATGTCTCACTAGCCCAAGGCAGCACCAGCCCAAAGCGTTGCTGGCAGATATCCCATGATACTTTCTATTATGTCCCTTTATATTGCCTTATGTCTTGCACATCTGTTGGCCTCCTTCCCAAATAGGAAGGCAGGGAGTAACTCCTCTTGTCAAACAGGTCAGCTCCATGTCTCGAGTGATGTGAAATCCCAAGTGCAGGCAGAAATATCTTCCCCTCTGAAAGCAGGTCAGCTCCACCATGCTCAACCTCAGCCTGCCCAGAAAGCAAGATCTGAACCAAAACTCATACACTCTTTAGCTGGGCTGGTTATGCCATCGACCTACATGCACCAAGAGACACCACAACGAAGCCTAGCAGAACAGCGTCTGAAGCATCTCACGAAGGGGGGTTGGGAGAGGGGAGTCATTTTTGGCAATGAAAATGTAATGGAACATTTTGTATCGATCGATTGTGGAATGAGTCATTTTTAGAGTGACTCGCCTCCTCTTCCCCTCACTTCGCCACCCCCAAATTATGGACTGCAAGAAATGAGCCGAGATAATGGGCAATTTCAGATGTTCTAAACTCAGGTTTTTCTCCTGCTGGAACAGCGTGCCACGACGGTAGATGAACTGAGCTCCAGAGGAGATGCCCTTCATGTTCCTACGCCTTTTACCAGCTACAAAGAAGTTGTGTCTAAGTAATGGGTAGTTAGAAAAGGGCTAGAAGCATGGGGGACTTCTTTGGCGTGAAAGAACTAGAAGGAAGATCTGGAAAGCATCAGCAGTGACAGGAGACCCCAAACACAGACTGGGATCGGACACAAGCACCCCCCAAAAAGATAAGTAAGCTAGAGGAGAATCAAACTGGTGAGGGAAAGGGTCCAGGTGAAGCTACTACTGCTACTCCAGAAGAACTCGGTGGACTTCCCGGTCTGCAAGCACTTGCCAGGACATAAAGGCCAAACATCAAGGATTACCACTTCAAAAAAAAAAAA